>CM029373.1:2767489-2899989 GCA_017165825.1 Hepsetus odoe | reverse complement strand
GAACATTCGAAGATCAATTACGAGCGCAATCCCTGCTGAATCGTCCCGCTAGACGTGATGCTGTAATGCACTTACGACCATCGCAGGGCAGAAACCCAGTGGCCCGAGGTCGATGAGAGATATAGGACATGCAAATTTAACTTATTCTGCTGAGTGAAGACTGGAGCTGCTGCTCCGTTACCTTGGTTGAGGAAGTTGATGGCCTTCATGCAGGCGTACTCCTCATTGCTGACCTTCAGCTGGTGGAACTTGCGGAACAGATAGATCAGCTTCTCCATCACCTCCATGCCATCCTCGCTGAACCTGAGCACACACACATACACGCACAGCCTCTTTCAGCGGGTTTCCTGACAAATCAGAGTAAATTCACCAAATTTTGGACACTTATTAGAAATATTCATGATCTTTTCTGCTCATTTTTCGTTAACTGTTTCCATTTAGTTCCAAAAATATACATAAAATATGCGCCCAAATTTTTCACAGATCACGTTTTAGGATCAGGGACTTCGCCCCAGGGATCAGAAGGTTGTGGGTTTGAATCCCAGACCAGCAGGTTGTTCTGAGGTACCCCTGAGCAAAGTACCGTCCCCATCATTGCTCCCCGGGCGCCGCATATGCGTGGGTTAAATGTGACGCTGTATTTGGTTGTGGTTCACCGTGCGCCGTGTTTCACCATGACACCATGTCACTTTCACTTTCACTTCACTCAAGTAAGGGAAAATATCCGCGGATTTGGTTTTTAAGTCGCTTCTCTGCGCAGGGGGGTTCATCGTCGCATCACCCTCCACACATCCAGCAACAACTGTCCCGGCAAGAGGAAGAGGAAGAGGAAGCAGGACAAGGGTCACCTGATTGGCCACCTGACTTACACACGCGCCACACGTCCCTCCAAGTACATGTGAAGTCACACATTTCTCCCTGGAAGGCATTGCGCCACTGAAGCCAAACATCAACAGGAAATGGTTAAAATGGCCCAAATGTCTGCCAATCGTGTCCCATCAAAGTGTCCCGCTTCATTATGGTGTTGTGGTCCAGTGTGCTGCTCAAAATGCAACTTTTAAATCTGTTTCTCTGTAACAGAGACATAACTTTCTCATCACAAACCCTCCTACACACACACACACACACACTTCTCCTCTATCCACATGGTCGCAGATGCCTGTGGCTTCCTGAACCGTGGAGAATGAGTCAAATGTAATGATTTAAAGCCCCTAAGCTTAGATCATCAAGAAGAGCCCAATTACGCCTTTTACACTGGAACTATCAAGATCAAGCTCAGTGGACACTTTCAGTCCCAGCATACCCACCTACCTATAAACACCCATTCATTAAGAGCCAGCGAGACTCGTATCTTCCGCCTCTTAAATCTTAGCCCACAAATGCATGATCAGGAACGAAGCATGTGTGAAAGCCTGCAGGACGTTTCACAAACCTTCTGTGGGCAGGCAGCCAAAAAAATCCTCATTTTTATACTGAAGTCCCAATTTGCTATTTTTAAATATGTGAAAACTGCCATGTCCATTAGGGCCGACATCACCGAGAGCAGGTCTGAAGCGGGGAAAGGACTTAAGTAAAGTGCTCGAGTTAAGTTGATATAAAACTGCATTTTAAACGAGTGCACGATCCTGACCACAAGTTCGTTTCCCCCCATAAACCAACGTAATTATGCAAATGTGTCGAACATTTGAATGCATATAATGTTTGACCCGACGTGCATGATTTACAGGAATAAAGATGAGAGCAGGACAAAAGGCCCTTCTGGATCACGAGGTTGCCATTTTCGTCTGAGCGTTGATGTTTTTAAAGAGCCTTTATTGCTCTGCAGCCCTTCCAGCGTTCAGAGATTGAACCAAGAGACTTTAACGGCAGACACTTACGCCTGCAGCTCGTCGTCGGACGGCGTGTATTTGTCAGTGACGTTGGCCAGGTCGCCCAGGATCTGAGCGCTGTACACGGTCAGACAGGCCAGCAGGATGAGCTCCTGCCAGGTGGCGCTCAGCAGTCGCGTGTAGTCCTCGATGGAGAGCTCACAGAAGAACGGCAGCTTCTTGATCCAGGAGATTTGCCTGAAGAGCAGCTCGTCGGCCAGACGGCACAGCAGAGCAAAGAGCTCCACCTGGGTCACCCGATACCTGAGAGAGACACGGAGAAATTACTCTCATTTGAACTGGAAGTGATCCTCGGGATGGTATAAGAAAAGAAAAAAAAAAAAAAGTTATTACTGGTATGTTTTTTTTCTTCCATGTCTGTAATCAACTCGTGGATTCTTGGACACATCAAGGTCTGATACTCACCCTTCCTCTATAAGCATGGGGGTCCCCAGCGGGGCCAGTTCCTCTGCTGCCACCAGCTGACTGATGAGGGTATGACTCTGGGGGTACAGGCTACGCGGCTGGGCTGTGTAGCCGAACAGGTGCGGCAGGAACTGGTAATGCTGGGCCACGGCGCTCCCGATGTACTGCTCCCTCAGAGCGGCCGTGTAGCCGTTCAGTTCCACCGAGCGACTGTGGTGGAAAACAGAGAGACAGAAGAGACGTCAGCAGAAGACAGGAGGGAGCTCAGGGCAGCGGAGACATCAGGAGCAAGAGATAAAAAGGAAATCAACCGCTCAGAGCATCCGTAGTCATTAGGACTTCAACAATATACCAGAAAGGGTCAATGTGTGATACACATTTCATTAAAAGTCTTTAGCCTAAAATCACAAAAAAAATAATAAATCACTGAAACATGGGGCGAGTGGGCCTCCGGGGCATCCTGACTTTGAAGCATTCAGAACTACCCAGCATTCGCAGCCTAAAAGGTACTTTCTTTGCGAATGTACAGGTAGACGACCTGCCAGGCCTCCACCTGTTGGTTTCAAATATTGTGAATAAAACCGTTCGGGAACGCTGGAAGATATTCGTTATGATTTTCAGCATCACAGCTGTGAAGGAGCTTTATCATATTCAATAATCCAGGAGTCTGTAGATGTTGGCGTGCATGAAGACACAGTCGTGGACGCTTGTTCCTGAGCGGTTCATAAGAGCTTACTTGGAGGATAACGTCGACGCAGGAGAGGGCTGGTTGCCATCGGAAACGCCGTTGCCAGGGGAACTGTGATCACTGTCGCCATTGTTTCCCCAGGTGTGCTCCGGCATGTTGGCCTCATCCTTAAACTCCTGTCCTGACATTATCCTCTCTATCTCTTCATCTGAAATCTAGAGAGCGAGAGAGACAGAGAGGGTAAGAAAAAAATTCTATTTTTCTTATTAAAAGAATTAAATGGCAGAAAAAGGGTAGAGTAAGAGAGGCACGAGAGGAAAACAAAACAAAACAAAAAAACACAGACGACCAGATAGAGAGGCAAAGAATGAAAGACAGATGAGAGAGAGAGAGAAACCGAAAATTGAAAAGAGTGAAAAGAAAGACAAAGGAAAACATTTAAGAGAAAAATATTGAGAGGGACAACAAAAAAGGGTGAAAGTGCAAGAGGAGAGAAAGAAAAAGATTGAGAGTGAGAGCGAGAGATGTGAAAATATGACAGAAAGAGGGGATGGGGGAGATATATATATATATATATATAATAAAGAGAGAGAGAGAGAGAGAGAGATGGAAAGGAAGAGCAGGATAGAAAGAGACACCCACATGCAGGGAGAGAGAGCGAGAGAGAGAGAGAGAGAGGCAAGAGATGGAGGCAAAGTTAAATAGCTCGCAATGAAAACGGCATGAAAACATGCTCCATTGTCGATCATGCAAAGAGAGAGAAAATTAGCATTCAGGAATCAAGGCCGCGAGGAGACCTCTGCCTGCCGCGCTTCAGTCTGCTCCTCAGCTCCTGCTCAGATGGGCCATAATAGTTCAGGTGTTCGTGCTTCATTGAGTGAATCGGCACTAAAGCTTCCGCCCGCGGGACAATGAGGAGGTAATTAAGCAGGGGTCAAACAGCCGGGGTCGCCGCAGCCTGGGATCAGGTGCTAATCGGGAGCTTTATGGCGGGGGAACAAAACTGAGCTAACCTCAGCTTTCATAAGCGTGCTCTACTTTCCAATCAACACGTCCCTCCCTCACGGCACCACGACGTCCCATTGTGCTGGACGGAGGCTAAAGCTTTAATGACTGCACTCTGGGATGGGCTAATGTACACAAGACCACACACAGATTTTTTTTAACTTATGTACATATGTGTGTGTGTGTGTGTGTGTGTGTGTGTGTGTGTGTGGGCTGGTATTCATTCGCCAGCCCACGCTGTACTTCTACAACAGAGGCCAGCTTTCTCATAATAAGGCACCACAATGGGAACATTTTGCTTGCTATAAGAATTAAACACTCAATACACAGGTGCACACACACACACACACGGAAGGAGGAGGGAGAAACGGAAAAAAAGATACCCAAACACAGTGATATGATGAGGTCAATGAGTGTGAATGGGAAGAATGGCAAAACGGTGCATGCAGCGCAGCTCCGGCCTTGGGGAAAAGACATTCCTCTAATGAAATTAACGTCTTTGGACGCGGCGAGGGCGGCAGGTTCCGATTCAGAAAGCCCTCGGCTTTGTATGAGCAGATGATTCAGTGTGTCTTTATCTGCAGTCACGCTAATCAGCTCGCTGCGTCTCCTTCAGCGGAACGGAAGCGCACAGAAACACCGAGCCTAATGTTAATGACGATGGGGGATAAAAAAAAAAAGAAATAAATAAAATAAATAAAAGGGTGACATGAATCTTTTTTTCGCACCCAGCAGGGTCAGCTGCACGCCGAGAGAACTGAAAGGAAAAGTGATCGATCGGAGGATAAACACTTGGGATGGGTGTAATTAGTGCGCGTGTGTGTTGGAAAGGGGGAGACGGGGATCAGAGGGGAAGAAAGAGCGCGCGTGTTTACCTGAACGGGCCCGATGCTTTTGTTCCGTCCCCCTGGCATGCCGTCCTCCCGGATTGCTGGAAGACAAAAAACAAATGTTACAGATTTGTGCTGGGTGTAAGAAATTCGATTTCAAACAAACAGCATCGCCGTCGATCTTCAAACGGCCGAGCGAGGGATGATACTCGCCGCCTCGCTGATGGTGCACGCGTTTTAAATCCCAGGCCTAATTAACCACCAAACCCGAGTCGGGTCCAGCTGAACCTCCTTCCTGGACTAAAGAACAATTCACTGAAGGAATCTGATCACTTTTAGAAATGAACAGAGCCGGGCTGATGATCTAATCGAATCATTTCTCTGTCCTGAACTGTCAGGTGTGAGAGAGAGAGAGAGAGAGAGAGAGAGAGACACGAAGGAGAAAGAGTGAGAAAGAGAAACAAATACGAGGCAGAGATATAGAGGAGAAGAGAAACCTACAAGAGGAAAAAAAAAAAAGACATGAGATGAGCAGAAAGAGAGAAAGAATGAGAGATCCAGATAGAGTGAGAGGAGAGAAACATGAGAAGGAAAATGAAGGAGAGAGAGAAACAGATACAAGTGAGAATGCAAGAATGAGAGGGAGAGAGATAAAAAGAGACAGAGAGAGAGAGAGAACACTCAAGTAAAAAAAAACGGATGAGAAGAGAGTGAGAGAGACAGAAGAACGAATGAGACAAGCAGAGTGAGAGAGACAAAAGAAAGAAAAGCAAACAGATGAGAGGAGCAGAGAAGAAGAGAAAGAGACTCAGTCACAGAACTACAGTCAAGTCCAGGCTGCACTTGTAGCTGCTCTGTAAATCCACTAGGGGGCGATGAAAGTCAAGCAAAAGGCTGCAGATACCTTCACCCCATTCTGCTCTTCAGCTCTGCTCTGCACATCAAAGGAAGACAGATCTAATAATAATAATAATACTTATGAAGATTTTACTGAGGTCCAAAGACACTATAATTAGAGTCCAAATCAAGGCTGCGGTCATAATATAATGGGGACACGTCCCACCCGACATTCACACGCGCTCACAATGTCCCCTGACAAACTTCTCCTGACCATCCGAAACAGAGTGAAGACACGTCTCAACACCGAAGCTGCGCAAACGCTTTAATGTCCAGGTTTCTTCACTCGTGATCGTCGCTCTGGATCAAATCGTACATGTGCGCAGAAATCAGTCCTTTTGAAAGGACGGTTTCCCTTTTTCCCCTCTTTATTCCCTGAGAAACGCCAAGGCTGTTGAAGAGCGTTCGGGCCGTCCCGGACTGTTTGGCTAGGATGGATCACCAAAAGACACTGTGTGGAAGTCTAAAGCGTTCACCACCAGCGAACAAATCATGGAAAAGGATGGAACTACCGGATCAGAAACTACAGAAGCGGGTCTATGAGTCTACGGGTGCTGGAGCTGCTGTCCCGACACGTGGAGGGGTGACCCAAGAGGGCGCAACCGTGTCCCGCTTAACATGAAAGGGTTTCTGCAGGCCACTCACCTTTTCTGTTCATGCCCATCTGTAGGCACTTGAGCAGTCTGCAGTACTGGCAGCGGTTGCGCTGCTTGCGGGACATCTCGCAGTTTTTGTCCCGGCTGCAGCGGTACACGCGCTTGTTGCAGATGCTGCGCTTAAAGAAGCCCTTGCAGCCCTCGCAGGAAATGATGCCATAGTGCAGTCCGGTGGCACGGTCACCGCAAATGAGACAGGATCGCTGCTCAGCCTGGTCATCTGAAAGAGAAGGAGGAGAGTTTCGTTTGACTTGTGTGGTCTGATAAATGGGCTGGAAAATAAATAAATAGATAGATAGATAGATAGATAGATAGATAGATAGAGCGATAGATAGAGAGAGAGAGAAAAAACAACGTAACGTCATTGTAATGAACCCGTTTGCAAACTTCCTCTAATTCCAGTGCTTTTCCAGGGAAGCGAAAGGATCCGATTGAAATATCATCATTTTCTCCGAAGGCCCGAAGCTTCTGCGTGGCTTTGTGCCGGAAGGCCTTGAGGCTCCGTGGCCTCGGCTCTGGAGTCGCATTCTAGCACCGAAGCTCAGACACGTCGCATGAGTAATTCATGTCAAACTGACAGAAAGGCTGAAGCGCGACCGCCTTCGCTTCTCCATTATGACTCATTACACTCTCCCCGGTCACTCCTGACTCCTGCTGAAATAGCATCCAGCAGCCTTTCACTGGCGCTCAAAAGCCCAAACTTGTATAATACGCACACACAGAAAGGTTTATTCCAGGCTCTCATTAAACGGAATCAGGAAGCACACGCTGGTGCGCGATCCAGAAATAAGCCTGTGTTCTTTCAAACTAGCTGACAAAAAAAAAACAAAAAAAAAACATTCCTTTGGACTGAATTGACCTTTATTTAAACGTATTCCAATAACAGTGACTGGATTGAGTAAAAAATGAAGCTTAGCCAAGCTCAACCGTTTTAAACTCTTTGCTAAAGTGATATATATATTTCTTTCTTTCTTTCTTTTCCCCCCCCTAAAATGGTTCAAGCTTGACTTTAATGAGGAAACATAAGAAGAACATGAAACAAACATACTAAAACACAAAGAAAAGCTTTAACTAGATGGACAGGGCGCCATGGCGACAGTGAATGGAGTGTGTGTGTGTGTGTGTGTGTGTGTGTGTGTGTGTGTGTGCGGGGGAACCTGCTGGCTCATGATCGGCCACTGAGTCATGGCTGACTGGGCAGGAAGAGGGTTCAGACCCAGATCCCCTCCAGTCCCACGGAGACGGAGGAAGGGCCGACCCGCACGCTCAATCTTAAAGGATTTCCACCCGGCCTGTCAGCCAACCCGCCGACTTTATCTGAGGGCCGAACACCCTGCATGTCTTCATTCATCTCTGTCAAAAAAAAAAAAAAAAAAAAAAAAAAAAAAAAAAAAAGGGGGGGGGGGGGGTCTTGCTTTCCTTCTTTTGTGTTTTCTGTCTGCATTTCAGACTCAATTAAAAATAAGCCTCTTTTTTTATTTGCGCTCATCGGGTTTCATCCTCCGGCCCTGCGTACGAACGGTGAGCACGTTTCCATCAGCAAATATCAGGAGAAAGTGGAGGACTGCTTAGAAACGCGCAGCGATCTCCACGCAGAGATAGAGCGAGATAAAGATGGAGAAAGAGAGAGAGCTAAGAGGTGGAGGAGGAGGAAGAAAAAAAAAAAAAAAAAAAAAAAAGCTGCAGTTGCTGGAGAATGCGGCGGGGTCAACTACCGGGGCTGGGGGCCGTTAATGGAGAGTTCAAGTCATAAAAGCAGGGTCATGGCCCAGAGCCTTTTCTCTTTCCACACGAGAGGGAGTTCCTCAGGCCCGTCGTTACAGCGGAGTCAAGAACAGGCCATTCAAACCATCTGACATGCCATTTACTCTTCTATGAGACAGTATGATTACAGTGCAGGATGCCGGTTTTGAAAAGCCTCCGCTGCCTGGCTGGCTCTTTGTAGAGAAGGCGGCCTTCCGAGCTGGTCACGGGGTCAGCAGTGCACGAGCGCGGCAGCTGAAGAGCCGGAAAGAGGAGATCTGGAGGTGTTCTGATTTGATTTGATTTTCTGAACCATCCCTTCCTGCTCCGGCATTGTCTAGTCTGCTAGTGAGGCTAAAGGTTCATCTGATTCCAGGCAAGGAGGCCGCTTTGAAATTTTCAGGCAGCGATCCGAACAAAAAAGGTCCCATCCATCCAACCCGGGTGCATATGAGAGGTTTTTGCATACGATTAGCAGGAAAGGAGGAGGTTTTACAGACCAGAGCAAATAGTGTGGCAGCAAATAACTCCAACGACGGAGAAAATCTTTTCACTTCCCTCTCCGCTACAATGTTTTGTTCTGATTGGTTGATTGGCGCACCCGATCATCCAATCAGATCGCTCGATTGATCCACTGTTTCGTGTTTGCCGTTCGTTGTTCATTTTTTCTATTAAATGCCGGCCTATCGGTTTTTCTTCCCCTCTCTTCTCTCCCTCCCTCCTTCCTCACATTTGCCAGGCTGACACTCTGACTTAGAAACCGTTCTTAAAGCCTTGCTTGAAAAGATAAAAGGTCAAACTAAATACAACGGTTGCGGATAAAACGCATCCTCTCCATTGTTCCCCGCTTTCCTCGACTCATTCAATCGGTTTTTCTTTCCCCTCTTTTCACTCCCTCCCTCCTCCTCACCTTTTTGGCCCTCGGCAGGCTCAAAAAACTGTTCTTAAAGCCTGACGGGTTCAAATGATTGGGAGGAAGATACAAGTTTTAAACCAAAAAAAGATCCAGTCCAGAGCCAATAAACTGCAAACGCTCTAAACCGCAAATAAAGTCGACGTCCAAAAGACATTGTCCCAAAATACAGGACATTTTAATGACAATAAGAAGAAAGAAACCTCTGCTACAGGATATACCACCCACTAAAACGGGCCTTTTTATTTAATAAAGAAAAAAGGGCCCTTATCAGGGATTAAATCTCCCTCTCTCTTCCCTTCTCCTTCTTTCTTTTCCTCTTTGACCTGATCAATGAGGAGATAGGAGGTTTGGAAAGTCTTTCGGAGGTATTACCATCTGAATGTCATTGGCTTGGAGGTGGCTGGGGTGAGCTGAAAGCTTTAGCATACTGTACCGGCCCTGCAGGAGCCGCCGGGACCCCGCCGGGACCCCGCCGGGACAAAGAGCCGCCCGCTGACGTATTAGCCTCACAATGCTGAATGGGGTCGACTCATATGCAGCCCATCACTGCTGAACTCATCAATATAAAACAACAGAGCAAAGGAAGGCGCAAGGCTGAGCCTCCTTTTAAACGCAGAACTGGGGCGGTCGGGTTCCGAATGTTAATGGCGTTAACGTGACCGCGGGACCCCGAGCAGCGGAACTAACCACATTAAGGCTAACAAGGCGGGGAGTAAAGTTACGGGAAGAAAATAGATTAGGATTAAGAACAGAAGCGCTTTCTCCGTCGGCTAAAATCTGAAACGTGAACATCCTCTGCAGAAAACCGCTCATCGAATTCTCTCAACTGCTATCGATTTGCTTCTCGGTGCAAATAAACCTTTATCTGAATTTCTTTTATTACTTCTATTATTGCTTTTATTACTTCTTTTTTAGGTAGCGGTGAAGACCCAGTCGTCTGCCCGCTTGTTTATTTCAATGATCTTTTTGAATCAAAAGACATTTTGACGTTTCTTGACTCGGTCTATCAGTTTTTCATTCCAATTTCTCTTCCCTCGCTCCTTTTTTCAGGTTAGGACAAGCTGAAACTGGAACGAAGGAACTGTTCAGATTTTTTGGGGCCTGGTAAAATAAAAGTCCAAATAAAATGAAGAGAATGCGTGTCATTATATTTGCACGGATCACATAATTTTTTTAATTAATTGATTTTTTTTTTTTTTTTAAACCCTTTGCACGAAACACGTCATCCGAAAAGGGACACCCAAACTTTTGCACGCGTTAGGCCGCAGGCTCAAGCTGAAAGACTGAGGAAAGGTCCCCGCAGATGGACTGTCCCGATTAAGCCAAGCTCTGCATTGTTCCTCATGAGGCTGCAAATCCGGTCCGACTAAGCCGAGCTCAGACCCTTTTAGCAAACGAATCGCAGACACAGACGGTCTACCGATGAGGAAGATTAAACTGCAATCAAACTGAGGCCCGTCCACCATATAAGCCACGGTGAAAATAACCCGGAAGGTATAAAAGGTTCCGTTCCGGCTCAGGATCCGTGCTCCTTCGTTCTCGGCTGCAGAAGGAGCCCAGATGCTTTACAGTAAGCCTGACTTACGGTCCCCGCAGACCATTTGCCTGGACCCTGCAGCAGAAGCAGTGTTATGCAGGATGCATTAGAAACCGTAAATTATTGGCCCCGCTATGTGAAATGACCGACTTCCTACAAAGAGAAAACACCGCTACCGACGGCGGCTTCCTTTATTCACACCTCGGCTCACTTTGATTGGCTAAATTTGTCGCCCTCTCTTTCAAGTGCATGGCCACCCTATAAACCTGGAGTTCCCTCACACCTTCACCCACTTGATCCCACAGCGTCGCCTCACGTGCCCCACCTCCGTCTCAGCCTGCCCTGTCACTCAAACACACACACACACACACACACACACACACACACACACACACACACACACACTCCAACACAAATGACCACCTCTGTGAAAATGTGTTTTTGGGTTAAAAATTTTGATATTGGTTGTAAAAAAAATCCATATAATGACCAAGACAGCTTCTGTTTCTGTATTTGCAGATTTAGAAATACTTCCCACGTTGCTCCGCACGCTGTTGTGAGGAAAGAGAAATGGTGAGGTGGTGAAAAAACAACTTTTCTATCTTTTGAACTCTTCCCCGCGCCTTGGGCTGTGTATCCCCCACTCCACACACACACACACACACACACACACACACACACACACACACACACACACACACACACAAACAGTGCCCAGACCCCCTGTTGGGTCTATTAAATCTTGCATTGTTACCCGGGGGTCGAGCCTAGTTTCATTCCAAACTTCCGCAAGAGTAGAAATGACAAGCCCAGTGGTGGATTTTTTTTTTTTTTTTTTTAAATCATGAAACATCTTCAAGATGCACATTATGGAATTATGGTATTTGGGTTTTCTGAGATTTCTAAAGTTGGACTGAAGACAAAGCACAAGTAAATCATTCAAAATAATCCGTGTCCGGATCCCTGTAACTTAAATTTTTTTTTTTTTTTTTTTAACTCATGCTTTGTACGGAGCCCCTGTGTCAGCCTAGCTTGGCTTGTTCGTCAACATCAACAATCTGAACCTCATTCTCAATCGATGAACGGACACGTGTTCCAGATTCGTCGCCGCCCATGTGACTGTGAGAAGATGGGTGGACTGGACGGAGGAGTGTGGATAAGGAGAGGATAATGCTTAAGGGAAGGCTGGCAGGGGGGTCTCTCCAAGGGCTTTGTCTTTGTTTCCATTAGAATCAAACCCAGCTTGAGTGGGTGGTGGGGTGCATCACTCCTGTACTCTTCCACTCCTCCTTTCTTCTCCATGCGTCCTCCCCCGTTCTACCGCTCTCAAACTGCTGCTGTCTGGTTTACTCTGTTCTACAGCCGATCGAATCTAAACCGACGAGGGTCTCGAAACCAACCTGAGATTGTGGATCTGGAAAAAAGTAGAGCGGCAGAAATGAAGAAGGAGCAAAACAGCCCGAAAAATCCCTTTTTTTTTTTCGAAAGGGAGCCCGAGCCGTCCCGTCCTTCCGCGGGACAGCGTTTTACAGGACAGAGGCCTTATGTGGGCTTAACACAGCATTTAAAACAAACTCAATGCAATTACCAACCAAGCCATTAAGGCCAATTACTATTGTGCATGACTAAGAACAGACTCTGACCTTTTGCTCTGTCCTGTAGTCCTAAACAGTCCCCGTCCGGGACGCTAATCCTCCCGGTTATCTGCCATTACACATTTCTCTTGTCTTGGCTCGCTCAAACTTGCCCACAGTAAAAAAAAGAATGAAGGGATACAGGACTAGAAACAAGAAAGCCCCCCTTCTTCCTCCTCCCTCCAGCTCATTCTGTTCTCCATCGGAGCCGATCTGAGCTCCAGTCATTAGCATGTTCTAACGACCTCAAGATCCACCGTCAAAACTCAACGCATCTGTTTTCGCCTCGGGTTCCTGCGAGCGTCCCGCTTCGCTTTAGAAACGTTGCCTCATCGCACATACAGGACTTGGGCCTTTTAAAATGTTTACCTTCGCTTATCAGTAGAAGCGCTTCATGCTGGCTTAATCTAAAGTGCTGAGGATGCAGCCTCAGGCCTACACACCCATTCGGCTTCCCCTCTCCTAAAACAAAAGCCGGGGTCAATTTCTGCCAAAAGGCAACAAATTGTGCCCACGAAGCGATGCTCAGCCAGCCGGCAGCGGTGCATTGTGTGTGACCGTGTCCGCCGTGGTTAATGGAAAGCAGAAAAACCAACTGAATCTGGGTAGGAAACCCACAAAGTACTGAACATCCACTTAGTTCACCTACGATAAAGCTGTTCCTGCGTCATCTCTGCGGATATTTCAGCCAATTAAAATCGATGCAGGGCACCGGCAGTGAAAAACACACAGTAAATCCTAAATTGTGGACAAACGTCTCGAAATAGCTGCGCTGACCCCGCCCCCATTCACAGAGATAACCTTTTACTTCAACCCGGCAGATTCTCCTGCTAAGCTTCCCTTTCTTCTGCAGCCCTTATCCACGATGGGTTATGAGCCTGAATTCCAAGCTGATGCCACACAAAGCCTTTCATGTGTGGCTCTGGAATTTCTGTACATGAGGTGCCGTCGATTCTACGAAATCGACGTAACCAGAAAAGTCCTTAGAAGACACACAAAAAGGTGCGCTTCTGGCGGAGCACATTCGACGGTGTTTGGGGACGCGGAAAGTAGAAAAAAAGAAAGAAAAATTCGTCTGATTTAATACAGGACACTTATCAAATCCTCCATTATTAGCTTGTCAGGGCTTGATGAAGCTCTGCAAAGTACATGGCGCCCATTGCTTAACAAGTGAATAGATGCGAGGAATGACATTGAACAATAAACACTGTGTTCCTTTCTTCAAGCGAAGGCTCTAAAGGTTGAATGGAAGCTTTCTCTCCGAGATTACCTTATCTAACCTGCAGAAACGGCCCTGGAGGGGAGAAAAGGTTCAAAGCACAGTGATGAATCAAAGAGCGAAGCCACGAAAACAAGACAACAATCAATCCTGATCATGTCAAAATAATGCTTTTGTCTCACAGGGGTATCAAGTGTGCGTGGGTGCAGCGTCAATATCACTGCAGTGGTGCATGAAGCTACAAGCCACGCTGGATTGTTTGCTTCGGAGATGTAAACCGTCCCCTCGGGCTAATTAGTTCGGGAGATAAAAGCCGACGGCGTCCATCATAAACAGGTTTTCGCCTGGCCTAAATTTAGACCCGTTTTACAGGACCTCCTGTCCCTGACCTCCGCTACTGCTATTGATCAGCTCACGGGTTTTTAGCCCCATCCCCCTTAAGTATGCACACACCGCCTTTACGTCACATACCCCCCACTCCCCCGCCCTCCACCCCAGATGCCACTGAGAGGTGACTTCCTGCCTGGGAGAGTGACGAATGAGAGAGAAAAGGATAGTAGAATAGAAAAAAATGGAAGGGAAAGAGGAGGAGAAGCTGAGGGAACATGGAAAGGGAGAAGTGGAAGAGAGAGGATGGAAGGAAACCCTGACAGAATGCCCCCCCCGGTTGTTAACAATAACACAGTAGCAGGGTCGGGCGCAGGCTCAATAGGATTAGCAGCGGGGGCGGAGCCTCGTACAGTAGTCTTTGGAGACACGTGCACAATGGTGTTTTTGCAAACCATCCTTGGCCATATTGAAGAACAATGCGCCGGCACTGGCAAAAAAACTCAAACAAAATAAGAAAAGTCCCTTTACGTGACTACGCATGAGGTCAGCCGAGTGTTTAACTTATCATCACCTGGAGTGCTCGAAGAGGGACCCGCATACTAATCAGGAACCACGGCTGACGAGATCTGAGCACGACCGAATCATTTGGGGTGAGAAAAAAATCGAATTTTCAAACCAGCAAACCGGTATTCGTTGTGCAGTTTCCTTCGAGATCAGTTTGGTTTCTGCAAAGCGACTCTAATCCTAAAGTGAAAGTGTTCTTTTGCCTAAATCACAATAATCCAGCGGGCGATGCCCTTTATTTGGAAACGAATCCGAAAGTGAACGCGTCCCGCGTAATCAGGGCTTATTACTCCATTTCTTTCCCTGATTCATCTGAACACGGCCCCTCTTCCAAACGATCGGCCCTAACTGGGAGCTCAGATCTCTCCCGTTTTCCCCTCCCGGCTGATTTCAACCCCGAAACCGAGAACCATCCCTGCATTCCAGCAAACCTGTTCAGGAGGCTTTGCGGTAAAGCACAAAAATGTGCTTCTTCCCAGAGGGGTTCTTACGAATCCAGGCCTAATTCAGCTGAACGGGCCCCTAAACCCGTCCCACACGTTTTAATATGTCGTCCAAACCAGCCCGAGGTACCAGTATGGCAAGGTGTGAGTGGATGAATGAAAGAGTGAAGAAAGGGTCGTCAAACGAGGGAAAGTGAGAAGAGGTTCCCATCAAACCCTGAGAACACTAAGAGGCTTCCAAGCTCATCTGCATAAAAACTAACACCGAGAGCTAACATCACGTCAGGGTCGGCGTTCCTGCCGGGGCGGCGGTGATGACAATTACAGACTCCGCGGATTTGCAGAGGCAAGAAAACGCGCCGATTACAGCAAACCGCATGTGAGATCGGCTAAAATTACAAGCTAAAAAAAAGAGAGAGAGAGAGAGAGAGAGAGAGAGAGAGAGAGAGAGTCTTGGTGCCTTCCACCCCCTCGAGCTGAGCAAATGTTACGACGCTGCTTTTATGATCAGCTGAGGAGGAGCTAAAAAGTCAAAGTGATAAAACCGGGGAGGAATGAGGGGTGAAGTTTGGGCTACAGTAGGAGGGGGCAGGGGTTTGTGTGTTTGTGCCGGGGGTTTAACCAGATGAGTGTAGGGTCCGTTGACCCCCGCTCATCACATGAACACAGCTGCCTGCTCAGCACAGAAAACCTTTTCCAGATGGGCCACAGCCTGCATACCACACACACACACACACACACACACACACACACACACACAGGCCTCCACAGCTCCCCAGGATTACACAACATCAGGCTCACTGTCCTTTACGCTGCTAATAGCTACACAACTCACCACAGGACTTAACACAACAGCACCGGTGCTCGACTCGGCAACACAGGTCACGTCCAGCAGCCGGACGTTCACTCGCTCTTACAGAGCCCAAAAAAATACTGCATCACTGCAGAATCCGCCACCTCCATTAAAACTGTTATGTAATGCCCGTGGCACCATCCCAAGCGCTACCACAGAGAATAAACTGGGGTCCCGCTGCAGCTGGCCCGACTGTAAGCACACAACTGAGAACGACGCTTCTTATCCCAATGCATTTCTCATATTCCCAAACGTAACGACACACTAGGTGTTAATTAAGCGTTTTAATTAATTGTTTTTTTTTCCCTCTCTCAAAACATTAGGCCCATTATGGAATACAGGCCACATCCAGAAGGATGGGATGGAGGCGGAAATAAAAAAAATACATCATAATAGACGAAATGCCAGTTCACGCCAGTTCATCCCCACTACTAGTGCAGATTCTTTGGGAGGAATGTAACAGAAAACGGCAAAATCGTATTGAAAATATTCAGTTATGCACAAACGTGGAAATTCCTCCCGAAAAAGCAGAAAAGGCGTTCATTTACTGTCCGCCGTTCATAACCGCACGCAGGGCCCGTGCCCTGCTCGGGCCGCTTTCAGCATGAGTGTGTTGAAAAATCAGCAGCTCTGTGGTTCTTTCCATCATCTCATCACCTTCCTTTGTTTCCTTACCTTCCCATGAATCCATCTCATGTCTCTTCCGATCCTCCTGCCATTCATTCATACATGTATCCTCCCGGTGAACGGCTTAGGCCTCATGTCTATCTCTCTCTCTACCTCTTCTCCTTCTTTCTCCAGCGCCCTCCTCTCCTCTCCAGCTCCGGCTGCCTCTGATCCTCCTCCTCCCACTGTGGCCCTGCTGGTCACTTTCAGCCCTGGTCACATGACCGCCTAGTTCAGGCCCCAGGGGTCACGGTGTGGCCAGAGGGCCAATGACGTTGTGGGGGGTTATCTGAGTGGAACTGATAGCCCTATTTTTTTCCCCCTGCAGCAGAACAATACAGACCTCCCCCCTTCCCATTTCTCTCTCTCTCTCTCTCTCCTTTCAAAGCTAGGCGAAGTGCACGGGCAGGCAGAGGTTAATGCTTCGTCACACTCTCACGTTCAAACGGAGTCGTTTCACCAGGTAGAGATTAACGAAACGTGGAAAAAGAGGGACAAACCATGAAAAAGTGTCTCGACATGCTTAAAAATTAGGTTCTTACGGCCGTACCGAAATATCAAAACCTCTTATCACACATCATGATGGCACCAAAGGATTCTCTCACGTTCTAAACCTTAAAGAAGTCCTGAGAAACACGCTGCTACAACGGGCCCAAACACACAGCACAAACCCAGAATGCATTTCCAGTAAGCGCTGGCCTCGCTCTAACATGGGACTGCCCTTCTGCTCCCAGCCAGCCACACATAAGAGGCTTTTCACATTCAAATGCAACAGGAGAGTCAGTGAGGGGAGGGTGCAAGGGGGTGGTGGTGGTGCCGAGCTGCACTTTGTCATGTAGAGGCTGGGAGGGCCGGGTGTGGTGGAGCATGAATGAAGGCAGAAGAGGGTTCAAGTTTCTGCTGCAGCTGTCCACCCGTGGCCCAGTTTGGCCCTCCAGTTACTTCTGACACTAAACACTTTTAATTACTTCGGCTCACAATGGAGCGCTCGGGACATTTGAGAAAGGCTTCGGATGACTAGTAAAAAAAAAAAAAATTAATTAATTAAAAAAAAACAAAAAAAAAAACAAGGGCTTTGCATTTGAAAAAGTTCGTCTTTAAAATGAAATGGAAAAAACACACGTTTCCAGAGCTACTGTTGCAATAACTAGTAAAGAGTGAAGACTGGCTACGGAAGAAGGGTTTACGAACGCACCACAGCTCGCGGTGTACTGGGGCTGCAGACCAGTCCAAGCACCCATGCTGACCCCCGACCACCACCTGCAGCTGGCCATCAGAACTGAATCTTGGAGCAAGGTGGGCTGATCTGGTCAATCAGGTATTGTGGTATTGTGTGGGAGACAGGTGCGCGTGTCTCGCTTACCTGGAGGACAGATGACGCTAAGCAGTCCAGGTCCTTCAGTAGGAATGAGCTCCTCACATTTCAAAGTGGCAGGACAGCGTTTACAGGACACTCATTTACTTCAAGACTCATCAGATTCTACATCCATCCATCCATCTGCCTACCTGTCTGTCCATCTTTGTCTGTTTATCTATCCACCTAGCCACTATATACATCTTTCTATACATCAATTCTTCAATCCAACTCTGTCCTTCCATCCATCTGCCTACCTACCTACCTGTCCGTCCATCTACCCACCTGTTTGTCCATCTTTGTCTGTTTATATAGCCACTATATACATCTTTCTATACATCAATTCTTCATCCAACTCTGTCCTTCCATCCATCCATCTACCTACCTACCTGTCTGTCCATCTATCTGTCCATTTATCTAGCCACCAAGCCACTATATACATCTATCTATATATCAATCCATCCGTCCATCCATTTTTCCGTCCATCTCTGTCTATGTACCTACCTACCTGTCTGTCCATCTATCCATATACCTATCCATCTATCCACTATATCTACCTATTTGTCTGTCTGTCTACCAGTTTGTCCCTCTATCTATTTATCTGTCCATCAATCTATCCAACCACCTATCCATCTCTCTATATCAATCCATCAATCTTTCTGTCCATCTCTCTCTCTCTCTATCCACCCAGCCACTATATCTATCGATCTGTTTTTTTTACCAGTCATTACTACCCTCTTACGCCACAAAGCTGAATTGTGTGTGTGAAGTTGGCGGCGTTTGTATGAGCCTCACCTTGAACAGTTTTTCAGAAACAGAAACGTCCGGACGTTCTAAGAAAGAAGAAGGAGCTGCGTTTACTTAACCGCCCCGACATCAATCTGTCGGCACTGGAGCTTTCTGCAGCATATGGCTGTGGGCGATAGAGAAACCTGGGGGGAATCGCAGCGGATTACAGCGATCAATAGCACTTACGAGGCCTCCTTTTATGAAATTTGGAGCCGATTGTAATAACTACTAATGTGTTGACTGGGGTCATCCAGCCAATCAAAGTGCAGCACTGCATCTCTTGAATATGACCTTGAATGCTGCGTTCTCCCTGGGCTCCCTCGTCGAGTGACACTGATACAGTTCCAAGAAAACATCCCGAGCCGCAGAGAGTAAACACACACGAGTCCTCTCGGTCATGAGCGAAGAGACTTCATTACCCCCTCCTGAGCTGAAATCTAATTAGCCTGGTTAGAGTAATTAATCTCATTACAATATTAGCCTGCCGAGACCTATGGGACGCCACGCTGAACTGATGGAGGTTCGAGGACCGGCGAGGAGAAGTGTGAACAACGGTAAGAGGTTGGAACGTCCAGCCTGAGCACTTTCCCCAACTCCGACCGGTCCGACCTTGGTTTGCGTCTTTAAAAGGTGATCAAACTCGATGGAGGGCAGATTAGCCAGTGGGAGCCGGCCTTACGTCACCCTTGACCTTGCGTATCCCTGCATGCCCTTCTGCTTAGCATGTCCGGCATGAATGGCATCATCAGCCGCTTTGACCCCGGGGTCAGAGCGGACAGAAGTACGCTGTGTTTCCTGGCAGCGTGTGCGTCGGGCCTGAGGGCAGGGTCATAGCTGGGTTATCTGCTCGTGTCTCCGAGCTGACGAGAAGCTACTGTTTCATAGCAGGCAAACAATGATAAAAGGGTACGGCTGACCACACACACCGCGCCGACACTGAATACGCACCACGGACGAGCTGCTGCGGACGCAAACTAAAGGCCGAAGATGTCATCTTGCCTTTTCTTCCACTGCGTGTTGGTCAATGAGCAGAATCAGTCCTGGCTTTTGTGCAGCGCAGGGTGGAAGATGTTTCTTCTCCATTCAAACGGATCAGGCCTTCAGAAAAAGAAGCATCGTGACTTTCATGAAAACTTGGTCTCAAGATATTTCATTTCTGCCAGATCGCTCACCCTACACAGACAGAGCCCGAGCATCGGCGGAGAGATCGAAAGGAATATATTTATATGAACTCCTTAAGCGTCTGTGCTGAAAGCCACTGGCTGATGCTAATGGATGATGGACGGCGCAATGGACAAATGGATGGATGGATGAATGTATGGACAGATGGATGAGTGGACAACTGGATGGACGGCACAATGAACGAATGAAGGGACGGATTATGACCAAGCTAAGTGTCTTCGATGATGGATGGACGGACGAATGGATGGATGAGTGGACGAATGGACAGACAACTGGATGGACAGCACAATGAATGAATGAAGGGACGGATTATGACCAAGCTAAGTGACTTAGATGATGGATGGATGGACGGCCCGCCCGAGTTGCTTTTCAAGAGTCCCTTACGAGTAATACAGCAACCCGCAGTGTAAATATTCCTCTTTCCATCTCTTTATCCTTCCCTGCAATAATCGGAGTGATGAGAGAACTATTAGGACATGTCCACTCGAGGGCAGATTCGATTTGGGATGCAGCAGATTACATTTTCCACTGAGTATAATCGATCAATGAATTTAATCACATTGTGATGGTCACCCGAACCTTCCCAGTTCTGCTCGGTGTCCACACGGGTGTCCGCGCCCCGCCGCGCCGCTATGATACGCCTGAAAGAGCGATTCCATCTTAACAGAGTCTTCATGGGGGGACATTATCGACAGCTTGTGCTTCATTTATTGTTAGTGTAAAAATCAATAGTGTTGTGTTAAAGAGAAAGAGATTTCCTTTCACAGCTAACAGTCAGCTCCACGGGACCTTTGTCCTCCCGTCTTCGCGCTCTTTGACGATTTTGGGACAGAATGAGCCTTACAGACGTATGTCCTTAACAACACAGGACAGGAGCTCTTCTTTCAGAGAGAAGAGAGCACCTTCACTGTTTACACACCAGTAGCTCCAGCGGTCCCAGGGTCTTCAGTTCTTCGATCAGAACCTCCGCGCTGAATGTAAGGAAAGCAACGTGTCACTATCTTGGAGGTCCAAAGCCGACTCTCCCCATAAAAGGTTCATTTGGTCATTTTAGTGTCATTCTAGTGGTGAGGGAGTCGGCCACAGAACTGGACGATTCAAACCCCTTACCAGTAGGTTCCCCTGAGGTACCCTTGAGCAAGGTAGCGTCCCCGTCATTGCTCCCCGGGCGCTTTCATAGCTGCCCACTGCTGCACGGTGTGTGTTGGTGCATGGGTTAAATGCAGAGCTCCAATTTCACAGTGGTTCCCTGTGTTCTCACAATGTCCAAAAACAGTCACTTTCACTTTACTAAGATGTCTTAGCTAGGTGGAAAAGACGAAAACGCAACATTTAAAATGTATTTTTTTTTGTTTTTTGTTTTTTTTGCAGTAAGAGGTACTTATGCTCTCGTTACTTTGAGATGATTTGTGCGCTTTTTTAAAAGCTCTTCTAAAAGAGGGTCCGACGTGAAAAAAGCCATTTAAACATTTACACGGTTCTTCAAGGAAGGAGAACGGTCTCATTTTTTTCTCAGGGCCCATTTTAAGCGTTCTAACGGATCAGTTTAGCTCAAGAAAACAACAGCGAATTAAAACTGAAATTGATTTAAGAGAACATTAAAAAGGTATTTTTAATTTGAAACAACAACAGTCATATGATGACAACGCTTTGCTGGGGGTAACCTTTTAAAGAACCTTTTTTTTTTTAAAATCACACAACAATGCGGACTCCCCTCCTCGCATCGGCTCGTAACGTTTGTTGACACTCGGTGAAAATGGTTACAAACTACTGCAAAAAAAAAAAAAAAGTGGCTTGTGCTAAAGTCATTTTGATATTTTCTATTTTTTCAATTTTCAGTTGAATTCTGATTTGTTTTATTTGAGAGAAATAACCAATAAGCTCCTCCATACAAAAACAATTTTTACAATTTTTTTTTAATTGGTTATTTCATTTCTGTAGTTCAATTTGCTGGTGTGAAATGACAGGGAGCTAAAGAAGTTGAAAAACACTTCTAAACATGAATATCTGAAGTATATATGTTGTGCTACTAGCTGGACAGCCGTCAACACCAAGGATGACTACACGGGCAAACCGAGCCAGACGGCTCTGCGGACGAAACTCCACAAATAAACGCACATTAAAAATCCCTCCCGCAGAAGCCGAGCTAAACACTCTTCCCTCTCTGACATTCTTGGCATGCAAGTAGGTCATTAACCCTTTGCGTTCCCAGGCTCAGGACATTCTAAGGAACTGCATGGACAAGAAACAAGGTGCAGGAATGAAGAACCTGGGCGTTCAAGAAGTATCAACAGTTTTCTTTCTTCTGCTCACCTGCCTGAATGTTCTCGTCCTGCGGTCGCTGATATGTCCATGGGGTTCGGCCCAAAATATTGAACGTTTTCTCACCAATATTGTGCAATTATCTTCCAGAAATGAAGGTGGAGGCCTTTCGTTTCCACTT
Source organism: Hepsetus odoe (assembly GCA_017165825.1). Lineage (NCBI taxonomy): Eukaryota > Metazoa > Chordata > Actinopteri > Characiformes > Hepsetidae > Hepsetus > Hepsetus odoe. Next base: position 2,877,946 of record CM029373.1, on the reverse strand, counting down.
TTCCCAAAAGCACGGATATGCAGTTGCTCCAGACGGACACCGGTGGACGCGCAGTGCTGCTGCTTTTATGAGAAGAGCCGTTCTGTCTTTATCAATTGAGCAGATAAAAGGCCTGGAGTTGATTTGAGGTGTGGCGCTTGCATGTGGAAGATTTTGCTGTGAACAGACAACATGCGGTTGAAGGATCTCCATGCAGGTGAAACAAGCCATCCCATCCAAGAAACTGCTCCAACATTAGGAGGCAAAGTCTACAGTCTGGTCCATCCTGAGACAGAAAGAAAGCGCTGGTGAACTCAGCAACACAAAAAGACCTGGACGTCCACGAAAGACAACAGTGGTGATCGCGGAAGCACATCCATGGTGAAGAGAAACCCCTTCACACCAGCCAACCAAGTGAACAACGCTCTCCAGGAGGTCGGCGTGTCGATATCCCAGTCTACATTAAGAGAAGACTGCATGAAAGTAAATACAGAGCGAGCACTGCAAGGTGCAAGACACTCATAAGCCTCCAGAATATAAAGGCTAGATTGGACCCTAAAAAAAAAAACATCTTAAAAAGCCATCACAGTTCTGGAAAAACATTCTTTGGACAGATGAAACCAAGATCAACCTCCACCAGAATGATGGCAAGAAAAAAGTATGGAGAAGGCGTGGAGCAGCTCATGATCCAAAGCTTCACGTCATCTGTAAAACATGGCGGAGGCAGTGTGATGGCTTGGGCATGCATGGCTGCCAGAGGCACTGGGACACCCGTGTTTATCGATGATGAGACTCAGGACAGAAGCGGCCGTGAGCTCAAGACTTCAGGCTGTCGTTGCCAGCAAAGGGTTTTCAACCAAGTATTAGAAATGAACCTTTTATTTTCAGTTATTTCATTTGTCCAATGACTTTTGAGCCCAGGAAACGAAGGGATTGTGTTTAAAAAATGCATTATTTCCTCACATGTTTATGCAATCTTGTTGTTCAACCCACTGAATTAAAGCTTAAAGTCTGTTTCGTTTAAAATCCACTGTGGTAATGTACAGAACCAACATTACAACAAAGTCGTCTCTGTCCAAATATTTATGGACCTGACTGTAGGTTGTCCAGAGGTACCCTTGAGCAAGGTACCATCCCCATCACTGCTCCCCGGAGCTGGATATGGCTGTCCCCTGCTGTGCTAAGAAGGTCCTGACTTCGATTCCCAGGTGGGACGGCCCGGGTGCTTTCTACATGGAGTTTGTTCTCCCCGTGTCTGTGTGTGTCTGTTTCCTTCCCACCATCCAAAGACCTGCACGTCCGGTGGATTGGAGTCAGTGTCAGTGTGTGCGATGGACTGGCGACCTGTCCAGGGTGCGTCTCCGCCGTTCTCCCTGCGAGAGCTGGGACAGGCTCACGCGACCCTAATTAGGACAAGCGGCTAAGAAAATGAATGAGAGAGTCAGTGTTGCCAATACAACAGTTATTTTATAAATTTCTAAATTTTTACAATTATAAATCACTGAAATTCTTTAAAATGACACGTTCATATTGAGATTTCAGTTCAAATCTGTTCATCTTTTAGCCTTAATGAGGGCCCACAATGATCAGGCTGTGTTGGGGTCATGAGGGCTTCAGAGGAACCGCTGCAGTAGTGCATTCAGACCAGCAGAGGGAAGCATCAAGCTTCAAGAAAGAGCGCTTAAAGTCGGTCGCAGGAATCTTTCAGGCCTGCCAAACTGACCCATCGGCGACACTCAGGCATTTGAGCACTGAGGAAAACATGCACGGAAACAACATGGAAGTCAAGAGCAACCCATTTCAGGATCTGCTCAACACGTCCTACTGTTCCATCAAGCGAGAGCGCACAGCCGGTATCCGACAATAGATTTACGCTGTGCAACCTTCAGCACATTTCATGCGGAATGAGTTTACAAGAAGCCACAAAAATCCACCCCAAACAGGATGCACAGACAACACGAGTTACCGGAACATGACTCAACGTGAGAAAACACCACGAAGCGACCAAACGCAATGAATCACCCACGGTTCACCAGCTCGCATTTGAGATCATCAAGAGCTCCTCTGAGTCGTTCTCATAGATGGATGCTCTCTTAGGCCTGAGACTGGAGCAAACGAGCTCTGATCAGGCCTGAACTCTGCCCAGAGCTTCTTTTGGCATTTCACATTTTGCTCTTAATGATATAAACTAGAGAGCAGCTCTGTGGGGCTAATCTCCGTCTCACGCTCCATTTTCAAACAGGGAAACCGCCCCGGGGCCCGTTCCCATAAACGTGTGTGCAAACTGCAGCTTCGTGATCTGAGGTCTGCACTACACTGTGAGCACAATTACGAGGCAAGTGAGGATTTTGAGCATATCATCATATGCATATAGTCCAACTCCAAGTTGGATAAACTTGAATGCTGACTGGGTTGAAGAAGATCAGGTTGTGTGTATTTGTGTGTCTGAAGATTCAAAAACTTGCTCGTGGCGCGATTAAAGAACCGTCAAACGGTTTGTTGTGAACAGGGTCGAAAGAAACGTGTTGAGAAGAAAAAACAAAAAAGCGAATGAACCGCAAAAGATTTGAGAAGAAGCAAACGTGAAGCTACCACAAACCCATGGTCCTGTTGTCCAGAGCGTCCAGATGTATGAGGTGTTCAGTGCTCAGAGACGTGGACAAGGCAAGGAAGACTGAAACCTGACCACCACTGAACAAGACACATCAGTGGAAACGTCAAGACTGGAGCAAGAGATATCTCCAGACAGATTTTTTAGGTTTGATGGAGATGAGATGAGAGTGACTCTTGATGGACCAGATGGATGGGCCTGTGGCTGGATCAGGAACTGGCACAGAGCTCCACTTCCTTTCAAATGCCAGGAAAGTGGAAATAGGATACGTTTGGACTGGTATTATTAAAGATGACTTATTTGGACCTTTTCGGGTTGAAGATGGACACAAAATCAACTCCCAAACCTGCTGCCAGTTTTTAGAAGACACTTTCTTCAAGCTGTGGTTCAGGAACAACTCTGCATCTTTCAAGAAGACCATGATTTTCTGCAGGACGAGGCTCCATCACATGCATGGAAGTTCTCCCCTGCGTGGCCAGTAAAGACCTTAAAGATGAAAGAATAACGACCTGTCCCCCTCCCTCACCCTGTCACCCTGTAAACCCTGTCGAGAACTTGTGGACCTTCTTAGACGGGAGATTTACAGGGAAGGAACACTTTCCACCTCTCTGAACAGAGCCTGGGAGACTGTGGTCGCTGCTGCACAGATGAAGAAACTGACCGACTCCATGAATGGAAGGATTGACAGTTATTGAAAAGAAGGGCGGATTCATAGATTTTGAGTTGTTTGTTATTCTCACAGTAAATTTCATCTTCACTTGAAAGATGCATCGTCCAACTTGAGCAAATCCACTTGAGATCGCTCAGAAAGGGAATTCCAGTAAATGAAGGGGAAGTCTTTCAGTAGTGCTCTTTAACAGTTTGGTGTAAAATGCTTCCTTCTAGAGAAGCTCTTGGGCCAGAACGCTTCGTGCTGGTGGTGAATGGCACGTTAACGGCACTAAATTTGTTTAAAAAAAAGGTTTGTGAGTTGTGAAGCCACTTCATCATCATCATCATCATCATCTTCATCAAAAATACACTCTGATACCCCAGAAGATGAAGTGGTTTTGCACTCTCGCCCATGGACCAAGAGGTCACAGGTTCAAATCCTGCTCCACCAGCTCTACCATCACTGGGTTCCTGAGCAAAACCTTCAACCCCAAGTTGACGAGTTTCTCTACAATGAACCACTCTTAATGAATTTCCACCAATTGAGGACAAAATGGTGAAATTCCCTTTAAAACTACTCAACCCAACATGGCGGTTAATTGTTGTGCACCCACTTCTTACTATCATGTCTCGGTGAAACGACTGCGTCTGAGGCTTGAATTATTGCCTTAAGGTCCAACTTCTTCGCAGAACTGCACTGGAAACGCTACCTAGTTTGCAGTTGGATTAGCCTGGTATCAGCAGTTTGTGGGCAGCTGTGAGAGCCGAAGTCCCCCGCCTCCTTCCTCCTGAAGCATTTCTCCTTGTGCAGCTTTCTGCAGAACCACACGCCATCAGCTGCTTACGCTGCAGCATGTAAAAGCCACGGTCTTCAATACTTCATGAAATAAAGCTTCGCGTTTAAAACACTTCCACCCAGAAAGCTCAGTAGGCCGCCGTGAGTCATCTACCCCATCTGAGCTTCTTCAAACCGTAATACACGTCCTATCACGGCTTCTCTGAGCTCTCTTTTCACACTACTCCACTGGCGGCGATTAGGCATCGCATGGTACGTTTATGGAGAATCCATTTTGCTCTCAACGACAGCTTGTTAAATAATTGGTGAGCAGAGCGGTGGAAAAAAGGTGAAAGCATCTGAGAAAATAAGGAAGGGAGTCATTAGCAAACACAACTGATAGATCTTATCTATCCCTGGCGCTGGCCTCTTATCGATCGGATTGATGGGACGCTCGGGAGAAATGATGGAGAAGTAAAGCTCTCGGGAGAGCCGCTCCCTCACGTTCCACATCACGGAGGACAAATGACAGACCTATGAGAACTGGCCTGGATACAGCGGAGATAGGGGGCCGTTTCAATGAAAGATGGAGCAAAGCCAGATCTTTGCGAGAGCGGCCAAAGAAAAAACCCATTCAAGCCAGTTAAACGCCTTATCCATGTCCAAGGAGAACGCTATCCCCTATTGGAATACACCCTCAGCTTTATCAAGGACGCGCATAAGCCTACGCACCAAGTCTGCAGCAAAGCTGCTCCCGAAGCCGCTTAGATCGGACACGGAGGAAGCGAGGCCTCCGGTCCGATACGATACTTTTCCACCGCCGTCGCTCTTGTGTTTCAGCGCATTTCTGTTTACATTTTATATTTAAGTGATATATTCACATGAAAAACAGCTCTTTTTAGTTCCCCTTTTGCCTTTCACTGGAAATTTTGAGCCGTCTGTCTCATGGGGAAGTAGGATGTCAGGCTGCTGAGCAAGATTCCTCGTTTTGGTTTTCATTTACAAGCCGTCCTGGTGCGAGCGTTGGTGCAGCGTGCAAGGATCCGAACCGCAAATTAATCAAAAGTGATGATTGGGCTTATTTTTGGAAGGTACAACGGATCCTACTTGGCCAGTGACTGTCACAGCACATGCTTAAGAATAAAATGACAAAAAAAAATTTAGAAATAAATTTAAAAATGAAAAAAAAGGTACAGTGCAGTTCAGCTTTTGTTTCAAATCCACTGCTACCTTCATTTCTGCAGCCAAGTTTAAACGAGAAATGAAAAGCGTCACTGGATTGAAAGAAGGGGGTGTTTATTTTTGCACATAGCAATGTTAATAGACGAGTGCTTTTTGAGTTCTAATGCAATCTGAAGAAGCTGGTTCAGTAATGATCCGGACACGGTGTAGCCCAACAAGCGTGCTGCCTATATGTCGCACTCAGACTTCCATATATGGTAATGCTTTTTGTTCCTATGGAGATTCGTTTTGCATTTGCAGCACAGATCCATGCTGGAGGTGCTCCAAGGGTGGAAATCGCTTAGAAAGGACATTTGCACGACAGCAGCATTGATTATGAATTGATGGTTTTAATTATCGAGCACATACTGGAGGCAGCCGGGGGGTCTAGTGGTTTGGAACCAGATTGGATTGGAAGGTCGTTGGTCGGAGTCCCTCACCTGTAGGTTGCCCTGAGATACCCTTGAGCAATGTACCTTCCCTGTCACTGCTCCCCGGGCGCTTTCGATTGCAACCCCCTGCTGCACGTATGCGCATAGGTTAATTGGGTGTCGGCCCCAAGACCAGAAAGCTGTGGGTTCGAATCCCAGACCGGTAGGTTGCCCGGAGGTACCCTTGAGCAAGGTACCGTCCCCATCACTGCTCCCCGGGCACTTTCAATAGCTGCCCCCTGCTGCACGGCGTGTGTGGGTGAAAAGCAGAGGTTGAATTTCATTGTGCCTCACTGTGTGCCGTGTTTCACAATGAAAAGGATAGAAGTCGCGTTCATATTGTGCCATTATTTGATTTAAACAAGAAAACGTTTCAGGGACGGAGGGAGGTTTTAACCCAGATTAAGGAAAAATCTGAGACTCCATGATGTATGGACTCGAAAAACATACTCTGAGGTTAGAGCTGCACCCTAATAACTACTGTAGCGTTTGGACTCATTTCTGCAGCTCATAACGTTTCCGCTGCTCTAACGTGGCGGCTTGAGAGCGGCACCTATAAAAGGCATAAATACATGGTAATGTGCTGCCTCTTCCACAGGTGCTTCACTTTCCTGGCAAGCCTTCAGAGTGCAGCTGCCAACACATCAGGGCTGTGCTGAGGTGACTCTTAAAAAAAAAAAAAAAAAAAAAAAAAAAACGCTACCCATCAACCATTAGTGTCACGCATAATAGAATCAAACACTGCGATAAATATGATCATGACAAACCTGCTCAATTATTAACACAGTGGATCAAATATTTAATCTCGTCCTCACTCACTCATCTGAAGGTTATCCATCTAAAAACACTCCTTCGACCTGCTCGTCACGCTCATTCGGGGACGCTGGACGTGACGGAACCTGGACTGGCGGCGGTTTAAGCGCAGGAGGAGGTGAAGAAGAGAGTGCAGGCAGGTTGGAATGGGTGGAGAAGAGAAGAGTGGCTGTACAGGCTGAAAAGTAACGTTTACAATTTACAAAGGTACAAATTAATGTTAAGTGAAAGTGACTAATTGTCGCCGCGAAGCACAGCACACGGCGTCTGCTTTTCACCCACACAAACATGTGCAGCAGGGGGCAGCTATTTAAAGTGCCCGGTGAGCAGTGATGGGGACGGTACCTTGCTCAAGGGGACCTCAGGGCAACCTACTGGTCTGGGATTCAAACCCATGACCTTCTGATCCTGGGGTCTAGTCCCTAAACACTAGGCCACCGCTGCCCCGGTAGGCTCTGCATTTAACCCATACACGCACGTGCAGCAGGGGGCAGCTATTGAAAGCATCCGGGGAGCAGTGATGGGGACAGTACCTTGCTCAAGGGTACCTCAGGGCAACCAACTGGTCTGGGATTCAAACCTTTCGACCGCTGCCCCATGAATGAATTATAAATATTTTTGGACCATCTGTAAACGTGTAAACGGCCAATCGTCTAAGGGATTGATTTCGGGCTCTCGGTGATGCCACTACGGAAAAAGTAGCTTCTTATCAGCTGTACTTTCACAGATCCTGATTAAAGAGGGTCAATATCAGCCAGTCCCTACGGACACTGTGGACGGGATCAGCACCGTTGATCATTTTGCCTTCACGCAGTGGGACAGCCCGACAGCGACAAATTTGATGAGACACCGGGATGAAAAATTGACATATTCCAGATTCTGGATCCGAATTCCAATGGTTTTTTAATGATTTTAAGGCCACAGCATTAAAAGCTTCCATTTTTAGCCTCGTTTTTTTGCACCGAAGCTCCTTTTCAGACGACCGTCAGGCCGCGGAGACGCAATCGGCTTGCGGAGGCCACCTCAAGCACGACGGGAACATCGCAAAATCCAAAAAGAAATCCTGAAAGGGGTGTTAAACACATCATCTCTACCTTTTAATCCAGTTTAAAAGTGAGATCTTGGATTTCTGGGCCCCCTATGCTGTGTGTTGGTTAATTTAACTCAATCTGAAGCCACCAAAGAAACGGAAAAAAACTGATACGACTTGAAACTCCGGAAGCATCAAGCCGTAAAGCCCGTCTACTTCCAGCGAGGCTTCAAATGTCAGGAGATGTTGGCCTCTGTGGCTGAACGTGACCACTGACATTTTAACAAAGAACAAAGAACTCAGATGAGCAAGTGGCCGCAACGCTAACGAGGACGGAATCAACTGATGTCAATGCGTCGGACACCCAAACGCGTTCAACAGTGAGCCGTGATGGATTTTCCTCTCTGTGCGAACATTTCCAGCTTTAAATAAGACACAGCCTGAGCAAGGTCAGAAGAGATCAAGCACTATGGCGCCGTGACCTCAATACACGACGCCCACCCACCCATCTTTCTCTTTCTCTCTCTTTTCCCCGCCTCATCATCCCCCTATCTCTGCCACTTTATCGTCCTCCCTCCCTCTCTCTCTCCTCCCTCCCCCTTTCTCTTTTTCCTCCTCGTGCCCCCTCTCTCCCTCTCCTCCTTTTTCTGTCCAGCCCTCCTCTACTTGCTCCAAAACTGTCAGATCGCATTAGCGCATTTCACGCTCGCCGCCCGCGGTAAAAAACAGCCGTGAACCTCGCCGCTCGCCGCGATTCTCCTGCTCCAGTTCCCTCCCTGCACTCAGCGTTAAAATACCCACATTAGTTTATTCATGACAGAGGCCGCAACTCAGCAATGCAGCCACGAGGGCCGGGCGATATATGCGGCCAAAAGTGCTGCCGTGTAATTCGGCGACGGTTTTTCGCGTCGTTAATAATAAAACCTTCGTGAGGATTTTCTTACATGGTTTTAAGGTCGTGCTGAGATTTGCGTTGGGAGCGTTGAAGACGGACAGGCTTTCCAACGTGTATATTAGTGGGACTGATCAGGTCGGACGGTCAGAGAGGCCACGTCCAGAGGAGAGATGTGGAGTGCATCAGGAGAAGGATGTTGAGGCTGGAGCTCCATGGAACGAGGAGAAGACGACGGACCAAGAAGACGTTTAGGGAGGTTCTGAGAGAGGACATGCAGGCGCCGGAGTGAAAGAAGAAGATGCAGAAGACAGGAAGGAATGGAAAAGGATCCGCTGCGGTAGATGGGAGAAGCCGAACGGCGAAGAAGCAAGTGGAAAAGTGAAAGTGAAAGTGACAGCCCTCGTCATTGCGAGGTCACAGCACACGTGAACCGCAACAAAATTGGACCTCTGCATTTAACCCATGCACTCAAACACCGTGCAGCACTGGGCAGCTATTGAAAGCCCCCGGGGAGCAATGACAGGGACGGTACCCTGCTCAAGGGTACCTCAGGGCAACCTACTTGTGAGGGAATCGAACCCACAATCTTCCGATGCAGGGCAACTCCCTAACCACTAGAACACCGCTGCCCCGGGAGCGGTGCAGCTATAAAAATGAAAAGTTTTTCAGTTACATAAAAGCATGTTTCTTTCTTTATAGTTTCTCTTCCTCAAAATCATACGCCAATGTCCAGATTCTAAAAGCAATGATGATGCCGGACACTCGCAGCCTTCTTCCCTCATCGCTTTAAAACTGAACTGGTTCGCAAACGGTCCAGCAAAAAGTCCCTCTACTTCCAGTCAGAGCTGCACATTAACACCCCCACTCGGACACGAGGGCCAGAAAGGCTCTTCACACGATGCAGATTTCTGGTTCCTCATAGAACCTCCCCAAAGACTGTTCTGTTGTTTGGTAAATTTAGATTACAGAACCTTCCCCTGATAAAACCGAGCATGAAACGGGAAAAGAAACTGTGCAAATATTCACTATAGCTTTAAAAATGTACGAGTTCAGAATCGCTCTTTAGGAGCTAACGAGTTCTTCAGCGGCACCGTTCAAAGAAACCTCCATTTTTTAATTGAGACAAGAAAGGCAGGATTATAAAAGCATCTCAAGTTGGGCATTACAGTCCAACAACGATGCAACATCGGACGTTTTCTGTGCATTTCATGATATCGCCAGTGTCGGACACCGAGCGGCTGCGCGGGCGGTCCTGTTTAATTGGATGTAGGGCAGCAGTGCAAAATGCTGAATACAAATCAATGAGACTGAATCAATTCAACACACTGCTGGATCAGGTTATGGGACTGTTTTAACTCTTAAACTCTTGTAAAAACAGATCGTGATTTTCTTTTTTTCTATCATCACGGTGTGACCAAACCGAACGGACTTTGAGAAGCGTGGTAGAAGGGCTGCGTTTCCATTTCCTTGCATTTATTTGAGAAGAATGGACGCAAACGCCATTGATCTTTAACCCGCAATCTTCCTTTTGCTCCTTGACGATCGGAAGCTTTAGGCATCACCACATGTTCATATACAGTCCGTTTAGCAGCTGCGCGCCTGCACTGCGGGGGAAAGCATCCCCCGTATCGTGTAGGAGCCTGTATGGCCTATATTCTCTCAAAGCTATACCACCCCGTTCGGTCCTCCAGCAGGGCGCTGCGACACTGCAGCATGAGCTTAACAAAAATATTGCACGAAAAGAAAAAAAAAAGAAAAAGGCTGCCGTCCATATTTAGAAAAAAGTTCTCAGCCACAACTCTCCCTTTGCCTCTGCGGCCTTCTCGTAAATCTTCAAAATCTTTTCACATTTTAGACCCACCGAAGATTTAACACAACAATCAAAACAAAAAGAAAAAGCCCTCATGAGCACCCCCCCCCCTCATCTTTTCATCTGCACTCCTCCAGCTTGGTGCTTTGATCCAGCAGAGGAGGGGGCTGCAGCGTGAGCCCCCGCTCCGTCTCTCTGATCTGGGCTGTTAAATGACAGGCTGGCTGTCTGGGCAGACTGAGGGTGGAGCGCTAATGACACCGTGTGCGTGCGCCCAACGTGACTATTAGAGCCCCACTGGTGCTGGAGTGTGCGCCGGGCTGGGCCTGTTATTAAGCAGCGGGATGTCCTGTAATCAGAACGGGGCCCAGGCCTCGCAGGTTAGCGAGCCGTCTGCCAGGTCAGTAGCTAAGGAGGTATTAAGGATGATGCAGTTAACCTGAAGTGACATGGGCCGCGAGGGGCTCTTATTGAACGTAACCAGGAGATTTTCCCCGGCAAAAGGTTGGAAGTGCCCCCGTGACCACACAGGGCCCGTTTCCCGGCGCCGACTGCAAGGAACCGCAAAGTGTCAAAACCTCTTATGTGACTTCTCGCACCGATTTTGTTCAAATGGGCAAAGTCACTGAAAAGGGTAGCGGCTCGCATGATGGAAGAACGTTATCGTCTGAGCATGAAAGCACTTGATGCTGATTGGTGGAAAAAGGTGCTCGGTAGACACACAGCTAAGAAACAAAGGAGGAAACATGACTCGCCACGTTTGGTCAAAGGCCTAAATTGTGGATTTTCGAACCCAAGCCTCCACAGTGACACCTGGATCCAACCTCTTTGTGCAGTGAAAGTAAGGAGAGTTAATCTGATTAGTCGATTGTGTTCCACAAAACAAAAATTCCACCTAATCGCGTCTATGTGGTGCGTTTCGAATTCGCTTCCTTTCGCCAAAAACAACGGCACAGCTGAACCCACATCCAGTGCCGTCGCGCAAATAAGGGCTTCCCTCAGCAGACGCGGGTTCGTTTTTCTGGGACGTTCATAGGCAGTCACTCAAGTGGTGAAGAGTATCGGCGGTGACGCACCGTGAGTAAGAGATGACGCCGTTCCAATCTCATTCCTCACTGCGCTCTCTATGCAGACAGGAATGCAGTAAAACCTCCATCTTCATTGTCTTCGGCGCTACATCTCCATAATCAAACATCTCGTCTGCCTTTCCAGGCGAATGCTTACTTGTCTGGACAAAGGTGCTTTCACCATCACCAAAGGGGCATGCGTGGCATGAGGTAACAGCCGGGATTATACAAGAACCTCGCTCGAAGTTTCCACTGATGAGGGGTCAGCTTCTTTCGCAGCAACGAGCTTGAGCGGTGGAGAGAAACTGGTCCCAGGTCAGCCTGGAAGGACCTGAAAAACAAACGCCTGAAATTCTGTCTACTGTGCTTAAATAGATTATCTTGGACTAGTGATAATTGCAGTCTAAGCATCTGACACACTGACTGCACCTTCTCTAAGAAACAGCGCAGAGATGCCACAACAGATCCCATAAGCTGAAGTGAGACTGAAGGACAGCAGCTCTTGTTTACCAGAACAAGGAAGTAGAATTGCAGCCACGCAAGTCAGTTTTCAGATATGTTCATATTACGCTTTAATATATTTAAATGATATTTTATGCATCAATATAACGTGGAACACAGCAGGAATAAACACAGCTGCCGCCTACAGTCGGAATAAAAGATCAAAGATGATCAGCTACAGTCGGGTTCACGAGGAACCGTAACGGCTTGATCAGATTCTGTCAGATTCAAACAGAGGAGCTATAGTGGGGTTCATACAGAATTTGTGGCCTAAAGTTCAGACACGTTCATCAGTTCTTCTTCTCTCAGCTTAGGGGTCGCCACAGCGGATCAACCGTCTCCATTTCTTCCTGTCCTCTGCATCTTCCTCCTTCAAACCAACCACCTGCATGTCCTCTCTCACCACGTCCATAAACCTCCTCTTTGGTCTTCCTCTTCTCCTCTTTCCTGGCAGCTCCATCTTCAACACCCTCCTCCTGATTTACTCCTCGTCTCTCCTCTGGACGTGTCCAGACCAACGCAACCTCGCTTCTCTAACTTTGTCTCCAAAACATCTAACCTGATCTGTCCCTCTAATATACTCGTTTCTAATCCTGTCCATCCTCGTCACACCCAAAGAACATCTCAGCATCTTTAACTCTGACACCTCCAGCTCCGCCTCCTGCCTTTTCATCAGTGCCACCGTCTCCAACCCATACAACATAGCTGGTCTCACTACCGTCCTGTAAACCTTCCCTTTTACTCTCGCTGGTACCAGTCTGTCACAAATCACTCCAGCCACTCTTCTCCACCCGTTCCAACCAGCCTGCACTCTCTTCTTCACCTCTCTTCCACACTCGCCGTTACTCTAAACTGCTGGTCCCAAGTATTGAAACTCCTCCACCTTTCTCACCTCTACTCCCTGCATCCTCACCACTCTGCTGTCCTCCCTTTCATTCCCACTCAGAATATCCGTCGGTTACAGAAAGAGATCAGTTTCAGTCTGGTTCAGACAACTTTTTGTCAGATGCGGTCGGATTCCAACAAAAGCAGAATAAAGTCAGATTCAAACAATTCCTACGGCTACAGTCGAGTTTAGTCAAACTATAAAGTACTGTCTAATGTTTTATAGTGTTTATTTAAATTATCCCGAAAAGTAAGATGTGCAAGTGTCCACTGATGAGGGGTCAGCTTCCCTCGCAGAAATTAGCTTCAACAGTCGAGAGGAACTGGTCCTAGATCAGCCAGGAAGGACCTGAAACACAAACGGCTGAAATTCTGTCTACCGTGCTCAAACAGACATGAAAATGTGACAATTCTACATACAGACGCTCGTGTTTGGGACCGGCGCTCCGTCTGCTTTGGTATTCTTATCAGAGCGCTCAGCTGTTCAGCTGTCCTGGCTGGGGTTAAGGCGGCCTGTTGGAACCTGCATGCTGTGATAGTGCAGGTATTCAGCCAACTACCCAGGTACACATTCCACACAGGTAAGCGTGTTCCTTTAGAGACAATGAGCCGTGTGGCATCTCCAAAACATAAAAGAGGAGCAGCGCTGGCGAAATGACTTCTTGCTATTAGCAAGACAGTCTCAGTTCCAGCATCCGAGTAAATATAATTCAGCACCTGAAACGCATGCACGCTGAAAGTGCGCCCGGAGGTGCCTGAGGATCACACGAGGAATTCTCAGCCAGTGTGTAATTAAGCAGGATGGAGAGAAAAAAAAAAAAAAAGTGGTAAACCACAGCACAAAAGAGAGAAACTAGAAACACCTCTCTCATCCTCGTATTAGGGAAGGTATTCATCAGCAAACAGGAAGAAATAATGATGTTTAATATTAAGCTTTAATTGCAAACTTAATCACCTTTCAGAAGGAAATCTCTCGCGGCTTATTAATTATTAAACCCAAATCGACATTTTTGCGCCACCATCGTTCGAAATCGTTCTGTTTTATCGCTCGGTGATACTTTCTATGAAGCGCTTTTACTTTCTAGTCATCGTTTTACGGTTTTCTATCACCTGCCGACACACCTTTACCAAAGAACTCCGAAGACACTGGTTTGGGAAAGGAAATGAACCGAGAGAACCCAGTCAGTAAGTTTCTCTACATTCGACCACTTCACATCAAAGCACGCCGAACGACTGCGTTAGGGCTGGCGAATAAGGTTCGTTTAAATTCATTAACGTCTGTTTAATATTTAAGGTCCATCTTCTTTTCAAGCCACAAAATTCAGATTCAAGACATGTCACGAGGGGAAAAGGCCTTTAAATATACAGCCATTTGGAAAGTTTCACAAAAGTGTTATTGGAACATAAAATAACACCAACAACGACGACAATAATAATTCAGCGTTAAAGAATCGGAGATTTCCGTTGGGTGTGACGAGGATGGACATGAGTATAATGGGACAGTTCAGGTTGGACGTTTGGAGACAAAGTTAGAGAAGCGAGGCTGCGTTGGTTTGGACGCGTCCAGAGAAGAGACGAGGATTATATCAGGAGGATGATGTTGAAGATGGAGCTGCCAGGAAAGAGGAGAAGAGGAAGACCAAAGAGGAGGTTTATGGACGTGGTGAGAGAGGACACGCAGGGGGTCGGTTTGAAGGAGGAAGATGCAGAGGACCGGAAGAAATGGAGACGGTTGATCCACCATGGAGAGCCCTAACTGGGAGCAGCCAAAAGAATAAATAAATAAATCAAAAGTTGGTTTATGAATTGATGTACTTCATCTCTTTTGCTTTTCAGGAAGCCATCGAAAGTGAACCAGCAGATGCGCATGCCAGATGCGTAATAGTGCTTTAAACGACTGGACAATATGATAAATGATAGCGCTTTAAATGAGCGCCGATGGGTTGGTACGAAGACGTTACGCATTCGTCGAATCGTTACTAATATGTAAGATCATTTTCCAAATACGTCCAAGTCTCACCTTGAGCTCAGCCTCAAACCTGTTTATTTCCATTTGCTATCAATCACATCCTTTGCTTTTAACAAAAATAGTGACATAAAACACAAAAGACTCTCACCAGAATTCAAACAAGAGGCTACAATCGCTGCTTCTACAGCAACACAGTGTGCAACGTTGCTGCCTACAAGAAATACTCTGAACAAGATTAAAAAACGGTGTCATGTTTATAGCGTAATGGGTTAATATAACTATACTTTTCTGTGTGATCTGAGCATTTGACTGTTCATTCAGAGCTTCCGTACAACATCTGGGGCCTAAAGTGCCGTTTGCGCCAGCCCGATGTTGCTGGCGATGATTAAATTGTGCAGAAATGTCTCAAAATCACTGGATTTCCCCTTTAAAATAAAGTTTTTGTTTACATGGATGCCACAATACCCGGTTTCTGCATCCATAGCCTTTATTGCCATCTCGGTCTAACTTAATCTAGCTAGATTTATTATTAATTCAAAACCCATATAGGCTTTAAGTACTATAGATACATGCAGATGTGATGCAGAAGATAACAGCGGTTGCTTTCTGGGCCTACAATTGGCCCTGTTATTTTCTCCCTGGTGGACTATGAATATGCACATATTATATGAGCGGCTGCTCATTTACCTTGGTATGGAGAGAACCACGCAGGGCACTGAGAGTGGATAAACACACTTGGATCAGGCCACCACCCCCCCCCTCTCTCCTCCCGTCCCGTTCCCCTTCCAGTCATCAGAGTCTGGCCCCTGGGCACAGCTTGACCCCTTTCCATATATTAATCCCAAGGCTACTATCCCATCCACTCGGTGGTCATAGGCTATGACAAGCTAGCACACTGTCCAACCCTATATGCCAGGAATAACTCAGCCTTACAAGGCAAAATGTTGAGTGAAGGGGAAAAAAAAAAAAGAAAAAAAAAAAAAAAGAATTAGGCCACAGCTGTTTAGGTCTGTAGGCAAAAAATTAGTCTCAATATGTCAGGGAATGTTACATCAAATAAAGGGCCAGGACGCGTGCCGCTTGCTGCAGGATGCTAATGCGGAGCAGGGATGCAGCAAAAGTCCCTCCGTTTGGGCGCATTGTCTTTTTCCCGCTTTAATCGGAGAACTCCAGTCATTATGCTAATTGGAAAGCGAGGGAGAAGCAAGAGTGAAAGGGGCTGATGGATAAATGATGAGCAGAGAGGGATTTAAAATGGATGCGAACGGATCCCACTGTGTCAGTCTGGTTCGCGTGGATGAGGGAGAGAGGGAGGGGAGAAAAGAAGGGCACGAAGGGAGAGGATAAGAGGAAAGGAGACAAGGAGGGAGGCAGGAGAAAGAGAAAAAGCCTCTGTAGCATATCAGGAATCAAGACAGAGTTTTTACCACCAATGGATTTGCTCTTTTATTGTCCAACTGCAGCGCCTGTTTTAGTGCAGGAACACATTCACGCCTTCCATATCACAGTCCGATTCTGTTCTCCATGAAAACATGATCGTTCGGTGGTGTCATTTGCTTTTCTTTTTTTTTTTTTTTTGGATGGAGGGACTCCCTAAACCTCCTTTTAGATTCACGACTCCATGAATAAAGATCATCAGACCTCCTTGAAAAGTAGCTTCTTCTTATTTTATTTTCATGAGAACCAATTCTATATAAAATCACAAGCAAGGGAAGATCAACAGCACATATAATATGCAAAATACATGCAAAAAAAGTAATAAATAACATGCAATAATGAACAGAAATGGAATAAATGCGGGTATATTATATTAGCATCTGTAGAATTTTGTTAAACTACAGATTAAACCGAACGTTATCAGGTCAACATTGAGTTCAAACCCATTCAAACCTCAGCTACAGTTTTGCCCACTGTAGTCGGGTTAAATTCTTTACTAAGGTCATGATGAAAGTGAAAGTGTCTACCCTTGTGAAAGAAAGTGAAAGTGACTACCCTTGTCACTGTGAAACGCAGCACAGCACGACAGAACGAAATTCAACCCCTGCGTTTCTCCCATACGCACACATGCAGCAGGGGGCAGCTATCGAAAGCGCCCGGGGAGCAGTGATGGGCACGATACCTTGCTCAAGGGTACCTCGGTGCAACCTACTGCTGAATCGAACCCACAATCTTACGATCTGGGGCAACCCCCTAACCACTAGGCCACCGCTGGATCAGATTTAGATCTTAAAGGTCTGGTTAAAATGACTTCAATCCTTTGACTCTGTCAATTAAAAAAACCCCTCTTTTCTAGAAAACGCAGCACGGATGGTCATCTTAAGTTGGCCGCGAGGCCGCGAGCACAATGCCAAGATCTCTGAAAGTCAAACGGTAAACAACGTGCCCTATAAAACTCCTTCCCCCAACCATGACGCATGGTTTTAAAGTTCTCAGCACCAGCGGAGCATCCCGGCACTAACTGACAGAACTGGGTAACCCAGTAACACGCTCGCTCCCTCTGATCGCTCTCTCACGCGAGCGACGGGGCGGGTGCGATTGCAGAGGAGGGGAAGAGGAGCACGAGGAGCAGAGGACGAAGAAGAAGGAGTGCCCCCACGAGAAAATCTTATCTTTCTGAGACCTCCACCCTGCGACTGTGCGCTAAAAATACCCTCTTCCTGTTCTGCAAGCTGGGCTTCCCCAAACCAGATAAATAATTGAGGCGCTACGCACAGAGCAGGAGGAAAAAGAGAAAGAAAAGGAAAAAAAAAAAACGGCGCTTCTCTCGTCAAACATGGTGACTCTGGCTTGTCTGGATCACGAGGCAGGAGCCTGTGTAGGCTGAGATAGCCATCTTGTGCTCATCACACAGCCGCGGCTTCATTAGCACTTCAAAGGGCCTCAGAAAAAAGGAAACGGCCGACATTTTGTTCATTGGCCTCCTTTTCCAGGGCCTGTAATGAATCACCAAGGAATTGGTTTTATGGTGTTGGTGGTGAGATGGGGGGGGGGCTGCTGAAAATGCATCAATTTGGGAATCTGTGCACTGGATCCATTTATTTAACACGGTGCAATCGAGAGGTAGACACACGCGTCCTGATGCTCAAACCCACGCGCTTATTTTACAAGATGGCCGAGCTCGGAGTATTTTCTCCACATCCGTGACGCAGCGTGAAGTTCTAGACTAAATTATAGACCCTTCAAAGAGTCGGCAGCCCGCTTTGCGATGGTTAGATATAAAGGCTTGAACGTAAAGGCTATAACATGATGGAGGAATCAGATAAGCTTTTGAGTCAGAGGGAGTTAAGAGTGAGACGAGACGGCGAACGCCTCATTAAAGCCAACGTGTAAGTGTGAGAAAAGCATCCGATCAAACAGATGCCACGTTTTGGGCAGCGATTTATCATAAAGGCAGAGAGAGCGTTTTGATCAGCCGCGCGTCGCTACGAACTGTTTTCAAGGGCTCGCGTTCAAACAATCGCTCGCGCCTTATTGGGTCTTAGAAGCTTAAAGTTTCCTTTTACACGACCCCATGTCCCAAACAGAGACGGGGAGCTCTTAGAGACATCAACAGGGACAAGAACACAGGGAGGGAATCTGTGGGGGGGAGCAAGTTGGGACAGGCCCCTGTCGGCCATCTTCAATCCCCCCACCCCCTCTGTGAGACACACAGAAGGGGTAGGTTCAGTTTCCAGGTGACTGCTGAGGGGTATATAAGGGGGATATAAAAGCCCACTGTAGCGACAGAGCTTTAATTCCATCACTCACCTACAAAACAAAGGGAATAAATAAATCATTTCCTATCCAAGGCAGTCAATAATTCATGTTTGTGAATAAAGGAACAGGCAGCTTTAGGCATGCGTTCCATCGTGGAACCATGTGTGACTTCCCGTAACCGTTGATCAATCGTGGGTTCGGCTTTATCCATTTAATTGTAGCCATTTCTCTTGAAACCATCCGCAGAAACAGGAGTTCAGATAAGACCTCCAGGTGTCCCCAGGTATTGGGTGATGCTTCCATTGTAAGAACACTTGTTCTTCTTGGACCAATTTCAAGTTTTTGTTGCTTTCTGACGACCTCAAAAGACGACTGCATTTACATCTTCTTCTTCTTTCAGCTGCTCCCGTTTAGGGGTCGCCACAGCGGATCAACCGTGTCCATTTCTTCCTGTCCTCTGCATCTTCCTCCTTCAAACCCGACCCCCTGCATGTCCTCTCTCACCACGTCCATAAACCTCATTTTGGTCTTCATCTTCTCTCTCCTGGCAGCTCCATCTCCAATATGATCCCCGTCTCTCCTCTGGACGTGTCCAAACCAACGCAACCTCGCTTCTCTAACTTTGTCTCCAAAACATCTAACCTGAGCTGTCCCTCTAATATACTCATTTCTAGTATATTATCTAGTATAACATCTCAGCATCTTTAACTCCAGCTTGACAACCGCCCTTGAACGTTTAGAACACGAGCACCATCACTGATCTCAACGTTCTGTTTTTGGTCAGATCTCTTTGAATTTTGTCTTGGTCTATATATTTTTTGGAATATAGTATTTCTAGATACCTTCACGGGTCACTGGAGGGTAAGGCAAACTTCACTTTAAACTCGTTTCCATCAAACAGCTGGGAGCCCGCTCTCAGCCTATCATTTGTAAGTTTACCAAAGATGGATTGCTGAAATATCCACATGTCCTGCTGTGGTCATGGCCCGTAATAAAGGCCATAGCTCACTTTAGTTGTCTTTGGACTGAAGTCCAGATCTTCCGTGTGCGTTTGATCCATTCATTCCTCATTTTAATTTTTTTTTCAGTGACGATTGAAGAAGAAATGGAAGAGGAGAGGAGTTTTGTTCACAGAACAGAAACCAATCCACTAGATATCAACTAGACCCTTGGCCTTCGGTCCCAGATTTGAAAGCTGCTTTATAAATATCCTGGTACTAGGACGGGACGGGACTGATGAAGAAAAGGACTCTAGATTTTTCCTCATTTTCTCGTGAGTCACGAGAAGCTTTCATGCATCTTTTCAAACATTCTTACAGAATCTATCCCGCCAAAAAGTGACAACGGCACCACATCCCATCTCTTTAGATCTTTCGCAATATTTTCAATCAAAGCATCATTAGCCCATTCGTTAGCAATAGCGATGGACAGGTTGACCGGCGAGGTCCGACAGGAGTCTCCGTGGACGATGATGTTTGCTGATGATACTGATGATCCAACACTCTTCCAGGTTATGCCTTTAACAACGCATGTGATGTATTTGTGATGATCTATATATACACACACACTTTCTCATCCGAAGGACCCTTAACATGTTTTAATAGTGTCCCCACCTCTGAGAAATCCATGTCTTTGCCCTCAGTTACCCCTCTCGGGAAGCCGTCTTGCAGGAAACCCCCCTAAAGACACACAACACCCACACCTCCGACCTCCGGCGCACAGTTCAAAGGGCTCCGACATGAGACGGCGGTGCGAAGGATCAAAGGCTCGCACCACGCTCCTCTTTTCAACAAGCCACAGCTCCTTCACCCAAACAGCCGCTCACAGAACCGAGCTGGGCTTAGAGCAGCCGAGTGCACCTGGAATTTACTCCCAGCGACTTTCCGGGAGAGTCCCGGTCTGAGGGGCGCTACTCGCTGGAACGCAGTAACCTGATGCCAGTAAAGTGCAGTCAAGAGCGACACATCAGCTGTTGTTGGAGCGTCGCCATGAGGATTTGATTGCACTCAGCCATAAGAGCATTAGTGAGGTCAGGTATGGATGTCAGATGATTAGTTCTGGATCACTTCGAGTCATCCCAAATGCAGGGGATGGAGTTCCAGAACTCCTGAGAAAGCTCTACAGCCCAGTCCTGGGGGGGTGGGTGGATGATGTGTGGGGGGAGGTTCATTCCTATCTCAGGCGTTTGGCATCGAGCATGACGACCTTAGGCCATGTGCTGCTGCTCCTGAGCCCATTCTATTCAATACTTTTCTATGGGGATGCTACAAGCTGTGCGTGCACGTAACCGAACACCTGTGTCAGCAATACGTGCACTTTAAAGCAGCTGAACTCACTGACTAGAAGAGCTGGCTGCATACTGCTGAAGATCTAGTGTGTCTGGAGCCCATATGTTCACTTTCCAGGTCAGAATACGTCTGGGCACTGGGAACTGCCGACTCAAATGCAAGGATGGATCTAGTTAAGGCCCACGTTGGTGGTGTTTGTGTTTGATGATACTAGGAGAGAAGATCTAGGAGAGGAAAATGATGATCTAGGAGAGAAAAAAAAATCATTTGCAGTAAGGAATGCTAAAAAAAAAAAAAAAATAGAAAATGAAATGCCTGTTCGTCAAAGATAAAACGTGCATCCCAGACAACCAACAGAAAGCCTGTATATCCTCTTACAGTGCTCTGCTAAAAGACTAATAGTTTCCTGTTTATAGTAAAAGCTCGTAATCGGTTCATTCACACATGCGCCAATGCTGAGGGCTCGCTTCAAGGGAGAGGCTACAGAGCGGCTCCGATTCAGAAATGCTGCTTTCTTCTGCTGACCGGCTGAAGAAGCCATAGCAGGAAGAGGAGCAGGATTGTGTTCCTCTGCCTGTTTCCCTTCTCTGGGAGAATCTCATCCTTATAGCATTTTTGCCTCACACCCCCCCCTTCCCTCCCCTCCCCCCAGTTACATAAAAGCCCTATTTAAGTTGAGAGAGACAGACAGAGAGAGAGAGAGACAGAACGAGAGAGCGAGAGAGAGCATACTGCCACTACTGGCTGCCTGGCTTCATGACCTAGTTTTCTACATATATTCACAGAGAGGGAGAGAAAGAGATGGACAGAATTAAAGAAAGGCAAAAGAGGCTAGTATTTAAGAGAAATTTTGAGAAAGAGGAAAAAAACAGAAAAAGGAAATGTATTAAATATATATTTTCTCTCTCTCTGTGTGCATATATATATATATTTTTTTTTGAGACAGAGAGATGGAGAGAATTAAAGAAAGACAAAAGAGGGAGAGGGACAAAACAGGCTAGTATTAAAAAGATGGAGGCTGTGTGTTGCGGTTTGACTCGAACCTTAAACGATAACTGCAGACGGGTCGTTTGACCCGTACGAGCGATGACCAGCGAGGTCGACCGGTTAACGGCCAAGAACCGTCCTCCAGCGTCTAAATCCGTCTAAATGCTGGACGGGTCAGAGCTGCTCGTACAGCAAGACGAGTAAGAAAGCACGAATTTAGATTTCATGTGTAAATTAGCATCGTCATTAGTGAGTGCAGGGTTGGTACCGTGCCCATCACTGCTCCCCGGTGTGCGTGAGTGAAAAGCAAAGGCTGCATTTTGTTGCGGTTCACCGCGCGGCATTTCCTAATGACAATTAGTCACTTTCACTTTGTCATCTTAGAGACTGTGCGTGTCTGTCCTGTCTCGCCAAAAGTCGACAGTCGCCTCCTTTTACTTCTTTCCTAATCTGATTCATATTTAATGCTCTCGTTTGTATTATTTGGTGGTTTCGCTGATCCGTTGCATCTACCGTTGACTTTTTTTTTTAAAATAAATTTTATCTGATTTTATCAGCACTTCGGTTCAGTTCACATGCGGTCTTTCCAATGTGCTTTAGGACGGACTAATAAATAAATAAATAAATAAATAAATAAATAAAAAAGGGACTAAAGTCACTTACCGGCCTAACACCGACTCGAAAGTGCACCGAGGCGTCATCATGAGCTCCTGGGAAAGTGCACAACATGCAGAAAGCATGTCCGCACACCCACACCGACAGACATTCCCACACAAAGGGGTCACGTCTGTGGACCGGGGTGCGTAACGCGTAGTGGGACGACTGTTTAGGCCAGGGCAGCTGAGGCTGAGAGAGCAGAGGCCAGCTGGAGCAACACTCGCAACCGCGAACACGTGGACGCACGCTCGCACAAATCCGAAAGAAACGTTAAACAAACTGGCTCGTGTCAAAAAACCAAGCTCCCTTCCTCTGCCGGCTGATAATTGGCCGTCAAGCCTTCACTTCAACTGGGAATCCGAGTTAGGCCGCCGTGACACGGCGCGGAGACGCCGGGCTAGGAATTGTCACACGGCGCTGAAACCTCACTCGTGATCCGGTACGAAGTGCTCGACAACAAAATAGATGCTTGAAGACGTTACAATAGGAAGAACCGGGATACAGGCGCCCAGCGAGACTGGGATGCCTGGAAGAAGAAAAAAAAAAAAAAAAAAAAAAAAAAAAAGAAAACAATCAAAAAATACGACCGAACAGCCAACGGGGAGCTTCCAAACTCTTTTTTATTTTTAAACTCTTTTTATTAAATTGGTAGCGCTTGAACTGGTTTCGGGCTGGTGAGTTCTCATTGAGCCTAAAGGTAATAGCTCAGTTTTAAACTGTTTGAATTGAGTCTGTCAACCAGGAGACAGCTGCAGGATGTGGTCAGGGGCCCCTGGTTCCCAGTGAGTGTGTGTGTGTGTGTGTGTGTGTGTGGAGATGGGGGTAGGGAACTTGTCAAGAACCATGAAGTTTTTTGAGCTGGAGAATACACAGTAGGCTGCGGGGAACGGGGACGGGCTCCGGGCTCCTACACGTGACAAAATAGGCCCGGACGGCAAGCCTCCAAATCCAGACGGTCAAATATTTTTGACCCACGATCACCAACACCAGCGAAACGGACTTCTGTTGGATTGGTTGCTATGCTACCTTGTTTGGTGCACCGACCAGCCTGCTTGGTGTTAATGTAACAGAGGTCCAAAGACTTCTGGCGGTTTAAGGCCTTGCGTGAACTCGATTCTGAATCATAAGATTCAATTCAATTCAATTCAATTTATTCTTATATAGCGCCTTTTACAACACAGTTGCCCCAAGGCACTTTACACTGAAGGTGATCAAGAAATACTGTTTTGGGGAAATCTCTTAAAACGGATCATTGATCAACGATCACTTTATTGGATCAATATTAAGTCAGGAAAGCAGCTGACTGGAGTCTTTCGAATTTTTCACCCATACTGTAGCATTCATTAATTTCTGATGTGATGTGAAAGTGAAACTCTTTCGGTCATCACCCGCCCGTCATGCGCTCCATGATGGCAAACTGCGCCAATCGCTTCGCCGCTCGACCTCAAGACGGAACTGGCCGAGTCAGGCAGGAACCGCCACCAGAGTCTGCGGGGCCGCTTCGCAT
Source organism: Hepsetus odoe (assembly GCA_017165825.1). Classification (NCBI taxonomy): domain Eukaryota; kingdom Metazoa; phylum Chordata; class Actinopteri; order Characiformes; family Hepsetidae; genus Hepsetus; species Hepsetus odoe. The sequence continues at coordinate 2,854,173 of CM029373.1, read as the reverse complement.
TTCGTCGACGGCTGTCGGCAGAAATAAAGGATCGGGGCTGTGAGAGTCCTTTCAGGTTTCTGATCAATAAGGATTAGGGCCCGGTCGATACATCGCTTGGCCGATATCGGCAGAAACTAGCGCTGGCCTCTGCAAACGCAGAAATCAGCACGTACAGGCGCATCAATCGCATCATTTCAAATGATTTAAGATTAAGCGCTTCGCTCGCGCCTGAGAAACGGAACCGAGAACGTAGCATCATCTAACAGTTTCTTCTGGAAACCTGATTCCATCTGTAAACTATAGAGCTACTTCGAAATCACAGTGGTTCATAACAAAGTGAAAGTGAAAGTGACCACCCTCGTCACTGTGGAACGCAGCACGACCCAACAAAATTCAACCTCTGCGTTTCACCCAAACACACACGTGCAGCAGGGGGCAGCTACTGAAAGTGCCCGGGGAGCAGTGGCGGGGACGGTACCTTGCTCAAGGGTACCTCAGGGCAACCTACTGGGGAGGGAATCGAACCCACAATCGAACCCACGTTGTGTTTGGCACAACGACCTAAATAACGCCAGTGAGTCTATAACAGTCAACGATCGATCTCTCTGAACAAATTAATCGAGGGATTGACAGAGGAGAGCGGATCAAACATCAGAAAGACCCGTTTGCTTAACAAATCGAAGGATTAAACTCTTGATGAACTTGAGCAAAAAGTCAGAGATGACTCAGAGGGGAACACGCGTCCACTCCTGAGCCTCGACCGCATGCAAAAGGCTGCTTCTGAGTCAAAACTCCACCACTATTTATTGCAAACTGCAATGACGTTGCACACTTCTATTCCACCATCAAGGCACACCCGTCTAAAACAGAACCCCAAATGAAACCCTCCTTGATTCTTCTGCCTGCAAGCCTTAATCAAAATCAAGGAAACGGCATCGGGGCTTATTAATACTGTCAACCTTCAGCCGTTACAGAGTAATCGGATGTCAATCATGCGTTCAGCAAGCTGTCCGACAGCATCTCTCTCAGAAAATCCAGAGAACACTGCACCACTTTGGGACGGGCATCAGTAACGCCTCCAAACTGACAAGGACATTTCCCGCAGCCAAAGCATACAGGGAGGGCATCAATCACGACCATCAGAGATTCAGTCACAAAGATGCATTACAAGAGGCCCATTACACAGCCGTGGGCACCATTTCAGCAGGCAAGGGTTCGGAAAAACGCCCAATCAGGTAACGGCACCTTCTTATAAAGAAAACAAATATGCACTCCACCGAAAAACGCATGCTGAATACACCTAGGAGACTTTGGAATAAAAAAAAATATATATATATATTATATCCAGAGAGGTCTTAATCCACCTTCATCCACCTCCGAGTGCTTACCGTCGGCCAATCCTCATCTGATCTCCGTGTTTTTGCACATCGTGTCTTAGAAAGCAGTACAACTCAGGAGGCCTGGAGACGGCAAGCTCATGCTTTGCGTCCTGTTTAGGAGGTAAAGGTGCTTATTTCAGCGGTGTTTCGTTTGCATTTTCCACTTCGCGCCGCCCTGTCGGTCAATGAAGTGAAAGTGACTAACTGTCATTGTGAAACACAGCACAGCAAACACACCGTGCAGCAGGCGCAGCCATATCCAGCACTTGCGGAGCAGTGATGGAGACGGTACCTGGCTCAAGGATACCTGAGCTCAACCTACTGGTCCGGGATTCAAACCCATGACCTTCCGATACCGGGGCCTAGTCCCTAAACACGAGGCCACCGCGGCGCCGTTAAAATATACCGGTTTCAGATGGTGGAGTGAAGATGGCTAAAATGAATATGGCGTTAGAAACGGGTGAATTTCTTTCTGTCCACTTGTGAAGAAACGCATAAGCAGCGTGCAGATTGCTAATCGATGCGAGGATATTTCAGTTTGAGGTGAAAACATGTTTACAGGCGAAGCACAGAGATCAAATGGGGATGGAAAGAACCTGACCATTCCAAAACAGTCTGATAAAAGGGTCTCAAGGCTGCGCTGCCATAATAATAAGTGTGAGCGAACAGCGCATTAAGGTGCTGGTGGATCCCGGCCAACGGCGGCTAACAGGGCTTTAAAAAAAGCGCCCAAAGCAAAGGGCTTTCCCTGCACTAATCCCACCTTTCTGCAAGTGGCGCTTGGCCCGGGACATGTGGCTCTCATTTGAGCCTGGGCCGCCGCAACCCAAATCTAGAACAGCTATGAAGGCCAGACGGCACGGTTGGCCCAGCCGGGGGAGACGAGGACTTCAGTACAGCTTTCCCTCCGATACTTTCCTTCACTCCGGAGAGCACTGCTGCAAGACCAGCCTGGAGCGGCTGAAGTTAAACGTCAAACAGTGACGAGCTTGGGTCATTGTTTCGAAAGCAGTGTGAAGATTTCTACGGTACGAATCCCCAGAAAGAAGAACGCTCCCATAGCATAGCTAGACGGACTTTGGGGTGGGGGTGGAGGTAGAGGGGGCGCATTCCGGGCCAGTATCAAGCCCCCGAAACAGCAGCCCTCATTGAGCCGGAGCGCCACAGGAAGAGGCCAATCACTCTGAGAGCTGAGCTTGGGTTCAGCAAGTTCACTCGGGGGGGGGGGGGGTAGGATTTGAGCCCCCACCCCACCCCACCATCACCACCCCCTTCTCCTGTCTAGCTCTAATGAACTCAAAAATAATAAATACCTCATCAGTGTCTCCTCAGGGTGTGTCTGAGTTGGGTGATAGTGTAGGACTTCCACCTGCAAGTTCTCAAGCATCTAAGGTGTAGATCAGGACTGAGCAGCATCTACCGAAACCCTTGTACTACCTCATTCCACTCCATTTCCTCCTTCATACGGTGCTGGTTGACCTTTTTTGTTCTTCTTCTCCGTGTCCTTCTGCTCTAATGCAGCTCATTAAGAATCTAACAGGGGTTCTGTTCAGGCACTTTCACAGCAAATATGTAAAAATGAAATGGAATTATTCAGAACCTGGCTACTGATTCCAAAACAGGTGATGATACTGTTGAAGCGACTTACTGAAACAAAGGCAGCGCGGAACGCTCTTAAAAGCCAGTTGGCCTAGCTTAACTGCTGCAGCACATGTGGCCGGCGCTGCCCCAGACGGCCCAGATGTTGTTTTTAAAACACACTTGGAAAGATGGAGGGAGGGAGGGAGGGAGGTCCAGGCTTGGGACAGCAACTCCTCGTACCTTTGTTCTTGCACTACTGTACCCTTCCTCAAAACTACAGTACCCATAAAGCAACGGGATGGGTTGGGTTAGGTTAAGTAGCCTTAAAAAGGCGCAGATGTGCAGAAAGCATGCATCGGAGTCGTCCCAGACTAAATAAAAAGGATTGGACGGATTAATAATGGACAAGAAACCGCAAAATAACTCAATTTCGGAGCCCGTTTCAGGACACGGAAAGATGAAAACAGTGGGGACAAATTAGACTTGATCATTTAAAAAGCCTCCAGTGAGATTTGTACTGAAACGTATGTCGCCTAGTACATCAGCAAAGACCATCAGCCAATGTTTGCTCCCAACACTGCATTTGCAAATTTATTTAAATCTCTTGACCCAATTTATGTTGCAATTTTTTATGATTTACTGATCAGTGCATGGCTCCAGCAATTATTTATTAGACATTATGAACCAAATGCAGTCCAATAAAAAGCACCAAGATGGGATTTTTTAAAAATAAAAACGAGAAACTCAACCACTCGCTCATTTTCTGAGCCGCTTGTCCCAATTAGGGTAGCGGGGGGGCCTATCCCAGCTCTCACAGGGCGAAAGGCAGGTCACCGGTCCATCGCAACCAATGAGAAACTGTTTTACTTTAGAATTAAAAGCCCTCGTGATAGTCAGTCATTTTCCCAAGCTCACCTCACATTAAACAGGGGTCAGAGCATCTCCAGCAGCAGGTCTCGTGGGGTCTACATTTCAGGAACCAACAGGTTCATTTGGAACCACCAACAGTATTTCTGGATCTAGTCTGCACACAAAGTGGGAATTTGAATAGACAGGTAATCAAGAATCCAATTATCACTATGCATGAGATCCAGGGTTCCTTTAGGGAGACCTTAAAGAAAGACAACCGTCAATGCAGCAATCCATCGATCAGAGCGATCCATCAAATCCACACACAGAATGAGCTTTTTGGCCACAATTCCAAACGGCCCCATGTGGAAGAACCAAAAACGCACCACATGTGTACAATCATTCCTAAGAAGACTTGAGGCTGTCACTGCTGCCAGAGTTGCTGTAACCTCGTATCTCACGTATCTCATGGGATACTTTCATTTTTCGTTTCGAATTTGAAAGGAAAAAAAAAAAAACCTGTTTCTGCGCCGTAACCGGAGAGTATCGCGTGGCGATCGAGATACGAATCACCTGAATGTGAATGAGTCGGAAACTAAATGTGGAGAACTTTCCATTCGCTCGAGAAATTCCCATCACTTGTTAGTTGCAACAGCTTTGCAGCGCCAGTGCAGAATGAAAGAAATCCAACCTCTGTGTCGTAAATTTGAATTTTGTCCCAGCCAATACCGGATCACCGTATCAAACATTTAAAACCGCATTCCCATCATGCACCAGCGGCATGCCTGCACCCACCGGTGACACATCTTGTTCCTTCGTTTCTTATCTGTGGCAATTCAACACAATCTAACTAAGTCCGGCTTGCGCGTGCATCCACCGACTCCAGCTCCACATGATCTTCATGCGGCCGGATAGAGGGGCCTTGTGGCAGGCAGCGTGGGGGCGGATTCGTACCTCGGTGTGCGGAGCGCTTGCTTAGCACAACTAGTTAACACAAACTGGACCAGAATGTGAGCAGAGCAGTGCACTGGGGGGAGGGGGGTTATCACATCAGTTTTAGTTTGATGTGACAATCAGAGTATTCTAACGAGATGATTTTATGGTTCATCTACCACCACCCTCCCTTCCCGGCGGCCGCATGCTTACACACACACATACACACACACACACACACGCGCAGACACACGCACACACGAGCTGTGTTTACGCTGGGGGCACCGGGGTGCCATCTTGGGCACAGCTCGAATCGATTCCATCTGACTGGATCGTGCGCCACACACTTACGCATATGGACACACACAGACACAAGGGCACATCCAACAAGGGACGCTACACAGGCAGCAAGTTATACAACACTATGTACCAAAAAGCATTGGTTATTTATTCCATATCCGGGACTTTTATTATATTCTTTGTTATCCTTCATAATTACACATTACATTTTCTATAATAAAGACCGAGAAACGGACTTTCTTTTTGGCGTCCTCAGAATTGTATCTGACAAGTTCCAAAGAAATTGTCAAGGCTAAAGCTAAACCTGCAAGAGCGCTGGAACTCCAGCCAGTCATGTCGGACGTGCGGACTGCAACGGACCGCTCGCTTCTCAACAGTCGGAAACAGCACATCGTTAAAGAGTCTTCCCCATATCCTGCTCTCCAATAACTCTGCTTTGAACTTTCAGCAGTAACAACACCCCACATCACTTCCACGGGACATCAGCTTCCGTATGTGGGCCGCGTGGTCTAGGAGTTTTCCAAACTTGAACGTTAACGCAGTTCATGAAACTTTGTTCTGTGGAAAATGCAATGAGAGCATGACGTTACGCTTAAGAAGAGAAGGGAGGACGATGGAGAAGAGGAATAGAAAGGGGAGGAGAATAGTTTTTTTCCCGCTGCAGGCAGGATGTTATCAGATGAGAATGAAAGCGGTTGGCACCGGGCCCGGTGGAGCCCCAACGTCATGGGAAGGATGGACGGATAGATGGATAAATGTAATGGCATGAGTCGCAGGACGTCATCAAAAAGACAGGGACGTCTGACTGTCCCTGGCCTTGTGTGAAACATCAAAAAAACTAAGATGAGACATAAAGACTGAAAGGGGAAACACTTTGATGTTCAAAAATGTGGCACTTTTGCTTTGTCTGGCCTCGTCCGAGCGCGAAGTTTCTGCAGTAAAAAGGAAGAAGTAATAGAAACAGCAGGGTTTCTGGCCCTGTCCAAACATCTCCTTTTTATTGAGGCAAAGAGCAGACTTGCAACTGTGTTGCCAGTTTATTCTTAAACTCAGAGGACACACTGGTTCTTCCTCTCTCTCTCTCTCTCTCTCTGAGTGATTAGTCAGGCTGACAGCATGTAGCAGCCTTGCCCCTGCCCCGGCCAGAACAGTAGTCTGGAATACTGAGGGCTTCTTCTTTCAGCAACCTCGAAAAGCAGCCAATCACCAGGCTCCAGCCCCGGGCTGCCGCTGGCCACCCAATCCGAGAGGCTCTTTGCCATCACCTGACAGAGCGCGGGCCTGTCCGTCAAAAGGGGCCGTATATAGACACCAGCTGGCTAAGAGAAGGCTGCGAGTGTGTGTGGGGGGGACCGGCCGGGACTTTGTGATACCTTTCGGTTCACTTTTGTGACTGACTGCATGCGCCTGTGTGCGGGTATGTGCATGGACAAACAGGGGGGAGAGAGAGGGAGCGGGACAGAGAGAGAGAGAGAGAGAGAGAGAGAGAGAGTCAGTGTGAGGGGAAGGGAAAGAAGCAAGTGAGAAAAATTCAAAAGTCAAGGAAGAAGACGACTTTCAGTTCTCCAAAGTGCAACTGCAGCTTACGGCTGACGAGGGAAGTTAACCGTTTTTTTTTCCTCCTGTGGACCGAAGACTTTGGAAGCTACTTCCTTAATTTTAAAGCAAAACATTAAAATATTTTGCTTTACCCCACCCTCCCAAATATGCCTTTTTTTATTTTTGTTTTTCTCCAGCGCTCTCTCCTGACACCATCCCACTGCCTTTTAAACTCTGGTGAGTATTTGGAACGTTTTCCTGCCCTTTCCCCTCCTTTTCTGCATGTTTTAGAATAACGTTTTGTGCTCGTGCCGTGTGTCCGAGAGGCTGAGTTCATTCAGTGCATTCCACCGTGCCAGACTTGTTTGCTTTCCTGTTATCTGAGTTTTGAATGAGGGCTTACTCTTTTTTCACATGCTAAAAGCCCACGGAGTCCAGACTAGACTGTGGCCAGACTGCAGCCTTCACACACACACACACACACACACACACACACCCCAGGATGATCCTCATTAGTTCCACTAACACTGCTACTGCTATGGCGAGGAGACAGAGAAAGGGAGAGAGAGTGAGAGAGAAAGGGAGAGTGAGATATAAAGAAAGAAAGTGAGAGATTCAGAAAGAGCAATTAATAAGTTGATTATGAGGTCATAATGGGTGTTGCTTCTTGATTCCAATGTTGCCATGGCGCTGCTGCGCAAGAGAGTTTATCAAAGCTCAGTGAAGTCTGAAGTGTCTGCTGATTGTTCGAGCAGGTCTACGTGCGTTTGTGTGTGTGTGTGCGCGCGCACGCGTGTGTATGTGGGCTTAGACAATCTATAAGAGAACCGGCAGACGGGGGGGCGGTGGGTTAGGAAGGCAGACAGAGGGACAAAAGCTGCCCCCATCTAGACAGACTGGGTCAGCCCTCATCACTACCCAGGGCTGCATGGGTCAGCCAGCTGCAGACCACACACACACACACACACACACACATTCCAATAACAACACACACATAAACGGACACATGCACACAACCTGCTTGCTGCTCTGCTCAGGAAGTTCTGCACCACAACTGCAGAGCATTCACAGCACAACTATCTGAAATAGGCATAGTGTGTATGAGAGAGAGAGAGAGAGAGAGAGAGAGAGAGAGAGAGAGAGAGAGAGAGAGGCAAACAGAAAGAGGCCCCATGGGGTTGGAGATGGTGGGACTCCTGGTCCTGACGAAACAAAGTAGGCTGGGAGGGAGGGAAGAGAGGGAGGGAGGGAGGGAGGGAGGATGAGTTTCTTATCTTTCTCGAACTGTCATTTCTTTGTCTTTCTTTCACTTTTAAGTTCTTTCCATGTCAGAATTTGCTGAAACCCAGCTTTTCTCTGCTGCACTTGTACGTGTGAAGCGTCCCCTCCAGTGTGTTAGTATGTGTGTCGCACACGGAGCGTGTAAAGAGTGTGTGGCAGGTTCACAGCGGCTGTGAAGTGGTGGTGGGGGGGTTACAAGAGTGAGGAGGACTGCAATTATGACAAGGAGAGGGTTTTTTCCCCTGCCATTTTGCATGCGTGCGTGTGTGTGTGTGTGTGTGTGTGTGTGTGTGAGGGTCATAAGGGTTGGAATGTATTGAGTGACAGGAAAAGCTCAGTCTGCACTCTATGCCCTTTTTTCTTTACGTTCTGCTTTTGTCCCGAGCCCTTAATCCATAAAGCCCTGTCTGTGCGAGTGAGTAACACACACACGCAGAAGGAAACCAGTCAAAACAACATCAAATACCATCAGAGAAGCGGTCGAGACTAAATAACCAATGGCCCTGCAGAAAGCTTCAATCAGAAAACTCCCACCCCCTCAAAGCCAAGAGTCATTTATCTGTGATTGATCAAGAACGTCACGGCGAATATTATCTTCAGAGGAACCTGCATGACACAGTGAAACATGTTTGTGTCCAAGAACATCCTTCTGAGGAAACACGCTGTTTACAGCACATGCTCAGAAATGTGGAACATGCAGAGTCTTGTTGGCTTGTCGGCTGACGCACACACACACACACACACACACACACACACACACAAACAGACAGACACCCACACACACTCATTCACCCCATCCCTGAACCTCCTACCCCCTCCTCTCTCACACGCTCACAGTTTTAAAAAGTTTCGAGAAAAAAAAAGAAAAAAAAAGTCAGTTTCATACGCCGAGCACCTGTTTATCTTGATTTATGTGGGAGACTGAAAATCTATACGTTTGTGACTTTCCTTTTTTTCCCCCTTTCCCTTTGTTTCACCTTCTGTATCTCTCTCTCCTTCTCTCTACCTGGTTTTAAATAAAGAGCAGACGCTGATTCATGCCACTCCGTCACCAGTCCCACAACTGGACAATGAGGATCCAGTCTCCAGTCAGCTAACACAAAGCGCGTTCTCTCTCTCACACACACACACACACACACACACACGGACCCTGTGCCTCGCAGCCCTGCCCCCCCCCCTCAGTGCTGTTTGATATTCTCACACACAGGGAGCGTGTGTGTGTGTGTGTGTGTGTGTGTGGGGGGCGAGGGGAGGGGAGTGTGTGTGGGACAGGATATGGGAGTCTTTGATGAGGCTGTGAGGTGGAATGGAGTGCACTATAACAGGGCAAGTGCCCTAATCACACCAACCGTCCAGACACACACACACACACACACCCGCTGTAAAACCTGTCTGAAGAACATCACCTCAGGCTCAAGGCTCACTCTCTCACACACACACACACGTGTACCTGTTGGTTTGTAGACTTTTTACCTATTTAAGCATACTTCATATATACATGTGCAGTGCGTTCTGCCAAAGAAACACACACTAATATTAGAATTAATGTCAAATAAAACACAAAATTCAGATTGATTTGGTGTCAACAGTAGCTGCTGTTTTGTGAGCTGCTTAGAAGTGGTCCTAGACATCTGCTCCATGCTGTTGCATGGATGTACGAAGCTTTAGACACCTATTTGCAGATATTTCAAAGGAAAAGTCCATCAAGGCTTAAAACTAGATCTAATCTTGACTTCTGTAACCAGAAAGGAACCCCGTTCACTTTAACCCGTTAAGAAAAGACCTTGTCAGGAGAATTTTGCTGAGCTCAGACGTTTCCCCATCTTTCTTCTGCACTGAGACCAGATGTCATGAAACGACGCTTCCTTTTCAAGATGGTTCCTTTTCCGTGCTTTAATTCCGTCTTCATGGCTAATCCGTTCCAAAGGGAAATCCAATAGGTCCCGTGGTTTTCTCGTCCAGCTCTGATTCAGGAAAGGAGCCCCACTGAGATCAGAATGGGATGCGCTCACCTCCACAGCAATGCTCCACTTCTCTCTCTCTCACACACACACACACACACACACACACACACACACACACACACACACACACACACACACACTTACTTTAAAATAGTCCACTTACAAGCTACAGAGATACATTCAGGCTTTTATGTAAAAAGAAATCGTTTCTAAGATCATTTCTGAGAACATCCAGAACGTGTCCAAACAGCAGAACTCAAGTCGATATGAAGAACCCAGACCTTCTCCAATGACCTCTGACCTGGATGTCCTCTAAAATAGCCCAACGAGGACGCGCAGTATGTACACATTCTACTGAGATCCATCACGCATTCCTGTCTTCAAAGCCCCGCTTTAAGGCGAGTGAAACCAGGGGTTTAGGGGAACGTGCTGGACTTTACGAGTCAATTCGGTGGCTATTGGGGAACCGCTCCACCACGACTTCACGGTGGTGTGACAGTGCCGAGCCCACGGGGTCGTAAGAAGCTGTAAACGAAACTCACTTTCGAGGAGGAAGAGAGAGATGAAAACAAAGAACACAACGTCATCTTTTGGTTTCATTTTACTGTCAAGATGACTAATTCCTTGCTATCCAGCCTTGGGCTTCACCTGTTCGACACATGTGCATTCGAGAGTGTTCAGTCATGGAGCCTGGACAGGACTCTGGGGCAGAAGACGGTTTCGGTGGAAGGGTTGGGAAATGCAATTTTAAATTATATATATAATAGCATTTCCCAACACACACACACACTCCAGACTGTTCAAATATTTCCACTTTATTGCCAATAAGCTGAAAAAAGGATCAGCTTTATCGTCACTGCATGAATGAAATATGATTTGGAGCAAAACTTGAGATGACTTTAAATAAATATAAAAAAATTGACACTAAAAATAACCTATGAAACACCAATTTGATCAATTATCTACAAAAAAAACTAAAAAAAAATTAAAAGTTCTGCTTTAACTGAAGCTGGGCTACATAGCTGGACCCTGAATCTGAACCAGACCGGAACCAGTCAAACCTTTGAAAGGCGTGGCCGAAATCCGACACCGCACAGTGTGATTCTGAAATGTGTGTTCTATGAAATGTTCTGAATGACCCACTTCCCAATGATCCCGGAGTCAGAAAGACCACAGGGGTGTTCAAACGAAGCTGAACTGCCGTTAGATACCACTGGATCTCACCTCATGGAACGTCAATCCCAAAAGCCCCTAGTGGTCAAGCGGGAGACGTGTAACTGCACCTGCGAGTGCGTAGATGGAGCAGAAGCTGCAGAAAATATTTATGAATCTGGGTTAAAGAACTGGCCTCATTAATAAACAAATTAACAAGTTCCCCTCACATGAAAGAACTCCTTTGATCTTTTTTTTTCTCAGGGTTCATTGCCTTTTATTGTAGTACTTCCAACATCACCGTGGTTACTACCAAATTAACCAAACTCGGTCACATGGATCCTACCCCCCACCCCCCACCGACCCGGGAGGATCCTAACCTCCGCCCGGCGCCCGTATTTGGCCGTTCCTGTTCCACCGTGAGGCCGCAAGCGTTGAAATGAATGGGTAGTCTGATCCCCAGCTCTCTCTGCAGTTATATTTATAATCTCTGTGGTGGAGCCACTCTTGCAACCTCCCGCTGACCTCCAAAAAAAACTCCCAAAAAAACAGAAGTGCACTCTTTGGCCCCAGTCGCTTCAGATCGGCCCGATCGGCCCGAGCGTAAATTGCGCGGCCGCCGTAACGAGGAATATGGGGAATTTAGGCTTAATGCTGCCTGAATCACTAATGCTGCTTTCCATCCACGTAAAAGTCCCTCAAGGCTTGAGCCAAGAGCCCCTTTCAAGGCCCCTCAAATTAAGCTCGAGAGCGAGGCGAAAAAAAGTGACCATAAAATGAAGCACATGTTAAAAGCACGGTGCTTGATTTAGCCCCGGCACTTCACCCTGCGCTTTTCTACCTTTTGTTCAGGTGCGGGTTTTCGCTTTCTTTTGAACTCGACGAGCCCGTTGCCTTACGCTGGGGCAGGGAAGGCCCGGGTGGAGAAGGGAAGGGGAACATGTGGTGACACAAAGAGCGAGCGAGCGAGAAAGGAGGAGACGGGGAGAGGGAGAGAGGGGGGGGGAGAGGGATGGAGGGGAAGCTGGCAGCCGCTGAATGAAGTGCAGGCTCAGCAGTAGATAAGAAGCGCAGGGACTTAAGTTCCTCTAGCAAGCCGGGATTAACACATTACAAAAATCACCAAATTTATACTCCTGCAAACCAACAGGGAGGGAAAGGTGTGATGGCGCTGAATCGGCATGGACGTGCATGTTGGAGAGCGAGAGAGGGAATAAGAGATAGAAGGAGGGAGAGAGAGTGAGAGAGAGGAGAAGAAGAAGTCTGCAGGAGGAGCGCGCTATGATAATTCTCTCAAAGCGTACAGAAGAGGATTCAGAAAGAGACAGAGGAGCACGGAGAGAGGGAGAGAGAGATGTTCAAAGCTTTTCCTGTGCCAGCTCTGCTGCGGTTAATGCCATCCTCTCGGCCTGTCGGCTTGCCTGCTCTAATCCACTGAGCTCCGGCAGGCTCTTTGAAATGTGAATGGAGAAGCTTTGCGATTTTCTTTAAGGTGAAACGCGCCGCTGTCTTCAGCCTGTCTCGGCCCATATGCAGCGTGGATTAAGTTAAACGAAGTGGTTAATGTTAACGCGAGATTAATATAGGATCACTACGCAAACGGGGCGAGCGAACGAGGAGAAGACTCGGACGCAAGAGAGACTTTGGTGGGAATGAAACCCTTAAAATGTCAGAATGTTATATTTTTACTATATTCCCAACCCTGAGATAGATAGATATAAAATATATATAATAAAAATATTACATTTCGATTTTAAATACTCTATTCTCTATTTAAAATCTGATATAAATGAGAAATAAAAAAGCTTCTTTTATAATATTTAATAATTACATTCTGCCATTTTTGTAAATTCACTCATGACAATCAGTGGAAAAGCATCAAATCACAGAGCCAGTCTATGATTTCTAGTCTTGATTTGGAAAGATTATTACAAACGAGAAATTCCATCATTTTCATTGGTCGCACATCAGAACTGCAATCAAACGGTGCCGACCGGGGAACAGCACTCGACCGCCGGTTAGGGCTCCGAATGTGAAGACGTTTATCAATGTTGTGATCAATTTCGTCCCAGTTTTCTTTTCTGATTCAGGAGCGCGGACCAGCTCCACGTCTCATCTTATTCCGTCCAGCTTAACTGGATTTAGTGCAGCGAAGTGTGTGAGACGCTGATAATAAACACCGTAAATAAGTGATGACATTTCAAATATCGGGGACATTTCTTGAAGTATCGAGATATTTGTTCCCCCCATATCGCCCATCCTTAAGGGGAATAATAGGGAATGTAAAAAGCGGAAACGGAAAAGCAATAAATCAGCAGGCCAAAAAAATGAAAGAAATAAACAGAAAAATAAAAACCAACAATAATATTAATGCTGATCATTTGATCAGTAGTACTTGTTATTTTTTTTACAATTATGTTTCATTGTTACTCATATTGTTATTAACTGTGGATTAACCCATCAGCAGATTTTCAGTCTTTTTTTTTTTTTTTTTTAAACAAATATCACATTTTTCAATCTTTACCAGGCATTTCAAATTTGCAAATGAAAAAAAAATCATAATAAAAATAAATAAAAAAATCAGCATCATGTGTCAATGACAACAATCAGATGCAGAGCTTGGCCGAAGAGGCGTTTGGAAATTTCTGATACAACTTCTGACACTGATTATTAATCTCGTTCAATCACAACATAAATAACATATACGCTGTGTATCGGCCCAATTGCCAGTTTGGTGCAGGAAATCTGATCTGGCCGACCCCAACAAACACTCTCACTCTTAAAACGGCACGACTCGCACATCAGCTGTGTATCAGTTACTGAGTAATTCATACCGGTTAGTATTTAATGACGAGGCTTAACTGTGAGTCTGCAGTTTAAGGGGTTAAAGGACAGAGTAGAGTGAAAAGAGAATCGAACCTTGAGGTATAGAGCTGTCTGTGTGTGTGTGTGTGTGTGTGTGTGTGTGTGTGTGTGTGTGTGTGAGATTGACGTCATAGGATAACATGCTTCTGCCCCAGTGATCGCTGCTGACATTAACAGTGATTTGAAGGGAGAGGAAGTAGAGAAGGCCAAAACAAGCACAGGGTACACACACACACACACACACACACACACACACACACTCTCCCTGAAGTCTGCCTGCATTCATATTCTCAAAGCCACACACACACACACACACACAGTACATATTGCGCTATAGCTTGACTGTATTCTTTACCACATATATACTCTTTCACACTCACTCTCACACACACACACACACACACACACACACACACACACGGTAGCGAGGAGGCTGTGTTTGTGGTGATAAAGAGTGCGGAGAGAGGAGAGATAGAGATTAGCTGCTGCCTGAAGCAAACACCATGACAGCGTGGCGTCTACCAAAGAGATTAAACCCTGGATTAAACATCCAAATGAAGTGTGTGTGTGTGTGTGTGTGTGTGTGTGTGTGTGTGTGTGCGCGCGCGAGTGTGTGTGTGTGTGTCTTTGTGCGTTGGATGTGTGTAAGCTTTTGTTCAGCTCCACACATCCTTGGGCAAACACATTTTTAGCACTGTATCGGCTCATCAAGGTTACTTCACGCGTTATTAAGGCGCAAATAATCACAGGAATACATCCAGTATTGTGAGAAATAACGGCGCCGCCGCTCCTCCATTCCGCTCCTTCCACCCTCGCGGCGTCTGGGAGGAAACTGAGCCGGCTCTCGTTCGGCATCTCTGATAATAAAAGTGTCACTCGGCCTTCTTTATGAAGTTTAAATCAACGATAGGTGCCCTCAACTTTATTAACTTGAGTTTACATAAAAAGCCCTCCTGATGAAGAACATATAGCGGCCAAATAAATAAATAAATAAATAAATAAATAAATAAGAGAACAAGCGAGTATATTGTTCCGTTGTGGGTTTTCAGCTTCACCCCCCCTCACACGCAAACACACACACACTCTCTAAGCGGGTCAATGTCTAAGTTTTGTGTGTGTGTGTGTGTGTGTGTGTGTCTCCCCCCTAGGACGGCCCGGCAGACTGACAACGGTGGAGAGGTGAAGGTCGTCTGACTCTGACCCCACATGACAAAGCCTGGGTGTGACAGCCATCGCATCGTCCCAGATGACATCATGGTGCCTTCCGCCGAGGGCTGCACAATATACCGCTTGTTCGACGGCATCAAAACGCTGGCAGTGAAATGCAGCCAACAGAGATAAGATCAACTTTATTTATCGCCAAAGGGAAACCCCACTATACATACTGCAGGGTACTGGCACCCTGTATGCTGCCTCATGAAACATTAAAAGATGCATAATTACATGCAGAGACAGAGAGAGAGAGAGAGAGAGAGAGAGAGAGAGAGAGAGAGAGAGAGAGAGAAAATGGTCAATTATTGCACTAGAGAGCACATTAAGAATATCAGTAATTGTTCTAAAGGATATAATCTGAATATCTAGAGGGGTAGAATGGGTGGTTATAGTATCATGGGGTAAAATCTGAATATCTAGAGGGGTAGAATGGGTGGTTATAGTATCATGGAGTAAAATCTGAATATCTAGAGGGTAGAATGGGTGGTTATATTATCATGGGAGTAAATCTGAATATCTGAGGGTAGAATGGGTGGTTATAGTATCATGGGGTAAAATCTGAATATCTAGAGGTAGAATGGGTGGTTGCCGTATCATGGGGGTAAAATCCCCAGATATCTAGAGGAATTAAAATGGGTGGTTATAGTATCATGGGGTAAAATATGAATGTCTAGAGGGGTAGAATGGATGGTTATAGTATTATGGGGTAAAAACTGAATGTCTAGAGGGGTAGAATGGGTGGTTATAGTATCATGGGGTAAAATCTGAGATATCTGGGGTGGGAATGGGTGGTTATAGTATCATGGGTAAAATATGAATATCTAGAGAATTAAAATGGTGGTTATAGTATCATGGGGTAAAATATGAATATCTAGAGGGAGTAAAATGGGTGGTTATAGTATCATGGGTAAAAAATATGAATATCTAGAGGGTAGAATGGATGGATTTATAGTATCATGGAATTAAAATCTGAATATCTAGAGGGTAGAATGGGTGGTTATAGTATCATGGGGTAAAATCTGAATATCTAAGAGGGTAAAATGGGTGGTTATATGGTATTATGGGGTAAAATATGAATATCTAGAAATTTAGAATGGGTGGTTATAGTATCATGGGATTGAAATCTGAATATCTAGAGGGGGTGAAATGGGTGGTTATAGTATCATGCAGGGTCAAAATATGAATATCTAGAGGTGGAATGGGTGGTTATAGTGATATGGGGTAAAACTGAATGTCTAGAGGGGTAGAATGGGTGGTTATAGTATCATGGGGTAAAATCTGAATATCTAGAGGGGTAGAATGGGTGGTTATAGTATTATGGGGTAAAAACTGAATGTCTAGAGGGGTAGAATGGGTGGTTATAGTATCATGGGGTAAAATCTGAATATCTAGAGGGGTAGAATGGGTGGTTATAGTATTATGGGGTCAAAATATGAATGTCAGAATTAGAATGGATGGTTATAGTATCATGGGGTAAATCTGAATATCTAGAGGGAGTAGAATGGGTGGTTATAGTATAGGGTAAAATATGAATGTCTAGAGGGTAGAATGGGTGGTTATATGGTATCATGGTAAAATCTGAATATCTAGAGAGGTAGAATGGGTGGTTATAGTATCATGGGATTAAAATCTGAATATCTAAGAGGGTAAAATGGGTGGATTTAGTATCATGGGGTAAAATATGAATATCTAGAGGAGTAGAATGGATGATTTATAGTATCATGGGTAAAATCTGAATATCTAGAGGGGGTAGAATGGGTGGTTATAGTATCATGGGGTAAAATCTGGAATATCTAGAGGGTAAAATGGTGGTTATAGTATTATAAAGTAAAATATATGAATATCTAGAGGGTAGAATGGGTGGTTATAGTATCATGGGGTAAAATATGAATATCTAGAGGGAGTAGAATGGGTGGATTTATAGTATCATCAGAATTGGAGAAATATGAATGTCTAGAGGGTAGAATGGATGGTTATAGTATTATGGGGTAAAAACCCCAGATATCTAGAGGGGGTAGAGATGGGTGGTTATGGTATCATGGGAGTGAAATCTGAATATCTGGGGGTAGAATGGGTGGTTATAGTATTATGGAATTAAAAATATGAGATGTCTAGAGAATTAGAATGGATGGTTATAGTATCATGGGGGTAAAATATGAATATCTAGAGGGGGTAAAATGGGTGGTTATGTATCATAGGAGTAAAATATGAATATCTAGAGGGTAGAATGGGTGGTTATAGTATCATGGGGGTAAATCTGTGAATATCTAGAGGGGTAGAATGGGTGATTTATAGTATGCCATGGGGTAAAATATGAATGTCTAGAGGGTAGAATGGATGGTTATAGTATCATGGGGTAAAATATGAATATCTATTAAAATGGGTGGTTATAGTAATACATGGGGGTAAAATATGAATATCTAGAGGGGGTAGAGATGGGTGGTTATGGTATCATGGAATTAAAATCTGAATGTCTAGAGGGTAGAATGGGTGGATTTATAGTATCATGGGGTAAAATATGAATGTCTAGAAATTAGAATGGGTGGTTATAGTATCATGGGGCCAAATCTGAATATGGGGGTGAATGGATGGTTATATAGTCTTATGGGGTAAAATCTGAATATCTAGAGGTGAATGGATAGTTTATAGTATTATGGGGTAAAATATGAATATCTAGAGGTAGAATGGGTGGATTTATAGTATCATAGGGTAAATCTGAATATCTAGAGGGGTAGAGATAGGTGAGAGAGATTTGTGAGAAGTATCATTTGGGGGTGAAATATGAATATCTAGAGAAATTAAAATGGGTGGTTATAGTATCATGGGGTAAAATATGAATATCTAGAGGGGGTAGAGATGGATGGATTTATAGTATCATGGGAGTAAATATGAATATCTAGAGGGTAAAATGGGTGGATTTATAGTATCATGGGGTAAATGAATATCAGAGGGTAGAATGGATGGTTATAGTATCATGGGTTAAAATCTGAATATCTAGAAATTGAATGGGTGGTTATAGTATTATGGGAGTAAAATATGAATGTCTAGAGAGAGGTAGAATGGATGGTTATAGTATCATGGGAATTAAAATCTGAATATCTAGAGGGTAGAATGGGTGGTTATAGTATTATGGGGTAAAATATGAATGTCTAGAGGGGTAGAATGGATGGTTATAGTATCATGGGGTAAAATATGAATATCTAGAGGGGTAAAATGGGTGGTTATAGTATCATGGGGTAAAATATGAATATCTAGAGGGGTAAAATGGGTGGTTATAGTATCATGGGGTAAAATATGAATATCTAGAGGGGTAGAATGGATGGTTATAGTATCATGGGGTAAAATCTGCAGATATCTAGAGGGTAGAATGGGTGGATTTATAGTATTATGGAATTGAAATATGAATATCTAGAGGGGTAGAATGGATGGTTATTGCACTATATGGTAAAAATATGAACATTTAGGGAGAATGGTTAGTTATGGCATCATATACCACCAATAAAGGAATATACAAACGAGTAATGGCAGGTTATTGTACTGTAGGGCAAAAATGAACATAGTTATCAGTAATAATGTCAGTCACTGCACCACTGTACTATTTCAGTGAGAGGAATCGGTTCCTCCACATGATTTGGTAACAGGAAATACATTTCCCCCGAAATACTGCAGGCCAAATCACAGTCATGTCCCATTACTGTAATGTGTTCCTTATACCGTGCAGCCCTATTCCCACTAACACACACACACACACACCCACACACTCTTGTCTATGTTCTTAATCCAAAGCCCTGCCCCTCGTCTCCTCTGTTCCATCCATATTCATCATCTTAAACCTCTCTCAACCAGCAGGCGAGAGCTGCGGGCTCGGGGCGCGACACAGAGGAGGGGACACGTGGGCCAAAGAAGGGCTTTGAACTCCTGCGTCGATGAAGAGAGGGGGGAAAAAAGAATGACAGAGAGATAGAGACAAAGAGAGCGGAGGGAGAGTGATGGAGAAGGGGCAGGAGCAACAGGAAGGTTTAAAAACACAGTTCTCCCCTTAAAAAAATGAAGGTTAAGGCCTGATTCGTCATCGTAGCGCAAATAAAGCTACATTTTCAAATATGACTTCTCCAAAACTGTAAGATCACGACTGACCTCCAGCCTCCGACTTTCACTGAAAGCGGTCAGGTCGATCCGATCGGTGTCCTGGCTCTGATCCATCAGAAATGAATGCGGCGTGTAATGGATCGATTGAGTGCCTGAAACAATTCAGACATCGCGATTTACGCCGAGATACATAGTGGGTATGATCTTCGTTACTTTTACAACCTTTGGAGCTCGGCACAAAAGTGAAGAAGCTTATCAAACTTCCAACATGGCTGTGAGGTTCAATCTGGGTTGAGTTACATCACTTCATGGAGACGATAGAAGGGAGCGCGAGGAAAGGCCGACCACGGTGGGCGTAACTTTGCGATGGCGAACTGCATAAGATCACGCGGCAGAAAGTTAGCGAGACAGGAAGAGAGCGTCGCGCGAGATGAGTCTGAAAGCTCGATCGCGGTTCTCGCCTTCTTCCCTTTTTTCGAGAGCACGAACTGCATAAATGGAGGGAAGTTTTAGTTCTGCGCCGTATCTGCCCAAAAGGAATGGTGTGAAATCTGTCATTTCAGCGTTGTCTCAGTGGTCCAAGAGCGGAGAACGCCTGGGGTCCCATCGCTCTCGCTCTCAACTCTCACGTGGCTGCGCTGCAAAAAGATCTCCAGAAGTGATGGCACTTTATGTGCAAGGAGATTTATCTAAAATGTGCGTTGGCCTTCTTCTCAGTGTTCTTTGGACTACTATGAGTATAATCCAATCACTGGCTTGTTTGAAAGTAAACTACTCATAAAATGAAACGCCAGTGTGTTAAGAAAGAGTGGGACAATAGAAAAAGATAATAAATCAGCCTTTTTCATCCCAAATCGAGCAAACTCAGTCCAGGTTAACTAGGTTTAATGTTGCGCCGTGCTGAATTAAAACCCTAGTCTTGATTCCAACTGCCCGCCAGCGATTCAGCCTTATTCTACAGGCGCCATAATCTGAAATAGAGATACTGTCACTCAAACCACTTCCTCTTGCAAAATATCTGCAGCCTGAGCCAGAAGCTGGAGAAGCCCTGTGCACTCTGTATCAGAAAGGAGAGTTGTTATTTTGTTGTATTATGGTCTCTGTTAGATTCTTATTGTGGTGGATACTAGTGTGTGTGCAGAGAAAAACAGATATTCTGCGTGTCACTGGATGGGACTATTAGAAGTGAGCGCTGGTGCGGAGGCGGCACATGAGCGCCTTCATGCGCTCATTCTTCAGTGGCATGGTGAGCAGTCTGGCTGCTGGTATTTCTGTACTGCATTTGCATATCCTGATAAGGAACCGTGTTATTTTAACCTGTTGGCCGGTGCGGAAGACAGGTTTGTGTGGGCGTGATTTGCTCTCACTCCACACACACTCACACACACATTCCACTGGCCCCCATTGTTTGTGTGAGCAGGTGTGTGAAAAGGTAATGGAGAGTCCTGCGGTTCAGTGAGGAAAGGGGGGGGCTTCGGTGGGCGGGGGCCGATGCATTCCATTTGAACACACACACACACACACATATATATAAAAAGGCATCCACACAAGACCACCAACCGTTTACTGCTCGAGTCGCCCAAGGCCAGGTGCAGCAACCCACTGCCATTGGTTCGCCATTTCTTTCTGCCATGGTGCCATCAGTGCGTCATCACCATATCGGTAAGCAGCGTCACCTGATCATTTTTGAAAGCAATTCTTTTCGCAAAAGCAGCGAATAAAAGAATGTGTAGGTCACATGTTATAAACGTGGCCACTTCCATGGCAGCACTAAGCAGTTTGCTTGAAAGAACATTTGGCTAAAACATCAAATTTGACACAAATTTTCCCAACAAACACTTCCACCGCCGCACTCTCTCAACCTGCTCGCTGCGTTCCAGCCCTTCGTCGAGCTGGTGCGGATTTGTTGACGTGGTTTAGAATGCGATGCACTGACTACGGGCTACCAAAACCGAACAAAGCTTCATAGTGTTGGACGGGCAGCCTCAGGAGGAGATCACTCCTGCAGCAATGACCATCGTAAATATGGAAGAAGGTGATCTAAGATTAGCTCTGGTGTCTTATGACTGCCTGTAGCATTGATCGTTTTAGAACTACATGTCCTAAACTAAATTCAAGTCCACTGTAAGTGGAACCCTCCTCTGCTGTGCGAGTTTGGGTTTAAATAGAACAAATGTTAAAACATGGAGTTCTGCCCATTTTAGACATCTCTCCTTTCCCTGCTGTTCTTCATTTGACCGCACATAAGTCCGTTTTGCACGGAGCCAATGTCATGGCGGCTCCTCCACCGTTGTGTTAAACTCCGATCGGGAACCCTCAGCAATACCTGAACTTGCAGCGGGCCTTTGATTTCTATAAAAAGCCGAAGAGATGGAGAGGGGAGGAGGGAGGAGAGGGAGAGACAGCGAGAGCGAGAGATACAGAACGATGCCGGAACAAAAGAATAAGAGCATGTAGTGTGTTTAAAAGTCCCCAGTGCTGGTTCCACAGTTAGGCGGAGCAGGCAAATGGGAGCGTGCATTAATAATGCATGCCTGCCTCAAAGAGCTTTCACACAGGAAGCACAGGCTGGGGTTCAGACCAGGGTAAAGAGAACAGGAGAGCTGGGGAGGGGTTCAGCGTATGAGACAAATAATGTTTCAGTCCACTCGTTCTTTTCGCCCTGAAATGCTCAGCTGACTCTTACTGTAACTCCTCACCTTTTAGAAAATGCGAAACCTACAGAACGCCTAATGCATCAGCGTCTCCCGTGTTGGTTAGATAACACTTACGCCAAAAGAGGGCATTTTTGCAATTTACCCTAAAATGTCAATCAGCCAAGATGGTCTATGAGTTTATAGTGTTGCACTGGAGCTCTGCAGCCACACACCCCAATCATTAATGGAATTAATCCTGCAAATGAAAGTCTAAATCATCACGCACTTGCAAGTTCTTAGTAATCTCAAATAGAATAAATAAAATCTCATTGTTTTTTTCATATCCTGTTATCTATAACAACAGACAGCAGGTTAACCTCAGGTCTCAAGATGGCTCCTACTACTGTTCCTTCCACTTTCTGCAGAAATCACGGTCAGAAACCACATAAGCAAGTCCGTCTGAGATCACGTAGCACCTTCAGTGGCCGAGTGTTAAGTGTCTGCACTACTTGTCGGGCGGTCGGGACTGAAGGGGACACTCTGGACTGGACCTTTGGCCTCGAATGCACTTTTTCCTGGTGCCCTTGGTTAACATTCAACGCTGTCGGTGAGTTTTGAGCTTCTGACACAAACCATCGACCGTTGACTGTACCCTGAGGGCAGCCGAACGCGGCGCGGAGAAGGAGGCTCCTGGGAGGATCCGCGATGAGCGCCAGCCGCCCGTTCTAATGGCTGCGATAAACATTCATTGCTGTCGGTGGGTTTCCAAAGGACACAACTCACTGATCAATGAATGCAAACTGCGGTTCAAACTCCTCAGAGATGCGAGTTGAAAAAAACGGCGAGACGTGGGCTTTCCAAGCGCCGCGTATCCATGAAGGCGGGATAAGGACGTGATCAGTGGCCTGTCAGAATGAGGTAAGCGCTGAAACAAACTATTATCGTTACTGCAAAGATGGCCTACATTAGGTCTCAGACTTGCTACTTGGGTGGTGGTGGTCTAGAGGTACTCGACTTTGGACCAAAAGGATCAAATCCCACCTCCAGCCCTTCCACCATTGGTCCCTAAGCAAGACCCTGCACTCCACGTTGCTGCAGGGAGGCTGTCCTGGATAATAAGTCGCTCTGGATAGAGCATCTGCTAAACGATGTGAAAGGAAATGCTCCTCAGGAGTGTTCTGTGATAAAGTCATGGAGTGAAATCAACTGGGATGGAAGTGTGGAGCCACACCCGACAAGGAAGGGGATTCAAAGCAATATTATGCTGTAAATAAGCGGAAATCCACTGCAGATGCATGGCTTGGAGCCGTGATTGAGGATCCCGCTGCAGCCCCTAGACTTCAGTGTTGGCCATTTAGTCGGCGCTCTCTCGCTCCCATTAGTCGAAAATAGTCTCCACTCGAAATAGATCACAGCTCAGCATAAAAACTCCCTCACCTGCAGAAAAAAGTCAAAATATGACAATTGCTGCGGAGAGCCTTCGTTTCCCAACTCACTCCCCCCCAAACCTCAGTCGAGGTTGACCTTCCTCGAAACAATCGACTCACTCAGTTCTTGAAAAACTCGTCTCTCCTTTTTCAGCAGGAAATGAGATAGAATCATCTGGAAACAATCCCGCCGTAATTGCCCTGTTAAGTTTGCTTAACATACTGGGAGATTCCAAACACGTTGACATTTTCCAGTCCGACCGAAGGCAGCCACCTTTCTATCTGTCCCTCGTTTATTTTCCCCCTCTCTCTCCCAAATCTGTCCTTTTCTCTGGTCTTTTTACAGCGGAAAGTGTCGGAGGGAGGCCGCAGGCTGTGGAGTCGCCGTCTCGGCCGTGGAGGAACATGCAGAACTTTTACCGAAGGGGAGCAGACAGCGGGGACACTGGAGCTCTGACTCACGGGATCAGAATAGCTTCACAAACCGCAGCAGGGAAAACAGGACCGCGCTGCTCGTTGCGCCAACTTTCTCGCCCCGTCGTTGTCAGAGCTCATTAGAATTGTTTATTTTTCAGCACGAAATTCTTCCAGCTTAACGACGAGCAAACATTCGTCATGCATTCAGAAAGGCAGAGATGGTTCTTTTTTTATTTTTTTGTTTTTTTAATTATACTCACTGCTACTAGTTTTTAGCAAGTTTGCATAAAAGAGAGTAAAAAGGAAATCGAGACAATATCTTTAGTCATGTATGTGCAAGCGTGCATAAATCCAGTCTAAACACAAAGAGTTTCATTCTAACCAGCTTTCAACATTTGGTCCGGCCACCGACATTCTTCAGCACAGCCTGAACTCTCTTAGACGAGCCTTCTTGTCATTTCTTTGAGGAACAGTTCTCCAGGCTTCTTGAAAGTGAAAAAAAGTGTCATTGTGAAACGCAGCAAAACACAACGAAATTCAAACTCTGTTTCACCCATACACACACGTGCAGCAGGGGGCAGCTATTGAAAGCGCCCGGGGAGCAGTGACGGGGACGGTACCTTGCTCAGTGGTACCTCAGGGCAAGCTACTGGTGAGGGAATTGAACCCACAATCTTCCGATCCAGGGCAGCTCCCTAACCACTAGGCCACCGCCGCCTTGAAGGACTTGCCAAAGCCACCTTTGGTTTTGTGGAGATGATCCCACACTGCTTGTGCCTCTGAAACTGCTCAGGTACAGGGACTGCACTGAAAATGAGAACCAAAAACTTTGTCCTGCAGGAAGCCTGGAGATCTGTTCCTCAACTAAACAATAACAAGAAAGTCTGGATCTTTGGAAGTAAAATAGGAAGAAATGAGGGGCTCAAGGTTAGTACACGGTACCGTAGCGAGCCTAGTGAGGATTTGGGAGAATGTATGGACAGGTATCTTCAGAGACTCCATCATAAGTGCACTGTGCACCTTCCCAGGGTCTCTGCAAACCTAGTCTGTGTGTTTGGTTCATAAAAACTGGCCTGGAACCTGCTCTGCTTGAACTTTTTCAACTGCAGGTGAAGGACACACTGAGGAGAAACATTCGAAAGCAAAAATGTGAGAAGTGAGTCTGTGTTGCCGCTGGAACTTGGTGATATGACTCAAGAACATGTAGCACATCCTCCCAACAGGGCAAAACATGCTGAGGTTATCCCGTTTAGCTGAAGCTGAGCAAGAGTGAAAGCGCAACCGTCTCTCACCTCCTGCTGCCTGATGTAGTAGTTTTTGAGGTCCAGGTTGTGGTGGATGGAGGTGGCAGAAAGAGCAGAAAGAACATCCTGTCTAGGCTGTTTAGTTCTCGCATGAGTTTGCTGGGAAATGTTCAAATTCCAGCCGTTTCTGATCATCAAACATTTAAACATTAAAGTGTACGAGATGCACATCAGAGAACCAGTTCTTGCTTGCACATCACTTGCTTTTACAGACTGGAGTCTACCTCGCAAGAGCCAGCAGAAGAGAGCAACGTGGATTGTGGTTCACATGGTGTTCGGTTATGTTCTATTTTGCACAATAAAGGCTGTAGATTCACTTCTATATGGGGTGAATTAAACGGGAATGGATCCTAGAATATTAATAAAACACACACACACATTATCAAACTAAACCAGTAAACCTGAGACACCAAACCTATTCCTTAATCTGGAGTACGGGCGATCATGGTGCAGATGATCTGAACGACGCTTTGCAGAGGTCAATCATCACAGCTGCCGCAGTCGGGACGGTCAGCCTGCCGCTCAGCTAAGCGCAAATCTTCTTCCAGGCTCAATCGCACTGTGGTGCTTTTAATGAGCGCCATCCCGATCGGAACGTCCCGCCTCAGGAAAGTTTAGGGGACACTGTCGCGAGCGCTTGTGCGTTTGCATGCGTGCACGACATACATCGGTGACTCGCGCTGGCTCGATTCCCCCTCTCCTGCTCAGCGGGCTGGCTGATTTTACACGAAGCGACAAGAAGAACAGGCTGACCCCATTTCTGCTTGACCTGGAAGCTCTCCGCCGGCCTGACCTCCAGTCAAACGCAGCGAGCAAGAGATGCATCAGGCAGAAAGGGGGGAGAAGGAGGCAAATAAGCCCTCCCAGTCGTCATGAATTATATAAAACAATAGGAACCAAGCAGGAAAGGGGGGGGGGGGTGAACGAGAGAGAGATTTTTCCAGCGTGTTTAACAGTCAATGTTGCTCACAGACACAACGAGAACAATGTAACTAGTATTAACCGCTTCAAAAAAGGGGGGGTCCTCCTGCAACATAACGGGCCCTGAATTATTTACTCGCTTTGCCTCCTCGATGGACAGATAATTGCATGTATCTTTTAATCCCCTCCCCGCAGCTTATGAGGCATACTTTGGAGCTCAGACAGAGCCGGGGCGCTGAACCGTGGCCTCGCCATTTGTCCCCTTCGAATCAGATCCAATTGCCTTTCGTTTAATCCGTCGGAGCTCATAACACTTACAGCAGCGAGGAGGATACGGAGGGGGACGGAGGGACGGACCGTCCAACTTCTCGTGGCAGAAATGAAAGTCCGCCGTTGAGGAGCGGAGAGAGAGAGGCATATGTTTGCCTCAGTTATGTGAGGACAGCAGAGAAGCATGTGTGGGCACTCAGCCAAGTCTCTACATCTGGGCGTCGAGTTCAGCGAGGCCAAATGAGGAGCGAAAGGCCTTTATCTTCCTCCAGCTCTCTCGCTGACGCCACCACGTGGTGATCCACAAAAGCGCGGCCCGGGCCGGCGGCGGCGGCACGTCCGCTCTGCTGGGACGAGCGCCTTTCTTCTCACCAGATGAGAGAGGGATGCAATGCTCTCGGAAGGCATGCTTTTGAACTAACCATGTAAGAGACACACGCAGCCTCTATTTTGGGCTGCTTCTATTTTCTGCCTCTGTTTCTAGACACCAAAGAGAGCGAGAAACAGAGAGAGGATTAGTGGATCTCGCCGCGGGGATTCGGCAGGTGTAGGTGTCTCTGACTTCACTACAATTTCAGCGCGGATCTTCAGGAAATGAGCGGATCTGGCCGGGCAAACTGAGCCGAAAGCACAAATTTGGCATTCTGTACTTTACGCAAACCTAACGCGCAGTTCTGGGCAAACTGTATAGATTAATTAACACTCCAAATCTATTTTTACAGGAAAATATCGAGCCCTTCGTAGCTTTGTCTAGTTTTTTTTTTATATGCATATATATGAAAACTTGACATTGAGCTTAAAAGGGCTTCTTAATCTCTCTTTAACCATTTTAATCCAATTTAATCCAAATAATTCCCATTTTTCCAGCCTTAGGAAAGCGCCGCGTAAATGATACTTGTGTAACTGTGTATGTGACGAAATAAAGAATCTTGTGCACATGAAAACGGACCTGTTTACACAGCAGAGAAGACAATAAATAAACTAACGTTTTTTTTTGGCTTAAATACGGCCCAACAGTTACACTGGCTCAGATTATTTTCATCATTTCAAAATCAATGGGACTGAATCGCTTCATTAACGCACAGAGCTCCACGCACACATGGATTTCTGCGCCCTTAGTTGGGTCGACCCATCACATCCCCCCCGATGCCAAATCCAGCGACCCAACACTGCGAGTGTGGCGTCTCTTTCCACAAATCCAAACAAAAACATCTGACACTGCCCCGGCTTTAACAGAACAACCGGCATGCTGACTGGCCCCCTTTCCCCTTAATCCCATTGGTCATGCCAGCCAAAGGATACAGGGGATTGGCTGACGAGCTCATGTATCCATGGAAACCGATGGGATGGATCAGGAAGTTGACAGGTTGCTCAGATTAAGGGCAGTGTCCCCTCTTTGTTTGAGGGTTTAGGGCCCAGCACAACTCTATTAGTTGAAACAAACCCTGAATTTATCCACACACACACACACACACACACACACACACACACTTCTACATTCTGTTTCAACCCATTTGTAGGAACAGAGCTCTAGATCCCATAATTACTAAGAAATCTGAAGAACTTCAAGGCTGAAACTTGAATAAAACCATATTAAAGTAATAATACAGCACATCACACTGTATCGATCTGATTCCTGGTGTCATTAATGTGTTTGGGAACACATTAGCATCTTTCTGGAGTGTTAGATCTGGATATTATGCAGCAGCTTCATCTCAGATTTCGTCCTTTATTATGTTGTAGGCAAAATAAACTGCAATAAATGTATGAACGTAAGACAATAAATCATTTCCCACACTATTCTGACCACAGCGACCCACTCTGTCGTCGGAAATCACACTAGTTTGACCCCAAAACACCCTGACCGGCGGTGGGCTTTTCTAAAGGAGCCATTTTCCTTCTGCTCCTCGTTCCACATCCACCAAGTTTGTGCACTGAAGAAATGATTCATAATCCGTTCCCACACATTCATTTTCCGACCTACGTTCCAGCGTAGCAGTTATCGTCCCTAACACTGACGTATTCAAACGATCTCTTTTCTGATTGGTTGCCCTGAATTGCAGCACTGGGCTGAAACGTTCCAAAGTGAGTAAGTGGGCGGGGCTAAACCGATATTGGCTTAAAAGGGAAGGTTGTTGGTTCAAAAGGGCCGGATTGCGGATTTTGATGGATTTAATGGGCGATTTTATACTTCAATCCTTTTGCAAACTAGAAAAAAGCCTCGTTTAAGATCACTGCAGGGTCAGCACAGGTCAGGTCAGTA
Source organism: Hepsetus odoe (assembly GCA_017165825.1). NCBI lineage: Eukaryota > Metazoa > Chordata > Actinopteri > Characiformes > Hepsetidae > Hepsetus > Hepsetus odoe. The sequence goes on along the minus strand of CM029373.1, from coordinate 2,825,809 downwards.
TGACGGCACGAGTTTTCACGATCCAGTTCGACGGAAAGTCAGCAGAACGTGATTAGTGGGTTTACTGGATTGTGTGCTGTGCAGGATGTGAAACCTCAGTGAAAATCATTTGAAGGCCGTTTTTAGTTTTTCTTTTCACCGCTGCTTCTCTCGTGTCCATCGTGTCTTATATATAATTTGGAAAAAAAAAATCGAAATAATAATAAACGGCTGTAGAGGACATCGTGCGATCGGCGGAAGACAACCCAGCGATGAATTTCTGGAAGTAGAAGATCAGCTGGACGTTTTGCCAAAATGTTCTACCAGACTGCCAATTCAGTCGGCATTAGAAGATTTTATTTATTTTTATTATTTAACTCCGCCATTCAGAAAGAGTCAGCGCTGGATAACGGAGGGCATCATTTCAACTGCGGCCTTGAAATCTGAAATAACTGCGACTGATATACTCCATTAACTATATAGAGATACAGATTTATATTAAACCGATATTTAATATACAGAACAGACCCACACAGAGAGACGCAGCATAATTCTGCACAGCAGTAAGGAATTCTGGGAGCGAATGCAGGCCCTTCCATCCACCCATTTACAGCCCAATCATGTTCTAGCTCATAAATCAATTACTGGCGCTCAGCTACAATAGAAGGCTTTCAGTGGGCTCTGGTTTAACAGGTCCCCCAAGCCCCTTCTCCCCTGATCACAGCTTCCCACAGGTTTACACTAGCCAGTCACACTGAGGTCAGCAGTGGCTGAACTGAGAGTGACCTCCTCAACTCTTATTGCTGCCACCTGGCACTACAGTCCAGAGAAAGAGAGAGAAAGAAAGAGAGAGAGACAGAACTTGAGCTGAACCTGGCCCTGAGCGCCTCCACGTATGAACACCCCGCTGCTGGTTTTGGAGCATGCAACACAAAAACACACACGTATGCACTTAAACAGATGGACAAGCCAGAAATAATAATGAAAGAGAAATGATTGCAGAAATGAAAGAGAGCCCCCTGGTGGACACTGCCAGAACTGCCCTGTGTAAGGAGTGGGCGCCTCGGTTTCTCTGTTGAACACGCTGAAAACGGCGAGTGCGTCGATGGAAGTCGTTTGATTTCTATGTAAGCCAGCGCCAAGAGGAGGCGAGGTGAGAAGCAGCCCGGCGCAGTTGGATGGCAACCAATCAGAGCGTAGAAGAGAGAGTTCCAGAGCCCAGGACCGCGTAAACTTGAGTTTCAAGACGAAACAAAAAGAAAAGCTGATCGTCGCAGTGGAGGCCTAGTGATTAGGAACTAGGCCCCAGAACCTGAAGGTCGTGGGTTTGTTGAGTGAGGTACCATCCCCATCACTGCTCCCTGGGCACCGGATATGGCTGCCCACTTTGTGAGTGGATGAAAAGCAGATTTTGTTGTTCACTGTGTGCTGTGCTGTGTTTCACAATGACAAATAGTCACTTTCGCTTCAGTTTATGCCAGGTCTGAGGTAAGCAACCACTTCTCAACAGTAGAAAAATTCATTTGAAAGAAAGCTCGACACAATTTTGAAACTAATTTTTTCAGGTGAATTCTTTCCCAATTAATTCTGTATTATTTTCAGTCCCTTTTCTATCAAATAAGTAAGGTTCACGTTATATTGCGATTGAAATTTACAAATAATAAAGGCCCAAAAGAGGTTTTTATGGAGCAAAGTCATTAAAGTCTTCCTCTTCTTCTTTCGCTGCTCCCGTTTAGGGGTCGCCACAGCAGATCAACCGTCTCCATTTCTTCCGGTCCTCTGCATCTTCCTTCCACGCTTGCCGTTACACTGAACTGCTGATCCCGAGTATTTCAACTCCTCCACCTTTCTCACCTCTGCTCCCTCCATCCTCACCACTCCGCGCTCCTCTATTTCGCTCACACTCATGTATTCTGAGCAAGGTTATAAAAGTGAAAGTGACTATTCGTCATAGTGAAACACGGCACACAGTGAACCACAGCAAGATTCAACCTCTGCTTTTCACCCACACACACACCGTGCAGCAGGGGGCAGCTATTTAAAACAGTGATGGGGACGGTACCTTGCTCAAGGGTACCTCAGGGTAACCTACTGGTCTGGGACTCAAACCCATGACCTTCTGATCCTGGGGCCAAGACCCTAAACACTAGGCCACCGCTGCCCCGCAAAAACAACTGCTGTTTCACAAAAAATCTTTCAATAATTCTTAATATTTTGGCAAAAAAGATGCAAAGAACCTTTCAGGTTTGAGGGAAGTTCCACAGGAAGAGCTCTTTACCAACTAATTACTGTTTTTTTAAATAAGCTTAAGGTCAAGCATCCCGTAACCGTCCACTCTGGACTAAAATCTAAAAGACATGATTGGTGATGACGCAGGGCTTTGGAAGGCAAAAGTGTCTGCAAAGAAATTTCCCAATGTTTTCAGATTTGCCACAATTTTAGCCTCATCGTTACATTTACACACTTAGAAGAGTGTGAAGCTTCACTCGGGGGTATGGATTGCAAAAAAAAAAAAAATGCCATATTTGTGTTGAAAGCGTGACCCCGGGTTCCCTTCCCCACCGCTGTACAGAAATCTGGACGATTTGACACCTCAGCGCTTGAATTGGGGAGAAGTTTTAATGAGATTCCTTTTTAAGTGATGAAATCTTCTGGAGGTCACATGATACCTTCACATCAGACTTACCAGTCACCTCGTTTTCTTCCGTTTCCAACAGATCGCCATAGAAACCTGCAAGGACAGAAAAAAAGGAAAAAAAACTATAAAGTAAAGGTAGACTTGCTTAAATAGGCGCCGTTTTTAAAACTCAACAAGCAATTCAATTCTCTACTTTTCAGTCCTTTTCCTGCCCAATAAGTCGAGTGCACAATATATTTTGCTTAAATTTAAAAAAAAAACAAAAAAAAAAAACAGGATTTTATGGAGCAATGTCACAAAACAACTGTTGCTTCTCTTCTTTACGCCTTTAAATAATTCTTAATATTTTTGTAAATAAGATGCAAAGAACCGTTAAAGTTTCAGAGAAATTGCACATGATGTAAGGGTTCTTCACCAAATAATTATTGCTTTTATTTATTCTTTTAAAGGGTTACGACGCATGGATTCTGAGCGAATGTGTATATCTGGCGTTTTTTATTTTAGCAGCTGTTGAATGAGCAGTTTGTTTTTTTTGACACAATATGTTTACTGATCTACTGATGAAAACGCTGTCGGCGTCGTTCAGTATTGAACTTTCAAAGCTTTAAAGTTGAAGAAAGCTATTGCTTAAAGCTGAGACGATGCAGTAACGTGTCACATGTTAGAAATAAAACCCGTTAGGTTATGAATGCATCTGATTTTAAAATGAATCATCATCATCATCCTTCTTATTGGGCACATTCTTTTCATCTTAGACCACAAATACTTGCAGACCAACTTACACAAAAGTAAGTGACCAATGCAGACTGTCCAACAGCGACTACGGAATGTAGATGAATCAGGATTTCAGCGTAGTTTCCAATTATTTTTAGCGAAATAAATATCGAGAGCCGATTCCGGGGCACCAAAGGCCAAGCCAAGTTGGAGATTGCCTTTTTAAAAAAAAAAAAAAAATGGTTGCTAGGTAACTGTTTAAACCAAGCCTTGGAAGTGTAAGGTTTACACCTCCACAGATTACACGGAGTTGCCATATAAACTGAGCTGCAGAGTAAAAGAGTGTAACACATGCAGCGAAGGAGCGAACCTTTGTTACGGCTAGATTTCAACAGATTACAGCGACACCCACATGAAAGCCTGGCCTTCACCTTCCAGGAGGACCAAAAGGCTCCGTGACCTTCATCCAAGCGCTCAAAAGGACTTTCACAAAAGCATCTCCATCTTCTCCTCGCTGCCCACGCCGCACGGACATGCGACGATTGACGAATCGGTCGAGCCGAGGGCAGGCCCTGGGCAAATGGCCCACAGTCAACCCCTCCGAGATCAAACAGCTGCATTTTACGGCCCTAATCCCCTCAATCTGCGACAATTGTCACAGAGCGCTGATAACAGACACTGCCCAGCTGCTGCGGCTCAGCAGGGACGGTGATCTGATCAGGATAAACACGGCCCGACACTTAGCCTGTAATCTAAGAAAGCTAGCTGCAGGGGCGGGCAGCAAGTATTATCATAAGCCGAACAGCTTCACAACACTTTCAGGAGCTTCCAACAGATATCAGCGTCATTACAGAGAGACCAGAACGAGATGAAGTGGATAAATCACAGCAGTGTGAGTGGTACGTTTAACGGCTTTATTTTGAGGCGACACCACTTACGCAACGTGCTGGAACTCCAAAAATGGCTACCGAAGCTCATACCATCGTACTGCTAACGATGCTCCCACATGAGAATTCTGGGCCAAAACCAATCAATGAGAAAAAGCAGGTTGTCGATTCGTTCTCTCTTCCATCAGAAAGAAAGGTTGATTTTCCTAGAGTTGTGTTATTATATAGTCCGGGTTATATAGTCCGGGTTAAGCCCAAACGTTCTCCCGGTTAGCGCTCGAAACGGAGGGAACCCACACCAGCAGGATCTCACGAACGCTTGTCGGTAGTTTTGAAAAGAGTAACGGCGCGGGGTTTAGGAATCGCGGATAAATCCTCCAAATAATCTTCAGTTTGCTCCATTATGAACAGAACCGACGGTGAAAGCGTTTCTCTGCGCTTAAAAACCACAAGTTGAGCCCACCTTCCTACAAAGCTAGAAGTTTAAAACATCCAGCATGGTGCGTTCCACACCAGGAAGTGAACTCATTGAACCTCATAAGGAATCGATCACACGTACAGCCTAGTATATCAGTGAAAGTCTCAGCACATCGAGAGGAAGAGCAGGAACATCTGCTGAACAGAGCTGCACATCAATCATCTTCATCTCAAAATCGCACTTTGAAAGAGTGCAATTTCTCAATCCCAAGGTCTGAATCGTGTCCTACACTCTCCAGTACCGGAAAGCTGCGGCCGAGCGTCTAATTAGTTTTGAATTGAATTACGCAAAGCTTAGACTTTTCCTACATTAAGGTGTAAATGAAGCAAATGCACTTTGATCACATCTGCTACAAGAAACATCATTTTCACACCCTCTTGCAAAAACATCTATCTCCCAACATCTCTTTATGGGCAGTTTAGAAAAAGCCGAAAGAGCCGGACTGCACAGAGCAAGTTCTGCGCTCCATGTAGGCAATTTGTAAAAGAGCCTTTCACTGACACTATTGATTCGCTGTTTCTTGACACGCTGATGGTGTTGCAATGGAGAGCGAGTTGTGAGGACCCGTAGGGACCTTTAACAGGCCCTTAATGTGATTAACCTTCTACCCTCTCCACTCTCACATGCACAACACAAGCGATACTTGTTGCCTAGTAACTACAAAAACTGATAGTGGAGATAGCGTGCTGGAGCTCCAGCCACAAGCTCCTCCATGAGATCAGGCACCTGGAACAGAGCGCTGACTGGCTGAGATCTGGAGGCGGCAAGGAAGCTAAGCACCAGCGCACTTTCCCAGAGTTGAGATGATTCCTGGGATGGAAAAGTAACCGAGAAACTTCATCGAATCTTCGCTCAGAGCCCGGACCGTTGACTGGAAACGGAGTCCGGAGACAAGCAGGCACTCTTAATAAACTCACACATCAGCTGCCTCTTTTCCTCTCTGTCCCCTCCGACGTCACATATTGACAAGCTGCTCCTGGAAAATGTCTCTAACCTATTTAGGCTTGACATCGGACTACACACGAAGACGCTCGGAAGACAATCTCGAAGGAAACGAGCCTTCGTGTGAAAGATTTTGCCGCTTGCTCGTATCTTTTGCCGGCATACGATCCATTTGGGTCATTCAGTCGTGGGGTTTTTGTATTTATCGCTATGGCGATCACATCAAAGCCTGGTTTTCTGAGCCATCGTTGAATCTAGACGGCAAACTTTGAATGAACCATCATAATCAAGGTTTTTAACATCTTTTTTTATCCTTCATCATTAACCATTTAGGTGAATTGGTCCCACTGGGATAGAAATGCATGCAATTCGTTATTAAATTCATTCGTTCGCTTTACACTAATAGCTCAGGCTTTTAAAGCAGCACCGCTGAGGCTGTTTCACAATCACAGCAAAGAAAAACATGAAACTATGTTCCGTCACATCATCGTATCATTTCCGAATCCCGTTTAATCCCGAGTGAACTGGTCCCACCAACCGTGTACGGACACAAACGCAAAAACATCCGCCATATTAACAGCTTGCTTCCCAGTTCTCCTGTAATATGTTTAGTTTCCATTTCAGTGATAGTTTGGGCTTTTTCCCATCGAAGGAAAACACGCCGATTTGTGTCAAAGTGCAAAAGCGTTCATTTAAGCGCTGCATGAAGAGTTTGCATTCAATTAATAGTTTAGCTTTTTAATTGGGCCGGTCCGGTGGTGGTGGCGGTGGTGTTTTTTTAATTTGTTTATCACAACATAAAAAACAAAAACTTGATTAAGCACTGTGATATTAATTCTAGATTGTTATATTTCATACGATCGCCCACACTTGAACTGAAAGGTTGTCCCCGAGATAGAAAACGCATGCAATTAAGCTTTTCATTCTTTTTAATTGGGCACTCCTGGTGCTCCTTTTTTGTCCCATTGCAGGGTCTTCTGGAACTTTCTGGACGGCCCACCCTTTGGTAAAATAGGTCCCAAATGCATGTAAGCTGGGAACAGGATGACTGTATAAGGTCACCAAGTGTTTCAGACCACACATTCCTGCCCAGTGTCCAGGGGGTGAGGAGATGGGGGTTGAAGGCTCTCCTCAAGTTCAAAAGTTCACCGTTTACGAGCCCTTTAGGACCTGTGACCCCTGTCCAAATAAAAACTTTCCTGTTGTTGACTCCTCTCTGGTCAAAAGCATCTGTCGTTGCTCACACACAGGGGAAAAAAAGACAAGAGTGACACCAAGAACATGAGAAGTGCATCATCTCTCAAAACTACAGCCAACACCTCAGGCACTTTCTACCAATCAGCAACGAGGTCTGTTAGCATGGACTCTGCATAAACCACCTTCCAGCAAAAAGTGATAGACATGCCATCCCACCAGACCCCTCATACCGTTGGCTGTTCTCCTGTGATTTCTTTCAGGGAAGTCCATTCTGCTCGCTTTGTCCACCATCTCTTTGATCGAACTTCATCAAAGGCGGGGCGCCGGAATGGAACGCAGCACAAAACAAACAAACAAACAAAAATGTATCAACGCTCCACGCGCGCCTCTGTGACGTCCCGAGAGCTCCAACTTCTGAAACGTCAGTGCAGTGAAACCCACGCGCGTGCACACTCCCCAGCAGTGAACCATGCTGGCTCCTCGCCCTCTCAGCCAATCATAGCGGCCCGAGGGGGACGTCGGCCCCAAAGCATTCTGGGGCTTGTAGGCATGTTCTGAAGTTGGATAATAGGGTGGAAATAATAAATGAAAGGCCTTTTGTCACCCAGCTATAATTTACTACTTTACTTGTTACTGTCGTGCTGTCAAATTGGAATGAAGCAAAGCCACTTACGTTATATGAATTGAAATAATTAGCCCAGATTACCTGTTTGAAGTGAAAGTGACTACTTGTCACGCAGGGAAACAGCCTCTGCTTTTCACCCATACACACACCGTGTAGCAAGTGGCAGCTATACCCAGTGTCCGGGGAACAGTGATGGGGACGGTACCTTGCTCAAAGGAATCTTAGGGCATCCTACTGATGTGGTTGCATTATCAGTTCTCAGAATCTGTATGAAGGCCCCTGAGCTCCCTGCACCATGTGTGGCACATCTGCATAAGCTTCATCTAGATTCGATCCCCAGCGATGCATCTTTAACAGAACTGCCGACTTGTGATCTCCAAGAGTGATGAGCTTACAGTGTCACAGACACCGCGCAGGTACGTCAAGCTACTATTTGTGGAAAAATCCACAGAAAACAACAACCTGCATTTAACCCACCACAGCAGTGGACAGCCACACATCCAGAGCCCAGGCACCAGTTAGTGACAGTCTTTTGCTCAAGGGTGCCTTAGTGTAACCTGCTTTTGCAGGACTCGATCCCACAACCTTCTGAACATGGAGCCCAGGTCATAAGCACTGCTGCCCATTACCTTCAGGTAACCTTTTACACTTAAGGGTACAAAATTGCCCACAAGGTTCAGCCCTTAAATGTTTGTCCCAGAGAAACGGACAGATGTGTATGTTTTAATAACCTAATGTAAAACAGGTAAACCCTAGAGTCAGGACAATGGCCCAGTCCACCTTAAAATATATATTCATGCTGTGGAATATGGTTGAATTTTGTTCCCAGACTAGCCTTGATAGCCTTGGTTTGCTGGTCTAAGGGTACTGTCCCCTCACAGCAGGAAGGTCTTGGGTCCGATTCCCATATACACATAAATACATACACAGATTTACTTTATTTGAGTCTTTACTTGACTTTCAAACTACCAGCAGATGGCGCTATACCACTGAAGCGGTGTACTGGGGAAGGGTGTGTGTTCAGTGCTCTGTGGAGATTAAATAGACCCAGGACACACATACAAAAAGAAACTATGTGAAAACCACATACTTCAAACCTGAGGACTATTTCGAGAAAACGAGAGAGAGAGAGAGAGAGAGAGAGAGAGAGAGAGATGGAGACAGTGAGTGAGTGAGAGAATTTATAATAATAATCCTTTATTTATAATCCCACGAATGGGAAATTCGTTCTCTGCATTTCACCCATACACACATGTGCAGCAGTGGGCTGCTATTGAAAGCGCCCGGGGAGCAGTGATGGGGACGGCACCTTGCTCAAGGGTACCTCGGGGCAACCTACTGGGAAGGGGTTCGAACCCCCGATTCTCCGATCATGTGGCTAACACCCTAACCACTAGGCCACCACTGCCCATAGAGCGGAGTGGAGAGCCATTATAGAGACAACTAGTGAGCTAGACAGGGTGAGAGTGACGGAGAAAACTGAGAGAGAGAAACAGAATTGAGGGAGAGACAACAAGAGTGAATGAGAGAAAGAGAGAGAATTAGAAAGAGAGAGAACTAGAGTGAGAGAGGGGAACAGAGAGAGAGAGAGAGAGAGCAAGAGAGTGAGTGTGAGAGAGAGAGCAAGAGTGAGTGTGTGTGTGTGAGAGAGAGCGCAAGAGTGAGTGTGTGTGTGTGAGAGAGAGCGCAAGAGTGTGTGTGTGTGTGTGTGTGAGAGAGAGAGAGAAAGAGTATGTGTGTGTGTGTGTGAGAGAGAGAGCAAGAGTGTGTGTGTGTGTGTGTGTGAGAGAGAGAGAGAGCAAGAGTGAGTATGTGTGTGAGAGAGAGCAAGAGTGTGTGTATGTGTGTGTGAGAGAGAGAGCAAGTGTGTGTGTATGTGTGTGTGAGAGAGAGAGCAAGTGTGTGTGTGTGTGTGTGTGTGAGAGAGAGAGCAAGTGTGTGTGTGTGTGTGAGAGAGAGCAAGAGTGAGTGTGTGTGTGTGTCTGAAAGTGACTATTCTTGTCATTGTGAAACACAACACAGCACAGCACACAGTGATCCACAACAAAATTACACTCCTGCACTTTACCCACACAGGTGCAGCTAATGAAAGCGCCCGGGGAGCAGTGATGGGGTCGGTACCTTGCTCAGGGGTACCTCAGGCAACCTACGGTCTGAGATTCGAACCCATGATCTTCTGATCCTGGGGCCTAATCCCTAACCACTAGGCCACTCTGCTTGCGTGTGTGTGAGAGACTAAATTTCTTGTAGTTCTGGTAAATATTTCTGCTCCTCTGCTGAGAAACGCCGCGGTAGTGCTGACTCAGCTCTTGGTGAAACACGTGGAGGAATCATATGGCGCAACTTTCCCTTCCTTCAGAAAGTCCATGCCCCGCCCCCTCTCTCCTGATAGGCTAGTTCAGGTCACGTGTCGGGCCGCGGGTGTTTATCTGTCAGGTGTGGCGCTGTCAGCGCGCGGAGCTGCAGACATGCTGCGTTTCAGCGCGTTCATCCTGAGCTGCGCCCTCAGTCTGACCAGCGCCTACCCTCACAGCTCTCCTCCAGACCGGCCCAACGACACCCCCATCATCGGTGCGTATCTTCATCTCCTCACCAGGTACCCCGCTCGTTCTTCCGTCCAGACAAGCCCCGCCTCCTGCGCGTGCTGCCATTGGCTAGAAAATAGGCATCGGTTGGTTCATTGGTTCGAGGCGCATCTGTATGTATAGATATACATACATAATACAATAACACACACACACACACACACCCTCTCACTGAAGTTCACTTATAGTTGACTAAAATAATTATTGTAAAAAAATACTCAATAATAGGGGTACGCTTGAGCAAGGTACCGCTCCCGTCACTGCTCCCCGGGCAGCTTTCATAGCTGTGTGTTCGTGCATGGGTTAAATGCAGAGATCCAATTTCGTTGTGGTTCACCGTGTGCTGTGCTGCGTGTGCTCCCAATGACGAGAACAGTCACTTTCACTTTCACTTAACCGACGACTTTATCCCCTACATTTTTCTAAATTCTGTCCTTAAGCGGTCAGAAGGCTTTGTACGTCATTTTGAAGCCTTGAGTGCCTTTATTACTTGCTTATTATATGAACAAATCAATAAAAACCTTTAAAAAAGAATATTATCAGCAGAGCGAGGGCTTTGACGGGTTGTAGTGGAGAGAAATCTGCAGATTTATTTACAACGCTGGTGAAAGGACCCTGAGAGAAAACCCACCAAAACCAGCATGTCAGGCTGTGCCACCCAAACCAGCGTGCGTTGTGTGTTGGGTACTGGTTACCTGTCAAGGTATGCCAATGCCGAATGCCCAGCTAAACAGGCACCAAGCAGAGGCAATATTATCCTTTCGGATTTTCAGCGAACATGGGGCGATGGTTATGTATTCATTGGAAATATGGTCTTTTTATTTGCTCTCCAAAATAACCAGTGTCCTTTGAGTCTTCTGAGGTTTGTAGCGTCAAATAGTCGTTAATCTGAGCCGTTTTTCTCAGAAAGCTGGATTGATGTTGGCCTGTAAAGGGCACATACCCTGTGGAACCACCAGCATCTCGTATAATAACGTCCAAACAGGGAGCATTTAGAGTCATCGAGCTCTTCTGAGTCCGTCCGCCACCGCGGTGAACGCTTCTGTTCTCGCTTCTTTAGAAATGAAACGTTCCCTTCCAGCCACTTTACATCATAACGGTGGAATTCTGCTGATCTTATGCTCCTGAAGGGATTCTGACTCAGGAGGTGACCGACCATGAAATGAAGCCATATGGAAGAACCTACATCCCTTCGTCTTATGTCAAGTACGTGGAGTCTGGCGGAGCTCGAGTGATTCCCATTAAGTAAGTCCACTTGTGCAGAACTGTCAGCCTGTATTACACACATTACCTTCTTCAGGTGCTTCTTGCTGGGTCCTCAAACACACCTATCAGGTAATGATTTCATTTAGAGTATGTGGTCCCAAGCGGAGGTCAGAGTAGCGGAAATAACGCTCATCGTTTTATGTTCCAGGCTGAACCAGACCAGAACAGAGCATGAGAAGCTCTTCAGCTCCATCAACGGGTAGGTACTTTCTCTCTAAGTGTTTGAAGCTCGACAGATATGGAGGAAGAGCACGGCTTGCTGTGAAAGAGAGTCACTAGAAAGTCTTCAGCGAGGCCTAAAGGCTTTTATCAGTAAACATGAGGTTTGTGTGTAAAGGGAGCATAAATGACTGTTAGTCATGAGACCCGTGCTCCATGAACCCAGAGACTCCCACTTCCTTACTGTTAGGAAACTCCGTCAACACTCCAGCCACAACAGCCCGACCTGATTTGTGTCAGGAACGTCCTTTAGAACCCGATTTCTTGTTGTTAAATCCGGGGTTTTACAGTTTAGCTCTGAACGTCCCGCTGATTTAGCAACCCTGCCTTCGTTCTGCAGTGTAGGTCACAGAGACCAACAGAGTGATTTACGAGGTTTTACATAACAGGAAGTAATACGATGGGAATTATATACAATTATACGGGGTAGTGGTGGCCTAGTGGTTAGGGAGTTCGGCCCCGGATCAAAAGATTGTTGGTAGGTTACACCAGTAGGTTACCCGGAGGTACCATTGAGCAAGGTACCGTCCCTGTCACTGCTCCCCGGGCACTTTCACTAGCTGCCCCCTGTGTGTGTATGGGTGGAGGTTGAATTTTGTTGTGTTGTGCTGTGCTGTGCTGCGTTTCACAATGACAAGGGTAGTCACTTTCACTTTACATGCAGTGTTGCATAGTAGAAAGACAATTTGGTTCTTTTAACTAAATATGAGTTCAAAAGTAGCGTAATGTGCTCTTATACGTGAGGCGTTTTCTGATCAGATCACCTCATACTGAGTGTGATTCATCTTTTTTTGACCTTAGAAATAAGTTTCATAGAGTTAAAACACGCGTTCCTAAAACAGGGCCGTCACTAATGCATTAACCCTTAGAGAAGTAAAATAAAATACAAAACTGATAGTTGATAAATGTGTGTATTTCATCCGAAGTTGGGTTTAAAAATGTCATTATGCAAAAATAATACAGAAGAAAAACTGCATTGCTGTCAGAAGGACTTAATGTGTGTATGAGCTCATCATTTGGTTTATTTTGTATTTATAGAATTGGTTAAAAGTAACCCAGCAAGGAATGTTTGTCTGAATTATGTGTTTGGATGATTGAATCCACCTTTATGTTGATAAGTGGCACGGGAGTTTGCTTGAGGATATTCGTTCTCTCTCTCTCTCTCTCTCAGCCTTCTTCTTATTGGAGGTGCATCAGACCTGCAAACATCCCAGTTTGCCCACATTGCTGAGATTTACTTCAAGCTGGCACTAAAGGTGAGTGAACTGCAGGCCTGTTTACATTTAGCAGACGCTCTTATCCAGAGCGACTTCCATGTCCTAATTACAGGGACAGTCCCCCTGGAGCAATTCAGGGTTAAGGGTCTTGCTCAGGAACCTACTGGTGGTAGTGCTAGGTGGGATTCGAACCAGGGACCTCTTGATCCAGAGGTCCGTAGGCAAGTACCCTACCGCTAGACCACCACCACCCTACGGGGTTTACAGGGAGTGTGTGATGGACACTGCATGCAGCCTTTGTGGATCAGTATTCATGATGAAGAGACAGAAGTCAGTGAAGGCTCTGAAGACTCATAGAGTTCCTTCAGCATACAGCTGGAACTTGTAGTCTAATTTAAAACAACACGGTAACCTGAAGAACTCATAGTCTTAACATGAGCACCTATAGCCTAACCTGTGGTCCTGCTTTAGAACATTTGCCTTAATTTAAGAAGCTGTAGTCTACTTTAAAAACCTGTAATCTAACCTAAGGGCCTGTAGCCCAATTTCAAAGCCTGTAACCTTACTTAAGAACCTGTAACCTTAGTTAAGAACCTTTAAACCTACTCTAAAGCCTGAAACATTACTTAAGAACCCGTAAATCTACTTAAGAACCTGTAACCTTACTTAAGAACCTTTAAACCTACTCTAAAGCCTGAAACATTACTTAAGAACCCGTAAATCTACTTAAGAACCTGTAACCTTACTTAAGAACCTTTAAACCTACTTTAAAGCCTGAAACCTCACTTAAGAACCTGTAACCTTACTTAAGAACCTTTAAACCTACTTAAGAATCTGTAACTTTTACTTAACCTTAAACCTCCTTTAAAGCCTGTAACATTACTTAAGAACATGTAAATCTACTTAAGAACCTGTAACCTTCTTTAAAAGCTTGTAACTTTGCTTAAGAACCTGTAAACTTACTTGAGGACCTGTAAAGCTACTTTAGAGCTTGTAATCTACTTTAAAACTTGTAGCCTATCTTATGAGTATGAAACCTTACCCAAGAACCTGCATTTAAAATCTTTCATTTTCATAAAGAACCTGCATAAATCTGTGTCCTTGCCTAAGCAGCACATAAGTAATCATTACAGGACTGGATTTCTTGCTGTTTAACCCCTGCTTATGAAAGCGTGAATCAAATTAGTTACCACGTCAATGGCGCTGAGGGCTTGAGCTGCTTGAGAGATTTCCATTCACTGAAATAGGAAAATATGACACCAACAGGTGAATTTCATGACCTCCATCCTCAGCCAGATGATTTCACTTCTGCTTTAGTGTGCTTCTATGGTTCAACCTTGCTGTGTTTTGTTGTTCTCCCAGGCCAATGATGTGGGCGACTACTTCCCCATATGGGGCACGTGCTTGGGCTTCCAACTCCTCACTGTTCTGGTGGCGGAAGAGAACCTGCTGAGCAGGACCAGAGCGGAGAATGTTTCCCTGCCCCTAAACCTCACCTCAGGTTTAGTATTCATATCTTGACCTTTAATGACCTACAGGAAGGTTCAGGTCTCAGTTTCACACTCTCACAGCGACACACATGATGCATTACTGTCTTTCATATTCGTTAATGGGCGGAGTTAGTGGTGAGATAAAGAAGGTCGATGAGCCACCCATCATTTCATATTTTACTGCTAATGTGTATTTTTAATGTTTCATTGAGGAGGAGTTCTCCAGGCTTCATGAAGGACAAAGTTAGGGTTTTGTTTCTTGTTTTCAGTCCAGTCTCTTGTACCACAGAGTGGTTCTCAGATCTTCCTGAAGGACAGTATTTGTTGTCTCTCATTTTCAGTCAGTCTCTGTACCTGAGCGTTCTCAGATCTTCCTGAAGGACAGTGTTGTTGTCTCTCATTTTCAGTCAGTCTCTGTACCTGAGCTTAGTTCTCCAGATCTTCCTGAAGGACAGTGTTGTTGGCCTCTCATTTCAGTCCAGTCTCTGCACCTGAGCAGTTCTCAGATGTTTGTTCTGAAGGACAGTGTTGTTGTCTCATTTCAGTCCAGTCTCTGTACCAGAGCAGTTCTCCAGATGTTCCTGAAGGACAGTGTTTTTGTCTCTCATTTTCAGTCCAGTCTCTGTACCTGAGGCGGTTCTCAGATCTTCCTGAGACAGTGTTGGCCCATCTCTCTCATTTTTCAGTCCAGTCTCTGTACCTGAGCAGTTCTCCAGATCTTCCTGAAGGACAGTGTTGTTGTCTCTCATTTCCAGTCCAGTCTCTGTACCTGAGCAGTTCTCCAGATCTTCCTGAAGGACAGTGTTGTTGTCTCTCATTTTCAGTCCAGTCTCTGTACACAGGCAGTTCTCCCAGGTGATGATCCTGAAGGACAGTGTTGTTGTCTCTCATTTTCAGTACAGTCTCTGCACCTGAGCAGTTCTCCAGATCTTCCTGAAGGACAGTGTTGTTGTCTCTCATTTCCAGTCCAGTCTCTGTACCTGAGCAGTTCTCCAGATCTTCCTGAAGGACAGTGTTGTTGTCTCTCATGTTCAGTCCAGTCTCTGTACCTGAGCAGTTCTCCAGATCTTCCTGAAGCACAGTGTTGTTGTCTCTCATTTTCAGTCCAGTCTCTACCTGAGCAGTTCTCCAGATGTTCCTGAAGGACAGTGTTGTTGTCTCTCATTTTCAGTCCAGTCTCTGTACCTGAGCAGTTCTCCAGATCTTCCTGAAGGACAGTGTTGTTGTCTCTCATGTTCAGTCCAGTCTCTGTACCTGAGCAGTTTGATAGTTGTGTGTTGGTTAATCCACACAGTGATCTACGTCTGAACCTTCAAGCAGAACAAAGCGTCTAATTTGAGACATGAAGCAGTGAAGAAACAGGTGCAGATGATTCCAGATGACTCAAACTTTTACAGTTTACTGCTGATACTGACCCCCTTTATCTAGAACCTTTTATCTTTAGACACATTTGGGGCAGCAGTAGCCTAGTGCTTAGGGAGTCAGTCCCAGGATCAGAAGGTTGTGGGTTCAAATCCCAGGCCAGTAGGTTGCCCTGAGGTACCTATGAGCAAGGTATTGTCCGCATCACCGCTATCCGGGGGCTTTCAATAGCTGCCCCCTGCTCGGTGTGTGTGGATAAAATGCAGAGGTTGAATTTTGTTGTGGTTCACTGTGTGCTGGGCTGTTTCACAATGACAAGAATTCTTTTCACTTTTTTAAACATTTGTTCCCATCGCTTTCATTTAATCCAGTCCGTATGCCAAAATCGGAAAGTTTGACGGCTATAAAATAGTATTTTTCAACAGCAAGGTGATTCACTTGCAAAATATAAAGAAATGAGGGGCGGCTCAAGACTTGCAAAGCACTCATATCAAGTGTCTAAGAATGCATTTTATAGAATTGCACTGCATTTTCTAATAAATGCTCACTCAGCAGCAGTGGCCTAGCGGTTTGGGAGTTGGCCTCTGGTTGTAGATTCGAATCCCAGACCAGTAGTTTGCCCTGAGGTACCCTTGATTAAGGTACCGTCCCCATCGCTGCTGCCTGGGTGCTTTAAATAAAAAGCAGAGCGTGAATTTCATTGCATGCTGTGCCGTGTTTCACAATGACGAAATAGTCACCTTCACACTCTTTCATATATAATATTAAAACTGATTCTTTTTATAACTAATTTGTCATTAAAGGAGAAAACAACAAAGTGTCTTAGCTGTTGGGCCACAATGTGCACCAGTGTAGTTACCAGATCACGTTTAGGACAAATGAGACGGACCACACTAGCAGCCACACTTGCTCCAGATCTTTGAGCTGAGATGATTACTTCTCTGCATTAGCATTGGCCCTATTTTTTTTACATTCTCTGTAGACCATAAACCCCCTGCAGATATCAGATCTCCCCACTGGCAGCAGATTAGAATGAGATTGTCACTGTACAACAGTTAAATTAGTAGTAAGAAGTCACATTTCCAGACTGTAGATCATCATCGCAGGATGTTAAAGAAGTTCATTGAAAGGGTGGATTGGAGCTGCATCACGTGTAAGCCTAAAGTCTTGCTGTTGTGAAACAGAAGCCTCATCCAGCCGCATGTTCGAGGATTTTCCACCTGAGCTGCTCAAAGCGCTGACGGAGGAAGCTCTGACGGGGAATTTCCACAATTATGGAGTCACAGAACAGGTCTGTGTTAACGCATCATACGACCACATTCCTGTTGTGTTCTCTGTCGATCAGGAAAAACTCTTCTGAAGCTCTTCTGAATATTTCAGGCATTCAAAGGAAATGAGAAGCTGAGCGACTTCTTTTCGGTGCTGTCCACCAACCGTGCGGAGGACGGAGCTGTCTTCGTCTCCACCATGGAAGGTATCGAGCAAAACACAGAGAAGTGTCATTGCGTGAGCGATATGAGTTACATTATCATGGCCAGCAGACATCTAGAGCCTGCTGTGTAAAGTACATAAATGCAGCATAACTGCTGAAGATGCAACTTCTTCTGATTGCTCCCAGGCAGGAAATACCCCTTCTATGGTGTCCAATGGCATCCAGAAGTGAACCGCTTCCAGTGGAGTCCCGACTACAGCTTCCCCCATTCCAAGAACGCCGCCCGCATGTCCTCCCTGCTGGCAGAATTTTTTGTGAATGAAGGTAATTCCTCTTTCACACACATCCACAGTCAAATCCTCACAACCATGACCCAACATCTGGAGCAGGGTTTCCCAAATTGTGCTGTTTATCCACGGGTATCAGTGGGATTAGTGGCGCATAGGGCTGATTATTATTCACCTGTTGCTGCACAGACACACACACACACACACACACACACACACAACTGGATGAGCACTGCTGGTCGCTGGCTTTATATTGGATCTTCTCTGGGATTCTATGATTTAAACAGTGATGCCATCTAGACCATCTGAAAGGCGCTGATCTGGAGCAATGCCTCCAAACAGGAGATGCTGATTGGCAAACCTGGACTGCTGTAAAGTTACCTTTAGAGAAATCATTTCTTCGTTTAGGGTGGTGGTCTAGTGGTAGGGTACTTGCCTATGGTCCTATAGCTCCAAAGGACCCAGGTTCAAATCCCACCTCTGGCACTACCACTACCACCACTGGGTCCCTGAGCAAGACCCTTAACCCTGAGTGTCTCCAGGGGGACTGTCCCTGTAATTAGGACACGGAAGTTGCTCTGGATAAGAGCGCCTGCTAAAGGCCGTAAATGTAAATGTTTCTCTTTCCAGGAAGGAAAAGTTTCCACCACTTCAGTCGGCCTGAAGAGGAGAACACCGCGCTCATATACAACTACAGCCCACTTTACGTGGCAAACTTCACAGCATACGAGCAGGTCTATTTCTTCTAAGGGACCAGATCAGGGCCGGCCCTTAATCTCAGGGATTTACTGCTTTACTACACTGTGTGTGCCCTTGCATTGATATCCATTAAATTATTATTATTTTTTATTCAATAGAAAATTAAACCAAACCATGTTATATCCCTTGTATGTCCTACTTTAAATTTGCATATTATTTCCTATATAAATGAAGGAAATCCCCGCAATAGTGTTATTTTTCTGACTTTGCCAAAAGAGGGCAGTATTTTGCTTGAAACTCCTAAAACCAATATGGAATTTATAGAATTCTTCAGAATTTTTTATTTGTGGAAAAACAAATGGAACACATATTTTTGTAACATGCTTTTAGCACCTATGCAAAAACTTAAATCGCTGCATTTATCATATATATATATTTAGACATGTATATGTGACTCATCCTTGTAAATGTTTTGAGAATAAACATATTTTGTGACAATGGAACGTAATAATACTTGCAATTGTTGACTCGATGGCTTTTATTTAATATTCAGTCTAGTGACCTGCCTTTACTGAATAAACCATTCAAATATATTTGTGTGACTTAACCATTACTGGACCTCTTCTACTCCGTCTAAACTAAGCAGTGATGAAACGGGTGATTTACTTTTGAGTTCATAGCAAAATATAAAGAAATGATTGGCTGGCTCAAGACTTTTGCACAGTGCTGGATAAACTGATAAGTTGTAGACAGGAAGTCTACACTTAACCCTGTGACACTTTTTTATCAGCTGTGACCTTCGCACTTTACACAGACGGACTGTAGCTTCTCTGCATCACAGATGGGAGACGGTTATAGCGTGTGTGTGTGTGCACGCAGAGTGATGCAAGCTGTGTGTATGCGACATCACACATCACATGAGCCCTGCCTGTGGTTAGAGCAGCATCTAGTATTTCAACTGAATTGAGCTAAAAAAAAAAAAAAAAAGGGATTATTTCAATTCACTGGGGCAAAGGAGGTCGTATGGTCAGGACCTTGTGTTCAGAACGTCATGAATCAGTGAAAGTAATTCGCTGTTTGTCATTGTGATCACAGCACGTCGAACTACAATGAAATGCATTGGGGGAAAAGTGAAAGTGACTACCCTTGACATTGTGAAACGCAGCACAGCACAACACAACGAAATTCAACCTCTTCGTTTCACCCATACACACACGTGCAGCAGGGGGCAGCTATTGAAAGCGCCCAAGGAACAGTGACAGGGACACTACCTTGCTCAAGGGTACCTCAGGGCAACCTACTGGTGAGGGAATCGAACCCACAATTTTCCGATCCGGGGCAGCGCCCTCACCACTAGACCACCACTGGCCATTCTCTGCATTTAACTCATACAAGCAGTGCAGCAGGGTGCAGTGTCCTGGGAGCAGTGTCCTGGGTGCAGTGTCCTGGGAGCAGTGTCCTGGGAGCAGTGTCCCGGGTGCAGTGTCCCGGGAGCAGTTTCCCGGGAGCAGTGTCCCGGGTGCAGTGTCCCGGGAGCAGTGTCCCGGGAGCAGTGTCCCGGGTGCAGTGTCCCGGGAGCAGTGTCCCGGGTGCAGTGTCCCGGGAGCAGTGTCCCGGGAGCAGTTTCCCGGGAGCAGTGTCCCGGGAGCAGTGTCCTGGGAGGAGTGTCCTGGGTGCAGTGTTTAGGGACTAGGCCTCAGAATCGGAAAGTGATGGTTTGAAGTCCCACAGTAGGTTGAGGCACCCTTGAGCATGATATCGTCCCCATCTCCGCTCCCTGGGGGCTGCATATGGCTGCCCACTGCTGCACTGTGTTTATGGGTTAAGTACAGAGAGTGGACGTCCTTGTGGTTCACTGTGTGCTGTGTCGGTGCAATGACAAATAGTCACTTTCACTTTGCTCAAGCGTACCTCAGGGTAACCTACTGATCTAGAACTCAAACCCACAACCTTCCGATTATGGGTTTGATCCAAATCAGCACCTGATTTAGGTATCGTCCCCAAAAGTACCTGGGCACTGGCTGTATGTCTACCTGCTAAAAGTCTGTACAGTGGTACCTTGACTTACGAGTGTCCCAACTAACGAGTTTTTGGAGACACAAGCATCTCTCGGCCGTTTTTCGCTTTGAGTTGAAGCTTCAGAGACCCACCCTCTAGATGGTGCAGTGAACGTGTTTTTATACCATATTTGTTATTTATAAGCACGTTTTTCTTATTTAAAAACATGTAACAAAAAAAATGCAGTGTTTTTTGAGGGGTCTGGGAACGGATGAATAGCATTTCAGTTCATTTCAATGGGGAAAACTGATTTGACATACGAGTAATTTGAGTTACGAGCTCCGTCATGGAACGAATTAAACTCGAAAGTCAAGGCACCCCTGTATTTGGGTTTAATTCAGTGAAAGAACATCAATGTGGTGCTGTTTCTTTGTCCAAAAGGACAAAAAGACACTAAAATCCCAGATGTGTGGTGTTTAAGAACTGTCACAGCTAAGGGTGCAGCTCAGCAGAAGGCCACTAGCTGCTCCTTGTGTTTGTCCCCATGCTCCAACCTGATTGGCTGAGCCGACGACGCTCATTGGTCCATTCGCATATCCATCAGCGCAGGGGGCGGGGCTGATCTCCAGTAGTGGGTGGATGGCAGCGATGATAAAAAGGGCTTTCAGTGAACAGCTGGAAAAGGAGCTCGTCTAATTGTCCCACCACGACAGGCAGCGTCTGCAAGAGGAGCTTTTTGGGAATTTGGCTTTTATTAATTGACCCAATTAGATGCAGCTGGATGCTGGGAGCTCAGGCTGGATTTTGAGGCTTCCTCTTGTGTTTGGGTCCAGATTGAGTCCAGGTTCCCTCCTGTGGTCCAGCTGAGGGGTCAGGACGGATAAAGGCCAATGATATCTCTTCTCTCTCTCCTCCAGCAACGAGTGGATTGATGCACCCCTTCCAGTGGTGTAACGGTAAGCCCAGCCTACAGCTCTCTGATCATCAGCAAAAACATCATAAATCCTGATGATTTTGGACAATACTGAGTGATTTGGAAACATCATGCATTGTTCCTTTTCCTTTGAACTTTAAAATGAAACGGAAACAAAAAGAAATCAACAAAACCATCAATGAATCAATCAAACAGCCCTCAATCTGAACGACGCCTTTTGAACTTTTCTTTGAACTTGAAACGTTCTAAAATTAATTAACAAACAATAGACACGTTCACGTGAATAATGTTGACAGAACTTTCTTCATTGGAACTTTGCATTTGAATCGAAACAGTTCTAAAATAAATGAAGCGATAGAGACATTGCTATGAATAATGCCTGATTTGATCACTTCCTTTTTCTTTGAAATTGAAAATTCCAATTGAAAAAAAATCTGAAACATAAACAAACCAAGCGATCTGTACTTTTACATTGTCTGTTGAACTTTAAATTTGAACTGAAACACTTTCAATTTCAGCAATGTCTGTTGTTTAGCTGATTTCTTTTAGGATCATTTTTGATGTTCAATTAAGGAGAGTTCTGTTAAAAGGAAATTAAAGAGTTTCTCCTTATTCGTTTTTATGCCATTTGTTTTATTTTGATACTTGCTGGATGTCGCAATTGTGATCGGAATGAAAGTTTGATTCATTGAGCAGCCCTGGTCTGCACAGGGATGGGAAAGTGTCTGAGTTTACACTTGGGGTCTTTCTGTGCTTGGGATTGGATGAATCAGTTCCAGGTTGACATCACAGGCAGGTGGGTGTTTTGTTTCGTCTCTGTTATGTCTAGTTTTCTCACTGTGGGTGTGTGTGTGGTCGATCCACTAGCATCTGTTCGTGATCGTGTCAAATGTCAAGGCGATGAGGCCTCCAGAACATGTCCAAAAGTGTCCAGTGTCCATTCTATATTGGACAATATTCACTGAAAAATGGTTCACCATGGCCTGTAAATCAGCTGGAAAGCTTTAAAGCAGGAATGTTTTATTAACGCAGCACAACTGGTGTGACCCAACGTGCTTTAGAAGTTTATTCACCATCAAAAGCTGTTGCTTTTAAGCTGGGATTTAAAAGCTGCTATGCCCTCCAGCTTTGGGCTGATTTGCGTGTTTTCATACCTTTAGGATGAGCTGGAGTAGTGCTTGGAATCCAGAGCTGTTCCTTCATCCATACCTGACCTTACAAAGGCTGTCATGGATGCAATCAAATCCTCACAGCAATGTTCAGTCGACTGTAACCCTCCAAGAAGAGTAGACGCCGGCACAAACTCTGGATAAGCTGCCGTCCAGAAACTTTTGGACATGCTCGATTTTCCACACCGGCACAAACGAACCGACGTGCCTTCGTAGAATCCGTCTAGTGCTACTGTCAGACGTCTGCAGGCCTCTCTTTTCGCATTTATAGGCCACCGTATTTCTTCTGAACGCACTGAAGGGAGGCCCTCGCCCTGTTGGGCTTTGAATATTTCATGTGTTGGCGCTGAAAGAGAGCACGAACGCACATTTTCATTCTTGTCCCGCTTTTTCCAAACAGGAACGCTGGGTACTGAGCATTTGCATTGCACCACACTGACTCATTAGGCGGAGAACAAAGTAGCCTTTAGAGTTTATTATCTGCACCATCTACATTTTCCAGACGGATCTGCTATCGCGTGCACGATGGGAGTTCTTCGATGCGCTTAGGCCGGCCTAAAAAAAAAAAAAAAAAATGGGCAGAAAGCATCTGGTCAGGTTCATGTTGGAATGTTCTCCCTGAATGTTTCTGACCAGCCCAGATACGACTGCGCTGACCCTTTAATGCAGTTATCACTGTCTGCTTGCCCCTCATTTCCTCCAGACATATTTAGCCAAATGACAGGCTCTGGTTAGATATGAGCGCCGTCCTAAGAAGAGGAAGCACCCATCTTCCCCACCACTGCACACTACGTTGTCTTGGCAACTTGCCAGAGCGCCCTGTAATGTAGGTCAGCGGGCCTGCAGAATGAGCTGCGTGCATGGGCGTGTGCCACACACACTCATATCGAGAAGAAAACGACGCTGCAGTCGTGATGTAGGACCTACAGGGCCTGAGAGCAGGACCGACCATGTCTAGCAGGGCCTGTTAGGTGTGTAGATGAAGGTGGCGTGGATAGACTTGGTAAGTGGAGTGAAAAATACAGCATAGCTATTTGTACTGGTGATGTTCCCCAGTGGAACGTCTGTCTATGTGGTCTAGAAAGTATTTTAGAAAAGTCCAAGAATCCAAAACCACTGTTCTCACACTTTTTTGGCAGAGGATCACACACAGATGCGTCATCTCGGCGCCCTAAATGAACGGGCAAGTCAAACAAGTGCCATTGGTTTAGCTCTTCGTCTACTCCTGAAAGGAAAACCGGACGGGTTCGAGATCATATTCTTGCAGAAATGCAGAAAATTCTAATGGAACAAACTTTGAAACATCACAGCAGAACCATCAATAAACAAGGGGGTGGGGTCGGCTGGAGTCGTTAGGTTCAGGAAAGGATCAGTCACACCAATTGAGGACTTAGTGAAAACATCTGGAAAAACATACCTAAAGCACGCTGTCACTGCTGTTGAGTTTTGGTAAAAGCCTCTGTTGTAGATCTCCCAACTGGCATCATCTCCCCAGCTGAAGCCCACGCCCTGGATGGAGTGAGAATAACATCACCACTGTGTGCAATTTGCTTAGGTGAGCATGTGGTTTTGGGAATGCAGGTGGTGTGTGTGTGTGTGTGTGTGTGTGTGTGTGTTTTTTGTTTGTTTATTTCTTTATTTATTTATTTATTTCTGCTGTCGCTTGGCAAACACACAGTGAAGTTTGCCTTGACTCACTGCCAGATGATCACAGAAGTGTTGCAAAAGAGCGCAGTGTCCCACTGCAGGCCAGCTGTACACACACACACACACACACACAGTGTCAAGGTGTAACCCATCCTCACTACCTGTTTGCTGAGGGGAAAATAATCAACAAATCAGGAAAAGTTTAATTAAAGCTGCTCTTTCATCTGCATCCCTTTTGGAAATAAAATAATAAATTAATAAATAACAACCACTTCATTGACATTATTGTTATTATTTTACATAAAACCAAAAATACAATGCAATGTTACATACATACATACTATACATTATATGTGGACAAAAGTATTGGGACACCAGGCCATTACGCCTACCGGAACCTTAATGTAAACGTTTTAGTTCCTGTATCGGACAAATCTGAAAAATAGGATTATGCATCTTGTGAAAATATTATGATTAAACTAAGCGAAATTGCGTTTTTGTTTTAACCTCCTAAAGTGGCCCTTATGCCTTGGAGCAGCTTTGCACATTCTCAACATTTTTTCGAAGCAGCTTCATGATGAGACAGATGTTTTTTTGGGGTGGGGAGCCCATTTATTTATGATAGTTTTGGGAAAACAATCCTACATAGGTTGTGCTTTTTCTTAGCTTCAAATTTCAAGCATGAAACTAAAAACACTCTAACTATGAAACCCTCTTTATCGTGGTCAGTGGGCCTGTAAACTGTGTGGGAAATTCCCTGGGCGAGATCTGCAGCTTGACTGAGATGGTCCCAGACTTGTGGAGACGAGTTCAGACGTAGCTCTGGAGAGCTACTGCTGATTATTCATCTGCTGTGAGTCATGGAACATCTGCTTGTGACCTGGGAGACCAGCAAAACTTCAAGACCAGCAAGCTCTTGAGGATTTACACTTGATTTCTAGGGCTGGAATGGCACACATTTAGTTTTGGGTCCTTGTGCAAAACTCTGATTTTTTTTAAAAACGGTGTAACTGAGGTGTAAACGAAACAGGGTTTATAGTTCAGAAGACCTGGTAGGGGTGGCACGTGGTGCAGTGGGTAGCACTGTCATCTTACAGCTAGAAGATCCTGGGTTCAGTTCCCAGACGGGACAGTCCAGGTCCTTTCCTTGTTGAGTGGACATGTTCTCCCTGTGTCTGTGTGTGTTTCCTCCAGGGGCTCCGGTTTCCTCCCACCGTCCAAAGACCTGCACGTCAGGTGGATTGGAGATGCTAAATTGGTGTGTGAGTGTGTGAGTGTCTGCCCTGTGATGGACTGGTGACCCGTCCAGGTGTTTCTCCGCCTTTTGCCCCGTGAGAGCTGGGATAGGCTCCAACACCCCCTGCGACCCGAATTAGGACAAGTGGCTATGAAAATGAGTGAGTGAGAAGACTTGATGGAGAAAAAGCTCCATACAGGCTTATATGCAGGATACTTATATATTGGTGGTTAGGGAGTTGGCTCCAGGATCAGAAGGTTGTAGGTTCGAATCCCGGACCAGTGGAGGTACCCTTGAGCAAGGGGCTGTCCCCATCACTGCTCCTCGGGGGCTTTCAGTAGCTACCGTCTGCTGTATGTGTGTATGGGTAAAATGCAGCGGTGTAATTGGGTTGTAGTTCACTGTGTGGTGTGTTTCACAATGACAATAGTCACTTTCACTTCACTTCCTGCCCTGGAGCAGGTTAGCGCGAGTTGCTATGATGCCCAATAAAAGTGATCAATGGGGGATCCCCGAGTGCCGCAACGGTCTAAGCAACCTTTTATCAGGCGAGCTCCTTGGTATCTGCTGACAGACGTGAACTGAAGAGCTATTCATTGACGGCAAGGTAGGGGCTGTTTAAAAACGATGCGTCCCAAGTAAGACATGCTGGATCCCATCCCACCGTTCATTAGTCTGCAAGATCATTGCACGTATCCTAATCCTGACAATATTGGGCTGCACAGATTGCACATTTGATTTTTTGCTCTGCTGCTCTCTGTGTAGAGTGCGTCTGCCGTTTGGGACTGATCTACTCCAATAGGACCTGCACCATGCCGCCCATCACCTTCCAGGATCTGCCACTTAACATCTACATGGTCATCTTCGGCACGGGCATCTTCGTCTTCGTGCTCAGCCTCATCTTCTGCTGCTACTTCATAAGGTGAATCTCATACACACATGCTCACACACTGAGAAACGCTCACAGACGTACAAGGGAAAACAATACAAAAGCTCACAGATGAGCTGGAAACACAATGGTGTGAAAGGCACAGCAGGCAGGAAATGAGGCGTTAGGGGACCGGAAGTTGCCACACTAGTATGGGGAGGCGAAGAGTGACCCAGGTCATTTCCACATCAGCACAGAGGCATGTGGAGCAAACGCCAGGCTATTTTAAACTGCTATTATTTACAGGCTTTTTGCATTGTTCTGCCTGCTGATGGACTCCTGAACACCTGTGCGCCTGCAGTACGGCCGAAGTGTGTGTGCTGTATCTGGATCAGTCCTCAGGTTTTATTCTAATTAGCAACAGGTGAACAAATAATAAACAAACCACTGATTCGTTGTCCAAAACGCGGCCTGTTATTGTGAGTCATAAGAAAAACTACTTCTACAGACAAATAAGTTTAGCAAGTAATAAATCAGAAATCTGCTTCTATTTGAAGAGCAATCATGGCCCACGTTGTTGAAAACCACTGTATTAGTTTAAAAATGGACTTCAAAAACATCTAATCCAGTACTAATGTCATCATAAATAACGAAATCCAAAATTCACCAAGTGTAAATCATTAAAATTCAGAACAATCTGTTAACGTTCATGAATTTTCTGCTGTTGCTTTGTATCCTGTCCGGTTTGCAAGCTGGGGACTGTTTTGTGCTTTTCTAAGGCAGGTTTTTCTGTCCATCTCAGAAGAGAAAGAGGAAAGCCTCCCTCTTTCTCGCTCCCTCTCTCTCTCTCATCTCATTGTGGAGGAATGTGGACTAATGTCACAGGTCTCCGGAGCCCCGGCTCCGCTCATTTCAACATGGAAAACAGCGCTGAGCGCACTTTCTAACCTCTCAGCATGTCTGTGGATCTTCTTCAGTCCTGGAAGAAAGCGCCCTGGGTGGTTCCTCATGGAGCTGCTCGAGAAAATGCCAGGAGCAAAGCTGCATCTATACCCGGATGTCTTCACGATTATTCTAAAACATGGAAAATCATCATGGAATGAATAACCCTCTTTATTAAAAGGTGTCTCCTTAGCATGACCTCAGTTTTGACATGGGATTCTTCCCAAAGTCCAGGGTTCTTGAGGGACGTTCCAAAGCTCTGTGGAGATGATCCCACACTGACTCCGGATCTGAAACTACTCCGGTTCAGGGGACGGGACAGAAAATGAGAGACAAAACTTTGTCCTTCAGGAAGCCTGGAGAACTGTTCCCCAACAAGACATTGGATCATGCAAGAGTCTGGATCTTCAGAAGTTCCTAATGAACTTTGTGAGGATAAGGGTTGATGTATCTTCTAATGATCTCTTCTGTGTAACTTCCAAGGGTCTCTGCAAACCTAGTCTGTGTGTTTAGTTCATAAAATCACTCCATCAGTGTAAGAAGTGCCTTATTTTAGGAGTTATATTTTTGACCCCCACTTTTGAGTGATTGCCTGCAGGACCACTGAAGGATGTAAATGAAGTCTTATTTAAATGAGGTCTTGATTGGAGGATCAGCGTGCCAGGCACACTTGAGATTTCAGACTGCAAGCGGAGTTAAGTAGCTAGTATCAAGGAAAATGAGCGAATCACAAGTCAAGTCGATCACGCCGACATTTCAGTTTAGCCTGCACTTTACACTCGAGTGTGACTCTTGTCAACATGCCTCGGTGACTCGTGCTGCAGACCCTCCAAAAGTATTGGAAAAGCAAGGCCAATTCATCTTTTGGCTCATATCCCATAGTTGAATACGAGGTTCTACAATCTGGAGGAACTTCATCGTGCAAGAACAATGATCTGGAATGCACTGCCAAGTCGACCACCAGATCTTAACCCACCTGAACGTGCACCCCTTCTCCTGAAGAGGAGGCTCATGAGAGAAACCCCCCCCCCCCCCCAACAAACAAAAGCTTGTTGAAAGATGTTCGTGTAAAAGCCTGGAGAGCCTCAAAACCAAAGAAGGAACCAACAGTTGGAACACGTTTGGTTGAAGGCTTGCTTTATTTATCGCAAGCAAGGAACATGCAACCAAAACTGATGTGTCATTATGGGGCAGCGGTGGCCTAGTGGTGAGGGAGTTGCCCCAGATCGGAAGATTGTGGGTTTGATTCCTTCACCATTAGGTTGCCCTGAGGTACCCTTGAGCAAGGTACCGTCCCTGTCACTGCTCCCTGGGTGCTTTCAATAGCTGCCCCCTGCTGCACGTGTGTGTATGGGTGAAACGCAGAGGTTGAATTTAATTGCGTTGTGCTGCGTTTCACAATGACGAGGGTAGTCGCTTTCACTTTCATGTGTTATTTACTTTAGAACCTTTTGGTTCCAATACATATACTCAGCTGAAAAGCTGGGAGGTCAGATGCAAAAGGTGATGCGCTCGCTGTAATTAATCATATCGAAGTGTAACGACCAGGAAATAAGTGCTGAAACCCCAATTTTGTCAGAGTAGAGCAAAGAAACGAACAATGTCTTGATGTTTTAATGCTTTTGGAGAGAACCGGAGAGAACCGTATAAAACCCAGAATTACTGCCTTGGGTTTGTTTTTAAGGTCTTTTAAGATTTACATTTTTAATTCGTCTTTTAATTTTGCTTCAAGGCACATTGCACAACATGGAACTGAAAATTTTGGTTATGATCTAAACCACAACGAAATGCAGCAGGGGGCAGCTGTTTAAAGTGCCCGGGGAGCGGTGATGGGGACGGCACCTTGCTCTAGGGTACCTCAGGGCAACCTACTGGGCAACCTTCTGATCTGGGATTCGAACCCACAACCTTCCGGTCCTGGGGCCCAGTCCCCAACCACCAGGCCACCGCTGCCCTCTGCTACTGCATGTAGACCAGGAGAAGGAACGGTGTTCTCACACGGGATCGGTGTGCCTCCCTCGGCACTGTAATGGTGAACGATGGAGAAAAGTGGGAATTGAACCCATGCTGCAATCAGTGTGTGATGGTCATCCTCACTGTCAGGATTTCTTTCTTTCTACCATCTTTCATTCGGGACCCCCAGAATCACAGTATATCCGCCATTACTCCACCCTTGGTCGTCTGTGGAAGTGTTTCTCAGGAGCTTTGGCAACATCTGCTGGTGGTTGTGCGCATCACACAGTTGTAAATGCACATTTTAGCCACTGATCAGCTCACCAAGTCCCGCTTCCCTGCTGTAAGGCAGGTAAAGTGAAAGTGACTATTGTCATTGTGAAACACGGCGACCTGTTCAGCGCCTGGAGAGCAGTGATGGGGAACGTACCTTCAAGGGTACCTCAGGGCGAACTACTGCTGTGGAAAATGTAAGATAAGGTCCAGTGGACCTGTTATAAAGGGTTAACTTGATCCACGAGGTCCAGTTTTCTGCCTACCCAGGAGAAAAGGATGAGTTTCATGATCTAAAGTGTTAAATAGAAAGACCAGAGTTGGGACGGGGTTTGCAGAGTTGGTGCATCTTAAAAATGAAACCTTGCTGTGGAATTATGTTGCCTAACTAGAAGTGCGGAAGAATACACCTCCAGTACCAGTACCGCGCCAGGGAGAGTTGAGTCTTCTTTTTTTTTTTTGTGAGTGTAAGGACAGTAATGTGAAACGAACATCGAGTGATTAATGCCTCTTTTCTTTTCTTTCCACAGCAAACTGAGGCACCAAGCACAGAGTGAGCGCTTCGGTTATAAAGAGGTAAGAGACGGGCGGAGACGGGACGAGTTCAAGGCGTGAATGGAGTTGTGTTGAACTTCTAAAGGAAAGATGTCTGCTTTGGAAAGCAGAAGGACATGGTTGACGTTAGAGTCTGATTTTCTGTCTTGCAGGTCGTTCTGAAGGGAGACACGAAGAAGTTGAATCTTCATGGGGTAATGATGTAGACACCATAATAGACCTGTCTATCTCTGTCTTATCTGTCTGTCTGTTCATTCATCAGTCTATGTATATGTTTGTCAATCTATGTCTGTCTGTTCATCCATCCAGTTCTCCTCCATCAGCAGTCATTTTGTCAAGTTATTAACGTTGAGAAATTATTAATTTTATTATAACCACGCTCTTGACGTTCGACAGCTTCTCTCTCGATTTAGAATCAAAGCTGGACACTAGAATTAGCTGGAATTCTAAGAATTCTATTTTGAAGAATTTGAATTTGGACACAGTCACCTTTTTTTTTAAAATTAAAAAAAAAATGTTTTTATTTATTATTATTATTATATATTTTTTTTTTATTTTTTTTTTTATTTTTATTAGTAGTTCTTATGGAAAAAAAGGACTGAAATTGCATTACGGATAGATAATGAATTGATTTTATACACTCTTCAGGTTTAATATGGTTGAAGAGATTTTAGTGTAATAGTGTTCACTGATCAAAGGATCTGGTGAAGAAACCACACACACACACACACACACACTCTTGTGCAGTCAAAGTCCAGTGTGGAGGGAAAACCTATCGGTGTGGAGGATGTTTGCATACATATTATTGACTCGTGTCCTGCTCTCCATATGTGTCTCTGTTTGTTTCTGTCTCAACAGCAGACGTGTGCCGTGTGTCTGGAGGACTTCAAGGTAAAGGATGAACTAGGTGTGTTGCCATGCCAACATGCCTTCCATAGGAGGTGAGTCAGGCTATAGATGCTTGCTGGGCCTTTGTCTCAGTTCATCACTCCTGCCTCGCTGGTCCACGCCTGAATAATTACTTGCTCGTCCTATCAGCGGAAGAGTTTAAGTCGGTTCGGCTTAAACCACAAAAGCCAGAATTCATTTCGTTAAAGAAGCTTTCATTACCGTCGTCCTGGACGCACGTTTTAGTGTCTTCTCCTCCCGAACACGTTCACGGAAGCTCATGAAAGTCTATTTATAAGATGGAGGAGACGTTCCGGAGCGAGACTCGGCTTAAAAATCAGCCTGAAAATAGTCTCAGAAAGAGTCCAATGGACTTTGTTTTTTTTTTTTTTTTTTAAATCATCATGTTCCTTTTTTTCTATCTCTGTGTCCTAGATTCTTTGAGCGGATGTGCCCTGGATATTATTGTTTAGCCTTTTTTTTTTTTTTTTTTTTTTTTTTGGAAGAATTACATAATTGTTCCCTTAC
Source organism: Hepsetus odoe (assembly GCA_017165825.1). NCBI lineage: Eukaryota > Metazoa > Chordata > Actinopteri > Characiformes > Hepsetidae > Hepsetus > Hepsetus odoe. Next base: position 2,794,800 of record CM029373.1, on the reverse strand, counting down.
ACGTCTGATATTAGACCGCTATAATCGATAGGGAATAAATCAAACAGCATATAACTTCGAGAGCTTGAACTTGCCATGAATCTACAACTGTATGTAATAATTGAACCAATAATACTGCTTTAGTAATCATATGTAAAAAAAACATGGATCGGGATTGATGCATCGAGCAGAATGTGTAAAGTGGGGCGAAATGCTTTTTTTAAGATGGGATATTTTTGCCAATAACTAGTATTATTGTTAATCGCTCCTTTTTGTGCTGTATAAATTGTACGTAATCACTATTTGCACATACATATTAATCCCTAGCCCTAACAGTAATCGATTGTTCGGACACGTTTTCTCTCATCCCTTTTTTGCTATATACCTTTAACGAAAGCAGAATGCTTGACATGCATGCCTGTGCTGCTGTGAGCGAACGGCTAGACTTCTCCTTCCTTATCTGCTCAGTGAAGGTTGCCGCCTAGTTTAAAACAGCAGTGCGGATAATACCAGATGGATAAACAAAAGAATAACCATTGATATTAGATTGATGTCGTTACCCAAATAGCAGTGATTATGCACAGAATCCCCCGAGCGTAGTAGATCTGCATGTGTGTGTGTGTGTGTGTGTGTGTGTGTTTTCAGGTGTGTGGTGAAGTGGCTAGAAGTGCGGTGTGTTTGCCCCATGTGTAACAAGGCGCTGTCTGGAGCCGCCGAACAGCACCAGAATATAGGCACTCTGCTGGACGAGCTGGTCTAGAAAGATTCTGGAACAGGACGGTACAGGACGTGCACATGGGGTGGGTTGTGATACCCCCCCCTAGAGCACAGAGGTCGGATCAGAAGCAGCTTCTGCGCCTTTCTGTTCAATCGCCCTTTACTTCTCGCGCTGCCGCGGCAGATGAACTCTTGCAGAAGATTTGACCCGCTGGACTTTGACCAGCATCGACCAAGTCTCAACTCTGGGGTTTAGAATGAGACTGGACTTCTGTCTGAAGGGAATTTCACTGAGGGTCCAAGGGAAGGAGGAAGAAACTGGGCCAGCAGAAGAAGCCCACCTGGACACTGACTCTGAACCGCTCAGTGTGGACACCGCCTCTCAATTGACCACTGCTCAGTGTGACCAATGCCTCTCAATGTGACCACTGCCTCTCACTTGACCACTGCCTCTCAACTGGACACTGCCTCTCAATTGACCACTGCTCAATGTGGACACTGCCTCTCAATTGACCACTGCTCAGTGTGGACACTGCCTCTGGATTAACTGCAACACGATGCACCACACCCTGCAGGGTCCTGCACAATGTTTTGTGTCTACTTTTCTATTTTTTATCTGATTAATCCGTGGTTCCTCTGCAGACGTGTTCTGTTTGTAGCTACTCTTGCCAAGTTGGACAAGCTTCACACTTAATTGGGAGAAACACTTTGTCAATACACAATGTATGATGTTGCTCATCTGAACCCGATTCCCGAACAGCCCACAAGAGCTCGAGCCGCTCTGGTCCAGGCGTCTAGTCGTCTCAGTTTAGCACTGACCAAATTTTTTCCAACACCTTATTAAAGTGAAAGTGACTATCATTGTGAAATACACGGTGAGCCACAACTGAATGCATCCTCTGCTTTTAGCTCACACACACCGTGTAGTAGGGGGGCAGCCATATCCAACACCCGGGGAGCAGTGTTGGGGATGGTACCTTGCTCAAGTGTATCTCAGGGCAACCTACTGGAATTCCAAGTGCCGTTTTGTAGCGACGTTATCAAGTCCAGTACCATCTCTCGTTTGGTCGAGCAAGATTTTTGCCAAAGCACGTCCAACCGAGCAGCAGTAGCTCGGGGTGCCGATCGAGGACGGAGCGGTTGATTCAGCGAGCGAGACCAGAGGACCGTTCACTGTTAGAGCGTCATGTCGTTTAAAGACACAATGCATGTAATTCACCTCCCTCGAGGCGGGACCCGCACCCTTCGTTAGGTTAATGTTTGTGAGGTTCTTCTTGGCTTATGATTAAAGGTCCACACTGACACTGCCTGCAAATCCAGCACCTTTTATCACAAAAAGTAAAAGTTTGTTATGCAGAGTTTAGGGTGGTGTAGGTTGCTAGTTTCAGATTTTTTTTTTTTTTTACCATCCATGTTTTTACCCCCACAGGGAAAGCATTTCTCTTTGCTTCAGTCTTTTGTCTGTTCTTTTTCTTTTTTTCTTTAACTTCCCCTTGCCAACCAATAAAGTACATCTACCTTTAAGAAGGAGTGCGTGTTATTGAACTTCACATACAGTGAAAGACACTTGAAATGACGGAGAACATATTTCTTATAGTTATGAGCCTTGCTGATGAGACGGAGCTGGTGTGGTTCTAAAATTATTCCACAGCCTCTCAGGGCTTGACAGGATTTCTAAAAGTAATTCCTTCTCAGAGGGATTCACAGAACAACCGGCACCCTTCTTCACTATCCCGGGAAGCTTGGTTGGCGGCCCTCGGGGGCGAGACACTTGAGCTTTCCTTCATGTTTGTTTCTAAACAGGGTGAAGAATGTGTTTTTTATTAGAGGATCGAGCACAAGATCCCTTTAAACTACGTGTGAAGTTTAGAAATCAACTCAAAGATCTAAAAACCGAACAGTGTATTTCCAAAAATATTTAAAATGTAAATCATTGAAAAGGAGAAAAATGAAAAAAATTGCACGAAAGTTAGCGGAGTCGATACGGAGCACGTTCAGTCAGAATGAGCGGAATGGTTCTGATCGTTGTGCACGGCAACAGTAACCAATAGCATCTATTGTGACATCACGCTCCAGACATCAAAGCAAATCTGTAACCCCCTGCTGGAACTGGCAGACAGGATGCTGGAAGTGGCCCTGTGAGTAAGATAAAGACCCTTTTTTTTTAATGAGAAGATCAGTTTGTAACCAGGATTAAATGGAATAATAGAGTGACGCTCTTTTTTAAACATTTCTGTGCAACGTGTAAGAGGGCCTTCAGTGTTTAATGTAAAGGGAAACTTACGAGCCTGTCTGTTCAATACGAAGCTAATCAGGTTCAATATGAAACCTCACATCCAGCGCCAATACTGTTAACAAAACATGAAATGCATTTCCGGATCCCTAGTAGTTTTTTTTTTTCAAATTGTAAATAACCAAAACTTCATAAAGTCACAAATGGAAAAATACACTTTTTCACTTGCCGAATGTGATTTATTCCACAGTAAACATGCCCTCCACTCTGGGAAATCAGTTTAAAAATAAAAAAGGATGGATTTTAGCACCGACATATCCCACCCGCCCTTCCTTAAGATCTTTCAAATATAAAGCTGCATTTTAAAGTTCAGAAGGGCTGTGAGGGAAGTCCGGCTGGATATGTATCAAAATTCAGGACGGCACTGAGCAGGAGCTTGAAGGGATGGAGTAAGAGCATCGAAGCGTTAGATGGACGTAATTTGCATGGACGGAGAGGAAGAATGAAACAGAGAGAATTTCTCGAAGACTGATTCACGGACCTGAGCAAATCAAGGACCTGAGAAGCATACGGCAGTAGGACATCGTCCTGAAGGAGGGATGAATTCAAATCTTTTAACTAGACCGCTGCACTAGGGCAGAACGCACATTCCCGTAGAGAAATAAAAAAGGAAGAAAAAAAAAAAACCGGGATCTCAGAGCTGAAGGATGTACTTGGTCGCCATGGCGAGGAGAGGGGCTCCAGTGGGGACTCCAGGGAACGGGCCGCTGGATCCAGCAATATCAATATGGGAGTAGGGCAAGGGTCTTTCAGAGTCAACTCCATACTGAGAGAGAGAGAGAGAGAGAGAGAGAGATCCAATACAGAGCAATTTAATGGGTATTCTCTTCATACTGTGCAGGTCTTTTGTGTGTGTGTGTGTGTGTGTGTGTGTGTGTATGTGTGTGTGTGTGTACCTTGTCCAGTCCCGATGCCAAAACAAGGAAGGCTGCAGGGGTCTGGTGTCCACGAGGTGTGGCGGATGAGGGCAGATTATTGGACTGAAGAACCTCCTCGTACTCTGACTTTCCTCTGTGGAAATCATAATCCTCCCGACGGATGGTGGACACTTCAAACATGTCGCCCAGAACCTCGCCCGCTGAAACATGCGAGTCATTTTAAACGTCACGCTGACGATGAAAACATTTAGTAAGAGTGACTTCTTCTGCGTACCTTTCTGCCACTGTAAGGCGTTGTCTGAGCGGCGAGCTGCTCCATTATCCATGATAATCTAACGAGACGGAAATGAAGTCAATGTTTACAGATATGTGAATCAAATCTTACGTAACCAGCAAGTTACTGGAGAAAGAAGTCCAGCAGCAGGACCAACTCGGAGTGAGTCAACTGTTCGGTTAGTGAAACCTGGCTTGAGATGGTAGAACTAGTTTATTGGTTTTTAACAGTGAGTGAGTGTGTGTGTGTGTGTGTGAGTGTGTGTGTGCCCGCTCACAGAGTAGTTCGGACCCATGGCTCTGATGGCATGACCAGTCAGGGTGGCGATGGTAAACAGATGTGGAGACACTTCCTTCATCGCCTGAGGAAAACACATTCTGATGTGAGTAAGAAACAGTCTGGGGCACTTCAGCTGCAGGAAGCCAACGTCATCTCAGAAGCTTCTCAGTGTGATCAGTTACACAAGCAGTTATTTTAATCCAGTATGAATCTGCAGTGTGTAGTGTTTAGTCTGACTGTAATAAATGTGGAATTAAAGACCTTCTGTTATTGGCTGATTCCAGTTCCTTCAGTAATTGGAGGATTATTATTCAATCTTCCCAATTCCAGTCCGTCTCCCCCATTCCAGTCCATCTCCCCTACTCCAGTCCATCTTTCCTACTCCAGTCCATCTCCCCATTCCAATCCATCTTTCCTACTCCAGTCCATCTCCCCATTCCAGTCCATCTTTCCTACTACAGTCCATCTCCCCTACTACAGTCCATCTCCCCATTCCAGTCCATCTCCCCATTCCAGTCCATCTCCCCTACTCCAGTCCATCTCCCCATTCCAATCCATCTCCCCTACTCCAGTCCATCTCCCCTACTCCAGTCCATCTCCCCATTCCAATCCATCTTTCCTACTCCAGTCCGTCTCCCCATTCCTGAAATAATAAAACCTAAAAACAGTACAAATGGTACCTCAAATCAACATCTAGTGTATTATGTGATGTGTGTTTGTGTGTGTGTGTGTGTGTGTGTGTGTGTGTGTACCTTCTCCTTCATCTCACAGAGCAGGTCGACCATGACCATCCGGCCTTCGGCATCGGTGTTTCCCACTCGCACTCTACGACCCGCCCGAGACACAATCAGCTCATCAGCCACGTAGCAGTCTGGAAAAAGAAAAAAAACATTGTTACAAACACCAGACACCGTGTCCCTCATGCTCCGAACCGTGAACCTGCAAGAGTTTAAAGACTGCTGAGCTCGGAATACTGCAGCATGCACTAATCTTAAACGATCGATTATTAAGAACTCCAGCATGAATTCTACAACCAAGCAAATGAAGAAAGAAATCAGTTCTTGTAGACAGAATGTTCTACACGAGCTCAGCTTCTGAGGTTCCAGAGCCAGACATTTTATCTGGGATTTCTTAAACGTTAAATCATTTGACCTTAATACATTAAAAACAAAAACCTAATTCACATCTAGTCATTTCCCTCCAAAGCAATTAGTCCTACATCCCACATCAGACCGTAGAGACGACTCACGTCTACCTAGACGACTACCCACCTGAGCCGACACTGTTGCGCACCATCGCCATGGCGCCCACAACCTTCAGATGTTTGGGCTTCAGCCTGGCCAAAATCTAAGACAGAAAGGTATCAGCTGTGAAATCGGTCCATTTCAATCCTCCAACTCTTCGTCATCCATGGCTGGCTAGCAGTGATGGGGACGGTACCTTTCTCAAGGGTACCTCAGGGACACCTACTGGCCTAATTTCGAAAGCACACCCTTCCGATCCCGGGGCCTGGTTCCTAAACACTAGGCCGCCGCCCTGAAGCACCACACGGGTGCGCTCTCCAGAATAAAGAGACAGAACCCAGGAGTCGGGTCCTTCCCCTTTTAGGAGGCCTAAAACCTCCAGCCCACCCTCTTCAGCTCAGTGTTGGGCAATTCAATTTACAGGAGGTTTTGTGCTGGGAAGTGGGGCAGATCTTAGTCTCAGGTTTAGGGAGTTTGAACTGGTGGTAGTTTAGGCTCATCCCTAAAGCTAGTCCTGCCGTCCTGTGTTGTCCAACATCCTGTTCCTGAGGCAGTAATGAAAACATCAATTTCCCTGAGTGGGCTATATCCAGGATTAGGTTTTGGCAGCAGGTGTGGGAAGAGCGGGCGCTTTAATCCCGTCACCATCTGCCTTTAGACCCGATCACATTACTTTTAATGCGGTGAACAGATAACAATACATGATGGTTTTATGTTCACTCTCTCACTCATTTTCTGAGCCGCTTGTCTTAATTAGGGGGGGGTGCTGGAGTCCATCCCAGCTCTCACAGGGTGAATGGAGGGTAAACACCATGGACAAGTCGCCAGTCCATTACAGAGCTGACACACACACACACACACACACACACACACACACACACAGACTAGGGGACAATTTAGCATCTCTAATCTACCTGATGTGTCTTTGGATGGTGGGAGGAAACCAGAGCAGAAGAAACACACTCAGGAGAACAATGCAAACTCCACACAGAGAGGACCCGGACTGTCCCGCCTGGGAACTGAACCCAGGACCTTCTTGCTACACTGTGCGCTGCCATGTTCCATGTTCAGGAAAAAGCATTAGAACGTTTAAGTCCTTTGATGTTAAGTGCGTGTTCAAATACCTGGAAGAATCCAGCTACAGCGGCAGATCCACACTTATCTCTGTGCATGCCGGCCATGACCCCGCCGGCCTTGATGTCTGCTCCACCCGTGTCGTAGGTAATGCCCTGCAGCAGAGCGCGTCCGATTGAGTACACGTGCAAACCTGACAGAGATCAGCGTGACCTCCGTCGGAGAAACCGAATTAAATGGAAACAAACACGGTGCTAAAAATCACAATCTCTTCACTGCTCGAAAGTGACTGCTCCCTGCAATGTCACGTACCTTGCCCACCAGCATAAGCGTCTGGTGAATGGGTCCCTCTCCAGAGTACTCGAGGTGAATCACTCGGGCCTGGTGCCGTGGCACAGCTGCAGGACACGATCAGATTAATGGATGGGAAAAAAGCAGGAAAACTCAGCAAACCGCTTCAAAGAGATCAATGGGACCTTACTATTGGCACAACGGTTGACTGCAGCCAAGCAGGGGTATTCTTTCTCCAGATTGCTCAGACTACTCTCTACCCTCACCTGAGAGAGAGAGAGAGAGAGAGAGAGAGAGAGAGAGAGAGAGAGAGAGAGAGAGAGAGAGAGAGAGAATTACACTGTGCTGTAATAACTGGCTCACTCAGGTCATCATGAATGAGTCACTTGAGGAAGCTAAAGCCTGGAGAGCTGCGATTACCTGCACAGGAGTGTTCTTGAAGAGCTCCTTTACATATTCAGCCACACGGGGGGCCGCCATACGTTCAGGATCTGAGCCACCAATGTCCCGATACACAAACCTACACAAGCACAGAAATCATTAACCATCTTTGATTTGTATACTGTATGATGTATATATAAACACATATTACTGCATCTACTGTCAACGGGCTTTAAAATCTTACATACAACGAATAAAATCAGTATAAAAACGGTACATGCTTTATATAATTGATATTTCTAGTTATTATCATATATATATGATACACACATGTACATGTATGTACACACATACACAATCACTTTATTGATCCTATAATCATACACACAATCAAACAATACTGGATATAAACACGTTTTGCTTGTGTATATGACATATACACTCACTGACTGAATGCAGGGTAAATATATGATATATATGTTCCTTAAGTGGGACGTCCAGCGAAGGCTGTGCTCGCAAGAAACTGGACGTTTGATGTTCAGGTTTATGTAATTAGTGTGTTCACACAATGGTGTGCCAACATCATTAAAAGGAATAAGTACACACACACACACACACACACACACACCTGCCGCTCTCCAGAGCAGAGGCCAGCTCCGTGATCTGCTCGCCCTGCTTCTGCTCCCGCACCCACACTCCCAGCACCGCCACTTTATGAGGGGGAGACTTCACCTCCCTCAGCTCCAGGGGCTACAACGCAGAGAGGAAGAGAGAGAACCAAGAGCAAGAGAGAGAAAGAGGAGGAGAGAGAACAAAGAGGAGGAGAGAGAACAAAAAGGAGGAGAGAGAACAGAGAGGAGGAGAGCGATTGCTTTGAACGCTTTGTTCACACTAACTGGTCAGAATTAACGGAACGAGCCGAGGAGGGCGTCTCACCATGTAGAGCTTTTGTAAAGCTCCCAGCATGGCCACCAGGGTGCTCTTCTGATAGGAGCTGTGTGAAGGACACACCAGAAGAGGGCGCTGCATGCCTGCTTTGACTGCCCTGTGGAAACGAAAGCAGGAGATTCAGTGATGGCAGAGACCACAGCCGGTCACCCTTCATTTCCAAGCAAAGAAACAAAAGCTGTAACACTTCAGTGTTGGATTGCAGTATTCAAGCTCCTGCAGGGACTCAGTGCTGCATAGAGGTTCTTCTGCTCTGATCGATGAAGATTTATGGCATCAACCATGTTAAGAGTACGCCCCACGATCAGAAGCTGCTGCACCACTTGATTATGGTTCACTGTGTGCCGTGTTTCCCACCTAAAAAGTGCTCCACTGCTGTCTCACCTCTTGATCCCGTTCGCAGCAGCATCACTAAACCGTCGCACATCATCATAGTCCCGATTGAGAGGGCCGGTGGGGGCAAACACCAGCCTGTTACCGGGTATAAGGGGAACCTTTAGGACCACCACCTCCTCTCCTAGCCCACCATCAACCTGTGGAAGAGAAGGATTTTGATAGGTGACTGTTTTGGGTGTGAGAATGCCAAACAAGTTTTTGTCACGTTGAAGAATTGGGGTAGCTCAGGCTCCCGAGCACACAACTGCCCGAGTCCCTCAATCAGGAGATCATCAGACTCCTACACAGGGTTCTCCTCCAAGCGTGTCGAGCTGTTTAATGATGCCGCAGCACTGGCAGCGCAAAAACATGTGGAGCTTTAAAGTGACTTGAGGAAGCACAAACCCGCCCCCGACCTCTTCTGGTGGCATCATGCGACGGGGACAGAAAAGATGGCCACTCCACTCGGCTCTTAGATTTGAACCTGCGTTTGTTTGGCCAGACAGACACATCTGCATGTTTAGCGAACTTAATAAATAATCAGCTCACCTTGAAATGAACCTTTATTAAAGCCGACACTTACTGCACCGTAGTCCTGCAGAGGATCTTTCAGACCCTCCAACTCTTCAGGAAGGTCTTCAAAGTTTCGGGCCACCAGGAGGATGCCATCATAGCTGAGACCAGAGACAAACATGAACAAAGGCTTGCATCACATCGTTCTTAACTCTGCCGCTTTAATCCCAGCATGACGCCGAGAGTAAATAAATAACAGGATTGCAGTCTGACTACATCATCGCTGAATTAATGTGCGAGCCCAGACAGGAGGTGGGAATGAAGGTCCCTGGCTGGGGGTTGGAGCACAGAAAAAGAACCCATGCACTGGTGTATCTATGAGCTGACTTCATGATGGAGAGGAATTAGCAGTGCGGGCCAAAAAGCTCAAGATTTGAAATTTAAACCACCCCGTCCAGCCTTCATTACATGAAGCCCTTCATTAAAACAGACCCGTGTTGAACTGTGGACGGTCAGGAGGTTCGCAGCAGGACGCTGCGATCTGCACATCAGCATTTCACAAGCGGGGCAGTGGAGTCCTGACACGGGCAATAACAGTCTTTCATGCCCATCTGATAGCTGAGGGTGAAGTCTAAGTGTAGGTGATTAAGAAAGTCTGTGATCGACCTCTGCTCTTTAAATGACTTACTTCGGGTCCTTGTAATCAATGGTCCACTGGATGGGCTGGACACTGCAGGGACAAAGAGTTAAAGAGTTAAAAGCAGGTCAGCTTTGATCATTTACATGAAAAAGCCCATCTGCCTTTGACATCCTGCCTTTAAACATGTTTCTGGAAAAGAGGAAGTTCCTTTGGGCAGCTTTTTCTCATCCCGATGACCTTCAGCCAAACAACCCCACATTACACTAAAGAATAACATACCACAATATAATAGAAAATGCATGTATAAATACAAGAAATGTCTGAATATATATGAAACTACAGTATTTTATACAGTATAAAACCTTAATTCATCCTCCTTTACCCACAAATGATTATGATATTATAAAATAGCTAATAATATAGAATATTTTTGGAAAGGTTATAATATTATACAGAAGCATGTTCTGGGTCTTTTCTCAAATTCATTCTGCAACAGATTATTTTTGGAAGTTTATTCCAGACTACTCGTCAGATTGAAGTCCAAACCAGTCACGTGTTGGAGGAAATGAAACTATGGCCCAAAAACATGCAATCGGTGATGTTTTAGCCCAGATTAATAATAAAAATAAAGAAATAAAGGAGCTGAGGAACAACACAGTAAAGGAAAAAGGATGAACAGGATAGAAATGACACATATTTGACCATTTTTTAACAAATTCGAGAAAATAAGCTCCCACAAAGCCGGAAGTGCTTTGAAATAAACTCCTCAAAACCTAAAAAAATGCCAAAATAAAACTGCTTGCCACCCACAAACTGTTTACTTTATAAAAATATGGAAAATCTGGCATTACCTTGCAGTCATCTCTGCTTCTGTTCCTCCCTCCGTCTCGCTGTGCGAAGAAGCAGATCAGCTGACCCGCTTTGTCAAAGCTGGGTCATGTGACCTCGCCGGCCCCGGGCGCCTCTGGGAGTTGTAGTTTTTTTTCATTCTCCCAGTTCCGGTTTGTTACCCAAACAGTGATGTATCCGTGTTTTGTTTTGCTTTTCTGACTTGTAGGCTCTGTTTGCATATTGACACTCAAACACGTCGCTCTGCGTGATGTTTTGGCCTTAATTTCAAGTCTTGCTTTGAGCCAATCGGACTACATTTCCTTCTTCCGAAGCGGAGACCCAGCACTTCTACTGACTTGGAGAGAAGGTGAGTGTTTTCTCTGCTTTGGCTGCTCGAGTAGAAAGATAAACTCGTAATTAAACTTAGTGTTAAAAGATCTTGACTGCATTCACACAGTACAGGGTGGGATTTGCTTCAGAAATACATGAAATCTACATGATCACTGGTGGCAATGAGAGGTCGAGCTGCTGCACGTGATCTGTGGGAAGTTTTCATTCAGTCTTTGCTAAATACTCCAGTTTTTTTGGCTGATCTGGGAGCCTGTTTCAAGGCCATGTTAAGACACTGGGCTGTGCAACTGTCCAGTTACTGGATTACCCATTCCACCTTAACTATTCCTGCAGTTAGGCACCTGTTGCTGCACCATTTAAGGTGGAAAGGAAAAATGGGCTGGTAAGTTCAGCCCAATCAAGAAAAAATAAAAATGCATGTCTGTGTCTAGAGTGTGCTTTATCCATCTCTCTCTCTCTCTTTCTCTCTCTCTCTTTCTCTCTCTCTCTCTCTCTCTCTCTCTCTCTCAGATGAGAGTGTTGTGTGTTTTGTGTCTCAGATTGTGTAGGCTCAGTGATGTCTTTTCTGCAGGACGCCCCTTGAGCTCGGACGCCATGCGACTGGTCCAGTTTTGCCGTAAAGGGAATGAAGAGGGTATCAGGGTCGGTGTGGAGAAAGAGCAAGGTCATGGAGTCATTGACCTGAAAGCGTTCGACCCTTCCATGCCATCCACCATGAGAGAGTTTTTGGAACTGGGACAGAAGGGCATGGAGTGTGCGAAAAGGTTTGAGCTGCTTTTTGGCGTGTAGGCTGGTCATCAGATGGTCCATTTCCACAAGTTGGTGTCCATACGTCTCAGAACTGAATCTACAGAACAGGCTGCACACCCACGTCATCCCAAACTCCATCCAAAGAACTCGCAGTACCCGTTCTGCAGGTTTTGCAGGAAAGCATTGTGCAGTTCCTGACGAGAACCCCTGTTAAACTGTACTCGAGCACATCAAATATCTTAGAACTTTATGCTGCACGGTGTGTGTGTGTGTGTGTGTGTGTGTGCACGCGTGCATGGGTTAAATCCAGAAGTCCAGTTTCTTTGTGGCTCACTGTGCGCTGTGCTTTGTTCTGACGATGACAGTCACTTTCACTTTCACGTTACGTTTGGGTGTTTGTGCTTTACGGGACGTGTTTGACCCCTCTCTCTCTTTCTCAGAGCTCTGTCCAGTGCTCAGTGTTTGGTCCCTCACGCCGACGTCAGGCTGCTGTCTCCAGTGAGCAGCCCGGATAAAGTGGTGTGTGTAGGGATGAACTACAAGGACCACTGCCTGGAGCAGAACGCCCCCATCCCAACGGAGCCGATCATCTTCAGCAAGTTTCCTTCCGCGATCACCGGCCCCTTCGACCCCATCACCCTGCCCGACGAGAGCCAGGTCAGAGGAACAGGGTTGCAGATTCAGCCTCACTTCTCACCCCGATTCGCTCCGGTAGTTACACAACAGGTTACTCAGTATCCTGAGTTCTGACACAGTCACCCTCCTCACCCTCCCAGAAGAGCCGGACTCTGAACTCAGAGTCTCCTCAAGGCCCAAGAGCTGTTGTAGGACAATGGAAATGTCCTGTAGTTGGAGCTCTACGAGGAAAGATGTTTGTTCCCTCAGTTTGGCAGGAAGAAAACACCAATATACTTTCGCGTCACACTTTTCTAGCCAATAAACGCACACCCCGTATACAGTTCTAACCCAGGCGCTGGCTCTAGTGCTGGATGGAAGTTTGATAAAAAAAATATAATAAAGGTTACACAAACTAATGAAGCTTAAAAGTACACAGAACAGTAGAGCTAGAACGTGCGTGAAGCCGGGTCAGAGAGGCTCCTAAAATCTTACGCTTTGCTCTCGGAGGGGTTTGTGCTGGGTCATCTGCGCGATGGACCCAACTCCAGCGTTGGGTTTATTTATTATTAACACACTAATGTGACGAAACTAGGGGAAAACATCTCGATTCACCCAGTAACACTGACCTGCAGCTGTGATTGGTCAACTTTTCAACAAGTGAAAGTGACTATTCTCATCACTGTGGAGCACAGCACACAGAGAGCCGCAACGAAATTCAACCTCTGCTTTCCACCTGTACACACACCGTGCAGCAGGGGGCGGCTAATTAAAGCGCCCGGGGAGCAGAGACGGGGACGGTACCTTGCTCAAGGGTACCTCAGGGCAACTTACTGGTCTGACTGCTTCTAGAACGCTGATTGGTCAGAGGCTCATATCACTACGGCAGGGATTAAAACCACGATAGTGATGAAGAGATGGTGCGTCGTGCATCTGTTATTCATCCTAAGAAGTGGCTGGTCAACTGCGCTGCCTGTTGGAAACACGTGAGCCTTCCATTCGTTGCCAGCCTGCACCAAACAGCTCTTAAGAAAAGGAGCGTTCTGTTCTTTCTCATTTGATTGAGTGAGACACTCGTGGGATGGGGTCGGGTGGTGCAGACTGAATGAATGAATGCAGAGTCACCTCCACCGCGACGAAATTCACAAAAAAGAAAAGTCCGCGTGATGGATTTGTTCAGCTCTACGTCGAGGCTCAATTTGTAAAATGTGACTAGAAAGTCGATCAGCCCATTGACCGTTGTTTTTAAAAGAAATATACAAATAAAGCCACCAAATAGTTCAGTGTAAGGCAGAATCTGAGCAGCCTTTTGGTTTTTAATGGACCAAAACACACTTCCAGTGAACATCCTTCAGGCATCTACACTGAAAAGTTCAGAAGAAAAACAGCTAAAAGTATCTTTACATTTTTATACAGTTCTTGTCTTGATTTTGCTAGTGAGCTGGAGGTGTCAGAGATAAAGATGTTGAGATTCGCGTTGGGACGAGGATGGACAGGATTAGGAGTTTATTAGAGGGACAGGTCTGGTTGGACGTTTTGGAGACAGAGAAGAAGGACTGCGTTGGTTTGGACAGATGAGTATATCCAAGTATATCATCGGGAGAAGGATGTTGAGGACGGAGCTGGCAGGAAAGAGGAGAAAGGGAAGGTTTATGTGGTGAAGGAGGACATGCAGGTCGGTTTGAGGGAAGATGGAGACGGTTGGTCCACTGTGGCGACCCTGAACGGAAGTGGCTGAAAGGAGATGAAGAATTATTATTTACAACGACTTGTTTTAACAGCTGAGCTGCTGTGAATGCATGAAAAACGTCTCTTACAATAAATAACGTCTCCGTTCTTTTGGTGTGTGTTGCAGGAGGTGGACTGGGAAGTTGAGCTGGCCTTCGTGATTGGACGAAAAGGGAAGCACATCAAGGCGAGTGTGTTCAGTGGTTAAATAGAAACACCTCACGGAGAGATTAAGACCTTGGGTGGAACTGATACGGGTGCCTTCTTGAAGTTTTTCTCCAAATTAATTTTGATCACTTCTGTTTTGAACACACATCAGTCATATCTACACACACCCCCCATTTCCAACCCTCGAAACAAGGTCCTCAGGATCGTGTAGAAGCACATAAAGGTCTCGTGAAGTTTAAAGAGGAAATATCCACCCCTCCTCCTCTCGTTCCCAGGAGGAGGACGCTCTCTCTTACGTTGCCGGATTCACTGTAGCTAATGATGTCAGCGCTCGCGACTGGCAACTGCAGAGAAACGGGAAGCAGTGGCTTCTGGGAAAGACGTTCGACACGTTCTGTCCACTAGGACCCGCTCTCGTTACCACGGCAGCACTGAAGGGTACGTCCCTCATCCACGCAATAAGGTTTAAAAGCGCTCTGAAGTTCAGAGTGTCCCGGGAAGAAGCGTAACTGATTTAATGTCCTGTTTTCAAAGCAGATGTCCACGATCTCGGTATCCGCTGCCTGGTTAATGGCAACGTGGTTCAGGACAGCAGCACCAGTCAGTTGATCTTCAAGACGGAGACGCTGGTAGCATGGGTGTCCCAGTAAGTACCCGCTCCTCAGGTTTAAAGGGAGGGCACAGCCTCAGAGATGTTTGATCAGATGATCAAGTCAGCACCTTCCTAGAACGTCAACAGTCAACATTCTGTACATTTTTCTTTTCTTTCTTCCGGCCGACGGATTATTTGTGTAATAAGTGCTCAGAGTGAAGTGCTGCTGTTTTCTGTCTGCTCTGATTTTGCTTTGCTTCCACGCTTCTGTCTCCTCCTCTCAACGCAGGTTCGTGACTCTGTATCCGGGCGACGTGTTCCTGACCGGGACTCCTCCGGGGGTGGGTGTGTTCAGAAAGCCACCCGTCTATCTCAAGGTGAGCTCACCTCTGAAGAAATGTAGCGCCCATGTTGATTCCTTTCACATCGGTTTCACTGATAGAGGCGTCATACGAATATTTAACTGTTATTAATTAGATCACGTGTGCCAGGCGGTGCTAACGGGGTGTTTCAGATTTTTAATCTCCTGGGAAACATGAAAAAAACCTGTAAAGAGAAGTTTGTGCAAAAACAACAATCAAATAAGGATCAAGTTTGAATTGAAAGTGTAAGTGACTAATTGTCATTGTGAAACAGCACACAGTGAACCACAAGAAAATACATCCTCTGTTTTTCACCAGGGGGCAGCTATTTAAAGCTGTATAAAAGAGCAGTGATGGGGACAGTACCTTGCTCAGGAGTACCTCAGGGCAACCTACTGGTCAGGGATTAGATTAGAACCCACAACCATTAGACCATTGCTTCCCCTGTTGGAAATCATGAGAGAGAGATTTCCCAGATCAGTATGTTACCCTGAAGTGACCTTGAGCAAGGTACCGTCCCCATCACTGCTCCCCGGGCACTGGATATGGCTGCCCACGGCGCACTTGATTGCACGGTGTGTGTGGGTTAAATACAGAGATTGCATTTCGTTACGTTTCACTGTGCTGTGCCTCACAATGATAGTCACTTTCCAAAGCTGGAGCTCCAAAGTACAGAAGATAAGGTGAGAGAGAGTCACATGGTCGTCCCTTCTAAAGATAAAATAACGGAGGCTGTTTTTATAAACACGTTTTATCTCTCTCGTGACTGGCCTGTGAATATTGCTCAGGTATTAGTTATTGTTTAGGTAGTGGAGACACAGTTAGAGAAGCACTGGCTTGGACGTGTCCAGAGGAGAGACGAGGATTATATCAGGAGGAGGATGTTGAGGATGGAGCTGCCAGAATAGAGGAAGACCAAAGAGGAGGTTTTATGGACGTGGTGAGAGAGGACATGTGGGTGGTCGGTTTGAAGGAGGAAGATGCAGAGGACCGGAAGAAACGGAGACGGATGATCCGGGAGCAGCCGAAAGAAGTAGTAGTGTCGTGTTCTACAGACATGATGTCCTCGGGATGCCGCCTTCATCAGTTCGTTAATCGGATTCATTAAGAATGTACATTTTAATCAGTTCGTTCTTTCCGTTTTCATCATGACGGCCCAACATCTTACATCTAACCTTTTAATATTATTTATATAATCAATAACGCAGCATAAAATCACCCACCTGGGGGCTGGTCTTAATCTTCTGAGGCGTGATTGACATTCTGGAGCTGAAGCAGAACTTCACTGTGTGTGTGTGTGCTGTAGACCCTGATGCGTCCATGAAAACGTTCCCCAGCTTCTTCTAAAGTGCCGTCTTCAAGGACGTAGGAGTAGCCGTGACAGGCGTGCGATTCGTGAGGGGGCTGCTCCTGTAAAAGGGGGTCTTCACCAGGACACGTGTCCATTATAAGCCTACTCTTAAAGTGATTTAAGCTTCAACACCCCCTTCAGACCGTAACTACCTCCTGCATTAAAAAGCCTCTTTTCTCGTGAACAAAATGATCTGGTGCAGCTCTCATGGAGAAAGGACGCCACCGATTGGCGCGCTGCATGCAAATCCGGTACGAGAAACGTGCTCAGGTGTGGGACGTCCGTTTTCTTGGCGCTCGGCTGACCTCAGGAGAACGGCTGGGCCCTCGGGCCATCCGGGCCGACCTGAGGACCCGAACCGAAAACGTTCAGTTCGAATAAAGTGGAGGAGCAAAGGTCAGCGGCTAAAAACGAACAGGTTAGGAGGCTCGTAATGACCAATTAGAGGTGAACTGTGGAACGCGCCTCTCGCCCCTCTCCTCTCCGACAGCAGATCGGTATGCAGCACCACGCTGAGAGAACAGCAGCTTCTGTTATGTCTGCCCGCTATGATTAAATCCAAGCCTTCATCAAGTTACTGATTTCCCCCAATTAGGTCCTTTTAACACCGGCTTTCATTTAACACCACAGATGCTGAGCGCAGGCCCGCGGGACACGCGGCTCATTTTCATCCAATATTTTCTTTGCGAAAAAAAAAAAAAATGACTTCGACGGTAATCACGAGTCATTAGGAATGTAATTTGCACAAGGCTGAAGTGCGAATTATTTACGGACCCCTGAGCTTCCAGCGCATCCGGTAAGTCTGAAGATGTTTGGAGACCCAGAAAAGACTTGAGGAGTGGTGCTCGGAAGTGCGTCACCGTTAGCGAACGCCTGTCCCAACGCGGAATCCTTCGGTTTATCTTAAGGAGGAAAAATCGCAGCGTTTTCTAATCTCTTCATTTTCTGTCAGCTCAAATTCAGGATGAAGTTTATTTATTCTTGCTTTTTTTTTTTTTTACATCCTGAGATGTAAAATTTTGTTATTCTTTTATTCCAAATACCATCATCTTGTTATCCCACAGACAAGCGGGCCATTTGGATCTTTTGGAAATGAGCTCCGCTCTGATTGGCTGCTCTTTAAAAGCACTCTGGCCTGGAACACTGGGTTCCCACTGAGTCGAGGTTGTTGTTGAAACTTGGAAAAAAAGTAGCATAGGCTCTTCTACATGTCTGGTAACCGCCCTTGCTCCCCGGGGCCGAACATGAACCCCCCCTTCCTGTCTTTCGTTCCTTCACCTTATCCAGAGTCTGGACGTCTAGTTCTGTCTGGCTCCTCGCTCCCTCTTATCTATCTTCGTCCTTGCACACACAGCGTATCCCGTCTTGCATATCTTACTGGAACATTCTGATTTCTCACTCCTCTCGAACTGTTCTCGCTACATTAAAAGATCTGAACAAATTTTGCCTCCTCATTTTGATCACTGAACCAACCTTAACACACAATTGTATTTCAAAACGCAGGAGGCGAAGCTAAATATTGCAAACATAATAATACGATTCCAAATTCTTCGTCTTCATCGTCATCACTTCGCCGTGTCGTGCAGTTGGTCTGGAACCAGTCTGGTCTTGGGTTCCGATCCGGCGACGGATCGTGGCTTGATCACATGCACTTCTTTTTCTTCCACGTGCAACATCTGGTCCTGCACCTGTGAGGATGTGATGAACCATCGGACCCTTTCTTCACGGGTTCTTCGCGCCCTCTTTCCACCACATGCTCAAATTTGTTCTGGCCCGCCTGCGTATTCTCATGTATGTGAGAACCAAGGGTAAGGCTCAGGTTTTCATAATGTCCAACATCCTCGTTTTGACGCGTGGTCTTCACCGTCAAGATTGAGTGGGCAGTGTTGGTCTAGTGTTTAGGGACTAGGGCCCATGATCGGAAGGTCGTTGGTTCCAATCCCTGACCAGTAGAGTGCCTTTGAGCAAGGTACCGTCCCCCTTACTACTCCCCGGGCGCTGGATATGGTGCCCCCTTCACTTCATCAACTTTTCCCCCAAATGTCCATCCCGTCTTTAATGAACCAAAAAACAGGCAACCTTTGTGCTGAGCAGACACAACCACGTTTAAAACTCTCCAATCTGTGAGCTTTAATTACAAACTTTTGTTCCAAAATCTTTTCAGATTTTAGAATTAAACACTCAAAGGTTTGATAAATCGGAGTTTAAAGCAGCCCAGAGGGTCATCATGAGAACATCAGGTGTTTAAAACGCTTCATCATGAAGCGCAAGTGCTGAAATTGTCCGGTGAATTTGTTGACATATGCAAATGTGTGACGTCACAAAATGGTCAGTTGTTGGGCCACGAATTTCACAATTACGCAATACATAGTGGAGAGCCGACAGTATGTGGTGGTGGGATTCGAACCTGCAACCTCCTGTTCCACATGAACCACCTCCACCACTTTTCAACAGCACTGCATCTTCAACCCAGAACGGCGTGTATGCACCAAATTCTTTTTCTAAATTTGGTTTTCTCCTCTGCGTTGGAGACGGTGGCGCTGACAGACAGGCAGTGGAGCTGGAGGTGTCGGAGTGAAAGCTGCTGAGATTTGCATCGGTAGGGACATGGGTTGACAGGAAAGATTTTATTAGAGGGACAGCTCTGGAGCTGGAGCGATTTGGGGACATCATGCGATGGGAAGAACTTTCTATAGAAAGTAAGTTTTAGCAGCTTTGACGGCCAGCGTTGCACCCAATATTGCATTATTTCCAACGCCCACCGATTTGATCCATCATGAAGTCGTGTCTTTGTCCGCCCAGGTGTGTGTGTACTCAATTCCTTACCTGTCTGTCTTGCAGAGGGGAGATGTCGTGGAGTGTCAGATTGATGAGATTGGATCCATCCGGAACACGGTGGTGTAACATCCCGGCTTATCTGGACGTCCTGCCGTGTTTACATACAAAAACGATTCCGATGACGAACCTGGTCGCGGAAATGTGAGCCTTTAACTAACATCACAGGATGTCGGGGCGAATTGTTCACAGGAAACCGAGGAACAGAGTGGAGATGTTAGGCGTTCCTAATAAAGTGGACAGTGAGTGAAATTAAAGCACTATCCAACAGATGGCACTGTGCTGTTTTTCTTGGAGAAGAAAAGTCTCCAGCAGTGGTCAGAGGTGGCTCGCGTTTGCTTCTCAGACACTTTTGCACCAATCCGACGCTTATACTAGAAGACCTACAGATTAGTTTGTAAAAGTAAAATACAGTCTCTGACATGCACTCAAAGGATGGCACCTTATTAATACAATTCAGATTATTAAAGCGTTCACACTCTAATAAAATCAAATCTAATGAAAATAGTGACCATTGACGTCACTGCCTCACTTCTATCCAATGGTAGCGAAGAAAAATAATGGAGAATTTCCCTCAAAAGCGATATTCGTGTTAAATGTGGGGGTGAAAGGAGAGAGTTTCATGAGTACAGATGCATGAAGATATTTAAGAATAATAATCTTGTATCTTTTAAATGCGGGTCACTTTATGTTCCAGATGTGCTGCTTATTCTGATCACGTTATGCTTTAATTTACAGCGCTTCTGCTTCCTGTTCATTCAGTTTAGTTTTGGAAATGCAGAGCAATAAAATAAAAACTGCTGGTGCTTTTTTTTTTTTTTTTTTTTTCTTTTTCCAACTTTCCAACTTAAAATCCTATGCAGATAACGTTTCCCCAGATCTCCGCAGCAGCAGCAGCGAGCGCTTGCCAGCTGTGAGGCAGAATCTGAATCCCTTATTTAAAAATGCAGCACTTTAGCTTCCACACCTTTTCTCTCTCTGTATTCACCTCATGTCCCTTCCTTCTGTTATTCAGTCCATCTGCAATCCCCCCTTTCTCTCTCTCCGTCTCGGTTATTGATTGCACGGTGTGAGGTTCATGCAGGCGGTCCTTGTGTAACTCAGCCCCCATGTCTCTGGAGGTCTTACTCAGCACCCAGTGTACTACAGCAATCAGCGCTGTCTGTTAACATCGCTCCCCCAGGGCTGCGAGTTAAAGACCTTGATCTCTGCCTTTGTGTTTGTTTTTCTACATATTTAGGCCAGAAATGATTGGACGGGGGTAAGCCATTTTGGCACAACACAGGACATGAAAGTAGCCTCAACTGATTAAATGAAGCCAAATTAAAAAGGGCACCTGTGTTTGTTTGTGCACACACATCTTGTATGTCCACTGAAAAGCAATGATGGATAGAATCTCGAGACCAACAGGGACACATGAACCTAAGGTCACCTTTTTCAATTCCAACTGCAGAATGCTTAGAGGGGTACAAAGCCCCCCACAACTGCGCTGCTGAGCTGGGAGGGACTGCTATCTCTGGAGTGATGGGGCGCCAGTACTTTTGAGATGACTTGGAAAGGAGTTTTGGTTCCTTCAAATGCTCTTGTAGCTGCAACTATTCCCTCTCGGCGGTGTTTCTCACGTCTAACCAGCTGCATCAGGAGGGCATCGAACTCCTGTGCTAATTCCTTTGATTTTGCGTCTACAGACTTTTGGACACAAAAGGCGCATCCTCTGTATTTAACCCAAACACACGTGCCATGCAGCAAAGAGCAGCCCTATCCAGCACCCGGGAGCACTGATGGGGACAGTACCTTGCTCAAGGGAACCTCAGAGCAACCTGTGTGAAACCCATGACCTTCCGCGTCTGGCTTGTTCGTTAACCTTATTGCAGCGTCGGTGGTCAATCACGCGGGAAATGAAAAAACACTTATATAAAATAAACACTACAACACGTATTGCAGTAGTGTAAACTTTTTGACTAGGTGTGTGTGTGTGTGTGTGAGAGAGAGACAGGGAGGGAGAGAGTACGCATGCATGTGAGGAGGTTAAGGTCAGTGTTAAGTGATTGGTTGGCTGTGGGCAAGGCCTTTAATCAGCAGCTGATTGGGGGAGGTTGGTGTTGAGGGAGCGGTACACCAGCTCTGTCACTCATCATCGAAATCAGACTTTTTTGTGTGGGGGTGTGCGTGAGAGAAAAACTGAAAAGAAAAAAAAAAAAACCCCAATCACGTCTTCTGTCCTGAAAAGATCTGTATTTGTGTCTCTAAGCCAAAGCAAACATCGCGAAAGGAACGCTTCCATGAAGAGAAGGAACATCTGTCTGACTCCGCATCCTGCAGAACAGCATCATCCATCCAGACAATATCGAACACTCAACAACTGCACGAGCAAGAACTGAAAAACCGACCGCTCACCTGGTCTCACAACACAAACTCAAAAGGAAAAATGAAACTGGCTTAGGAACACGGTGCTACTAAACAGAAAAGAAAACATGGCTCCCCTCAAACTGGGAGTTATTGGATCTCTAACAGGACGTCGACAGGATTTTTGGGCTCAGACTGGAGCAGCTGTATGGGAGGCTGAAGAAAGCTCTGCTGAAACACGAGGAGCCCATCTTCTCCTCCCTCATCCGCAGAGGAACTGGGAGACGAAGTGGAGGAGCTTCTGTTTGTTCTCAGGCTGGAGGAAAAAAGGACTGACGTCCAGATACACGCTCTCAGTCTGCCGGTCTTCTATCAGCACCTGCTCCAAAACAAACACACTGGGTGAAGCTCACGCGGAGATGTTTACGTGTGTGAAAAATGAGAAAAGATCGGGACAGCGCAACATGCTTAGAGGAGAAAATGAACTGCAAGTTCTGTTGCAGCAGAATGTTGATGTCTATGCTGGTGGAGTGAAGGAGGGATGTAGGTCCCTCTGGATGACAAACCACCCTGTCCCATCGAGGCATGGACTCCACAAGACCTCTGATGATGTTCCGTGAGATCTGCACCAGGAAGTCAACTGCAGGTCCCACAGGTTGTGAGATGTGGCCTTGATGGTTCAGAATATGTCCAGCCCATCCCACAGATTCTTGATTGGACTAATATTTGGGGAATTTGGACCTTCTTGACCTCTCTTATGTCGCTAAACATTTCCATTTACAGCATTTAGCTGATGCTCCAGAACGACTTCCATTCCACCACTTCCAACTTTGGGTTAATGGTTTTGCTCAGGAACCCAATGATGGCAGTGCTGGAGGTGGGATTAGAACTTTTTTAGTTTCCTACCACTAGACCACTACAACCTCGCTGTGGTCGTAAACGGTTCTAATTTTTGCAGTGTTGAAGGACCTTCTGAAACCTTCTGAAGGGTGACCCTCCTCTGAAACAATCTTTAGATAGTGGGCACATGTCAAAGCTTGTGAAGGCCAGGATCCAAGGTTTCCTAGCAGATCTTTTCCCAGAGAATTGCACTGCCTCTGCTGGCATGCCTTCTTCTTGCAGCGCATCCTGGTGCATCTCTTCCCCAGTGCCACCACGATGACCAGGCCACCTTCTTCCGTTGCTCCATGGTTCAGTTCAGCTTCTGACGTGTCCATTGGCTACACATAGAGCTGTCACATTTTGGACCTTCTCGGTTCATTAAGCTCACCCACGGCACAATTATGGTCTATTATATTCCACCCTGTCCCACTGGAACTTGGTGATGCACACTTCAACTCTGTGCTTTAAATGATGTGTAGAATCCGTGTAGAAACAACAGTGTAATTGGATATAAAAATATCATTATTTAACAATTTTATGGAAAAGGGCTCCAGAAATCATGAATCTGCTTCAGTAAGTACGGTCAAAGTGACACTACGGTACCTGCAGAAGGTGCAGCTGGTAATGTTCTGGCAATAAAATACATTTATGTCAAGCCTTAGGAGGCTTTGGATGGGAAAAACCCGAAATAAATAAATCAATAAATAATAAATCTAAGAAATTATGGAAGGCGCACGCAGACGGCCTCTGTGTTCTTACAGCCATTTGTGTCCCTGCCCAGCCCTGGTGTTCAGGAGTGTGAGCAGAATGGAGAATGGCAGGAGTGTGTATGGTGTTCAAGAAAGCAAATACAACTCACCCCAAGATCAGTCAGGGTGCGCACTGCCATTCTCACCAACTTCAACGAGGAGCTCTCTGAAAAGACAGAATCAGTTTATTAAAACAGAAGGCCTTTTCATTCTTACGCAACGGCGGAATGATGTAATTTTCTGCAGTCGGAGTGAGCGCAGTCATGGGTTTAATTACATTCCTCCAATTCATCCCAGAACGAGATTAATCTGAGTTGGGAGAATTTAACGACGGCCATAACGAAGCCCCCTACTGGCCTGACCTGAAACCGCACCGTCATGTTCAGATGAATTAAAGGGAATACAATACGATCTTCGGCTGATCACGTTAGCGGCCCGTGTCCGAGGATGTTCTGCAAACCTGGCGTTTACCGTGTTTTGATTGGACTGTTTTAACGTTAAAGGATCTTTTAGTGGTGCTGTTCAGGCTGCGATTATCTTCAATCTACATTTTAAAAGGATCCAAAAAAAAAAAACAAGCAACAGTAAAAATTGCACATGACAACGTTCACTGAATCGAATAAAGACACACATTTGAATATTCATATTCAAGTCGGAAATGTACATTTGTGAAAGCATTGATCCTGAGAAGAATCATTCTTTCAACACAACGGATGCATCCAAAAAGCTGCATGATCCAGTAATCTAATCCCTAATCTGACTGCTAATCCGAAATAATCTTTGAATACAAAAAAAAATTTATATGAATACTCACCCATTCTAATAAAGATCGTACACCTGAGTTACCGTCAAATCTATTAAAAATAGCTGAATCAAATTAAAATCACTGTTTCCGAGTAACGGCGAGTGTGGAAGAGAGGAGAAGAGGAGTGGCTGGAGTGATTTGTGACAGATGGGACAGTAGTGAGACCACCTATGTTGTATGGGTTGGAGACGGTGGCACTGACTAAAAGGAGGCGGAGCTGGAGGTGTCAGAGTTAAAGATGCTGAGATGTTCGTCGGGTGTGACGAGGATGGACAGGATTAGAAACGAGTATATTAGAGGGACAGATCAGGTTGGACGTCTTGGAGACAAAGTTAGAGAAGCAAGGCTGCGCTGGTTTGGTCGCGTCCAGAGGAGAGACGAGGATTATATCAGGAGGAGGATGTTGAAGATGGAGCTGCCAGGAAAGAGGAGAAGAGGAAGACCAAAGAGGAATTTTAGGGACGTGGTGAGAGAGGACATGCAGGGGATCAGTTTGAAGGAGGAAGATGCAGAAGACCGGAAGAAATGGAAACAGATGGTCCGACCCCTAAACCGAAAGAAGAAGAAAAGACCGACAGCTTTGTTGTTGCAGCACCTGTGGAAGGAGATACCCTCACCTAGCACCACTTCCCTATAAATTGAGTCCATTGTAGATAGAAAACGATGCATTTAAATGAAAATATATTTGAATATTTATCATCAAAGTTCAAATCTGCATATCAGTCACAGTCATAAGGCCCTAGAACCCAAAGCAAATGGTGATCTACTGCACCATAAACACTCGTTACACCTCCTCAGCACAATTCTCAAACTCCAGCCTCATGGTCTTGTGAAGTGCGCTGAAGAACTGATGCTGATATCTGGGCTAAAGCCAGGCTCTGAAAGGTCACGGAGGAAGCTGGGGAGCAGCGTAATCTGCTGGAAAAGCTACTGTCAGCAAAAGCCATATTTAGTTTAAGCTCTGATAAAACTTTGTGCTTATGGGAAGCAAATTAAAAAGACTAGGAAAAAAAGGTGTGTGGGCGTATGAGTGGGACCAACCGTGGTGCACTTTGTCCAGCTGAGCTCTGTTCTTCAGGTGTGTGTGGAGTTGAGTCACACACGCCGACTCTATGGAGAAAGCAAAGCGAAACAGTTAGGGTGTCAGAAAAGGGCCGAACGCGTTCGCTCAGACGGCGCCGCTCAGACCCCCAGTTTCCCAGCTCGAACCCACCCGCCTCGACTCAGCAACTCATTAACAGTGCAGCAAACCATCCAACGGGAGGTCACGTACTGGAGGGAAAACACCAGGATCTGCTGTGTGCGTGCTGCATCAATTTCGCAGATTTGCACTTGAAGAACTGGTCTGGTGGACCATGTTTACACCGTTCTCCGCTGACCCCAGATGTAGCTGATCTCCAAAGACAGGTTTGGAACCCAGATTTTGCTTCTGGAGCTTCGTTGAGCTAATATTGTTGAAAAAAGGCATAAACCTTCACTCTTATTTAAACCCATGATGCCACCGGGTCCTCACACTTACTCTCTTAGAGTCTTAGGGTCACGGGGGGTGCTAGATCTATCCCAGCTCTATTGAGGTGACGATTGGGACACCCTGGACGAGTAGCTAGTCCATCGCAGGGCCGACAAACAAACACACACACACACATCCAATCCAACGCAATTCATCTCCAGTTCGCCGGACGTGCATGTGGGACGGAACCGGAGCTCCCGGAGGAAACCCCACGTGAACAACTCCACTCGGACCGCCCTGCCTGGGGATCGGACCCAGGATCTTCTCACCGTGAAGTGACCGCGCTACCCACTGCCCCGCTGTGCCGCCCAGAGCTTAAAGTCTAATAACTGGTCAGGTTTTCATTTTCTAATCCAAGCTGTCTGTGGGAGATTTGGGAAGCTGTGTAGATTTTTTCTTAATCAATCAGGCGGCCGGATCCCTTACAAATGTTAGAAAGTAACATGAGGAAGAAGAACGTGCGGTTAGGTGTGTTTACAACAAGGACGAGTTCAGAGGTTAGACCTTCGGAAGTGTGTTAAAGTGTGTGTGGGAACCTGTGATTGGTGAGGGCAGCAGATGAAGGCACTCCACAGCCCAGCACAGCGCCCTCAGCTGGACACTCAGTAAACTGCCGAGGAAGAAGAGCAGCTCTGGACACTGAGGAGGTTGACTCAGCTACAGAAACAGAGAGAGAGAGATGAAGAGCAAACTTGTCTGTTTTCAGAAGCTCCGTCAGGAGGAACCTACAGGGGCAACAAAATCGCCCCGGCTACTTCATTCCATTTTTTTAATTTCAGGAAAAGTCACGTCTTTTTTAGGCTGCTGATGTTGGAGTCAGGGTTTGGTTAAGGCTTGGACTAAAAGCTCTTGCTGATTCAATTTCCTAGACACAGATTAGGCCTAATCTTAGACTAAACTGGAGTTCTAATGGAAAGCTGCCAATAGAATTTCTTAGCTAAGGCTTAATGGGGAAGAAAAAGCTCTGATTAAAATTCGGACGCGTTATTCGCGATTGTAGACGCTAACGTAGATTTGATTAATATACGTTCGCTGTCAGCTGCACAAATATATTGAGTCTAAAGCTGTGCGCTTGTCATGGGAGTTACTGAGAAAGAGGAAACCCACACCAGCAGGATCTCCCAAACGCACCAGTGTTTTCTGGTTTGATGTAAAATGAAACATGAATTGCAAAAACATGGGTAAAAAGCATACAAGCATGCAGGTAATGTACACTTTAAAGGAGAAGAAACATTCTTAAGTTCATCCGTGTGTGTGTGTGTGTGTGTGTGTGTGTGTGAGAGCACCTTGTATGAGCGTTTATTCCCTTCTTCACAGTCTGAGTCACTGCCCTCGTCGGGGTCGTCTATACCAGTCCACGATAACGCACCCTTCCTCCTCCAGAAATCACACACTGGGGTGTCCCGTTCTACCTATAAACACTCCGCCACACACACACACACACACACATGCACACACACACACACACACACATGCACACACACACACACATGCACACACACACACACATGCACTCACCTCTGCCATCTTTTACTTTTACGGAAAAGCAA
>CM029373.1:2759989-2762489 GCA_017165825.1 Hepsetus odoe | reverse complement strand
GCATCTTTATCTCTGACACCTCCAGCTCCGCCTCCTGTTTTGTAGTCAGGGCCACCGTCTCCAACCCGTATAACATGGCTGTTCTCACTACTGTCCTGTAAACCTTCCCTTTCACTCTTGCTCTTCTCCACCCATTCCAACCTGCCTGCACTCTCTTCTTCACCTCTCTTCCACACTCGCCGTTACTCTGACCTGCTGATCCCAAGTATTTAAACTCCTGCACCCCCTCCACTCCGCTGTCCCTCCTTTCTGTCCCAGTGCCATGTTGAAAGACAGTTTATCTTTAGTCATTCTGCAGTCTTTGTTTCAAGGCTGTTTCTAGGGAACAACCAGGCCCGTTCCTTTGACCGCTACACCGGCTGCATGTTAATGGTGGGTGTGGCGGAAACAGGGGAGTTCTCCGAGGGCCGTCCACGTGCAAAGACAGATGAAAGCAGAGGAAGAGAGAAAAAAGTGAAGAGAGTGTAGATTAGCAAAGAGACCTTCATACTGTTTGACTCTAAAAGCCAAACGCTGGATTTATGTGGAATAATGTACGACAATAACAATCCATCATACAGACGCTGTGTGTCAGCAGGGCAGCGTTTTGTCATGCTGAACAGCGGAGCTCACCCACCCTCCGGTGCTTGTGCAGAATTAAACAGGACACCACACCGGTGGACATCACAGCCATGCTGCTGGTGGCCGCTGTGAGAGAAATAAACAATTCACAGGAAGAACCGCATTAGCAATGCTCCTGCACGTGTACGTGTGTGTGTGTGTGTGTGTGTGAGAGACTCACAGTGCATTAGATGCAGCGTCAAAGCAACGGTCATCTCCCTCTCGGTTTGGGGCAGATCTGGCAGGTAGGCTTGTGGCAGCAGCCAAGACACGTCCTTCTGCTCAAATGTGGAGTCCATCCTGAAGACGAGAAAGCAAAACAAATAATGAAGTGAAGCGTCCCAACACTTTTGTCCATTTATTGAACATCTATCGTGGGTGTGACTGTATAATATGCTTGTATATGTATATATTAAGCATCTGTACACGTTACGCACCTCGGCCTTGCCTGAAAATACACAGACGCACATTCGCACGGCGCTGCGAGAATGATATGTATGCGTCTCAAGTCTGTACGGAAGGGTATTCGTGTTTCTGCGGAAGTCTTTTCTCTCGGAAAGCGAAAGATTAGAAAACGTTAATTAACAACAATGCAGTGCTACTGAGCTTTTGAATAAAAAATGCTGACTCTGTCTAAAACGCTTTCCGCTCGCCGTGAAAGCTCAGCAGTAATTCTCCCACACTCGGGCCAGCACACACGCATATCTGCGCCGGGACGCGAGCTGAGAATAAGACAGCCGAGCCGAGGCCCGTGACCTCTCGGGCTGAACGGCGGCTGCATCAATAAGTGCTCTCTGAGAGAGTGGACCTACATATCTGAAGCTATTGGGAACACGCCGCAATGAAACGCTTTCCCGGCAACCACTGATCCGAGGGAAGCAGCCGGCAGATATACACCCGGCGCCCGGGGAGCGGTGTTAGGGACGGTACCTTGCTCTAGGCCACCTCAAGCAAACCCACTGATACTGTGAATTTATAAATCTGTGCGGTGAGAAGACCTATAGAACACTCTTTCAGTCCGGTGTGTCTGAAAGTCTTTAAAGGTTTGAAAATATTTGCAAAAAAACCAAGAAATGCTAGAAAAGATAAAAGAAAAAAGAAAAGAAAAGTTCTAATAGCGTGGACATCCAGAGCGCTTCGTATTTGAGGAGTGGTAATGAAATGTCAAGGCAGATAAATTGTATTTTCAGTCGAAAGAGTAGAAGCGTTTGAGGCCGGACACTTCAGAGATGAGTTAAGGCAGAAAGAGGGGAGAGTGTGGAGGTCTGTAAAGAGGAGGAGATGATAGATTTCAGCAGAAAGAGGATAAAAGGAGAAAAAGATGATGGAGAGTTGACAGTGCAGAGGATGCGCAGACAGATGGAGGAACACAAGGACGAAAGCTGACAGATGTTTCAGAAGAGACAGATGAGAGGACGAACGGAGCCCCGCAGAAAGGAGGAGGGTCGGAGAGGCGGAAGAGGGTACTGGACCACGCTAATGTACAGAACTCCAGCAGCACTGCTCAACCTGATACACTCCACAGCTCCACACACTCTCTCCAGCAGGTTTCTGGTAAAGTGGCCATTGAGTGTAAGGTCAAGGTGAGTGGACACAGGAGAACTGGGTCAAGGTGAGTGGACACAGGAGAACTGGGTCACTGAGGACATGAACCTGTTGTAAAAGACAGCCGGCAGGAGGAGATCCTGCAGGGGGCGCCTTCCATCCACACGACACTTCCCACTGTCACACATCTCCTGTTCACACACAGAGAGACAGATCATTAGAGAGAGAGAGAGAGAGAGAGAGAGAGAGAGAGAGAGAAATTTAGATAAAGAATTTGAGAGCAAGAGCAACAGAGAGAAAGGGAGATCGAGGGAGACTTAAAGAAAGAGGGGGAGAGAAACCGGAGGAAGATGGG
>CM029373.1:2732489-2754989 GCA_017165825.1 Hepsetus odoe | reverse complement strand
CTCTCAAGAGATCTTGAAAAGGTTCAACGTGGCCTTATAAAAGCGGACGGGAGAACAACAAGTAAATAAAAACTCCTGAAACAGAGCCTCGTGTCGAGATGCGCATGTATGCGCTCACACGTGTGCGGCGCCGAGATGTTTGCCAAATCCTTCTTGAAGAGGCTGATAAGCTGATGCGCCGCTCCGTGCATTCATCCAGACAAACTTCAATTTTCTCCTCTTTACACACAAGCGCACACACACAGTCCATGTTCCGCAGTGCTAATCATCCCACCAGCCAGCGACGGAGACGCCACCAGGCTCACCAACGCACACGGCCTGCTGCTCAGCCTGTTAAATCATTCCGAAGCACATACTGGGATTTGTTCTTTCCATAAAAGTTTGAAGGAACAGGTGCCGCCGCTCGCCACGTAAACCCCCATCAACCCGTTTGGACCCGGCGCACCGTATTCTCTCTGAACGCCATGAAAGGCGTTTAAAGCTGCATGATTACCGTTACGTCTGAAAGTAAATTGGACCCTTGAAAGGACATTTCTACCGGCTGCTCCTCTTCAAAAGAAGGCCGAATTAAAACGATCCAAAGACCATTAAAGCTCTCCGATAAAAAAATAACGAGTGCTTCGCCTTCATCCAGGTCTCTGCTAGTTCTGCCACGGGACACGCCTTTCTCCACCGTCCACTCGCCCTTTCTTCTCCCGTGCCTCCTTCCTGCTGTCCTGCACCGATGGACGTCTTTTAAAGTGAAAGTGACTATTCTCGTCATTTTGAAATAAAGCACAGCGAGACACAATGAAATTCAACCTGCATTTTACCCACACGCACTGTAAAGCAGGGGGCAGCTATTGAAAGCGCCCGGGGAGCAGTGACGGGGACGGTACCTTGCTCCAGGTTACCTCAGGGCAAACTGCTGGTCTGGGATTCAAACTCTGCGGCCAACTCCCTCAACACTAGGCCACCGCTGCCCGTTTCGGTCCATTCCGACTGAAAACGGTCTTGCTGGGAAGCTGAGGACTGGAGGATTTCCCTCAAAAGCGTCAAGTATCGAGCGTTTTCGGAAAATTGCGTATCTGTGTTTAAATTTAGGGAGCTAAAGGAAGAAATTTAAGAAATAAACACTTTTTTTTTACATCTGGGGCGGGTGGAAACTCTTTCTTAAACAGAGAGTTGAGTAAACAAAGACTTTACATGGTGCATCACCATTGGCAACGCAGTGTAGTCCAAGACCAGATTCAGATCTAAGAAAAAAGCCCTTGATGTCCAAACATTTGTAGACGCCTGCTCCTGAGGATCATGGAATTAGTCTTTTTCTTTCGAAGAGCTCTTCTTGCAAGATGCTGGAACATTGCTTTCGGGACTGGACTGCATTCATGGCATCCATGGGGTCAGGTACTGATGCTGGGTAATTAGTTTTGGATCAGAAACTCCAGTCTGACTCATCCCAGGAGCCCCATCGCTCCAGAAAATGAATTAGAAGGACCATCTGGACACCTCTGGACAGACATTTGTATACATTTGTATTAAACTCAGGATCTCTGGACATCAACAAGCTAAATAACTGCAGCTACGCATGGCTGACGTCAAACTGAAACGCTCACGGTGCTTTCCTTCACAAATCAGACGTCCCGCGCAACATCGCCTCGGCGGTCTGCCGGCATCTCGATACGGGGGCTTAGTTTTAGGCTCCTTTCTTTATTGTGTCTAAAATGCTCCTTCAAATAAGTGTTTGCGTGGCCTCGGTGCGAATCGCTCAGCTCGTCCCGGTGGATCAATACAGCTGAAAAATTATTCACAACATGGGGAGGGTGAAGACTTACGGAGGTCATGATGAGCGAGTACGAGCCGTCTGCTTCTGCGCGCTGCTCCGTGGCTGCGCCGCCGGGCAGCAGGACGACGCCCAGTTTCTGAAGGATGGCCCTGAAGAGACAGAAATTCAAACAGATGTGGACTCAAGAAAAAAACAACCTTGTGCTCATTTTTCCTGCGCTTCTTACAAATGTAGCGATTGATCTGAAAGGCACCGCACACGGTTTTTAGATGCAGGTCTTTCTTCATTACTTCTTCATCACCTTGTACTCTTTCGTTCACAGGAACCAGCAAGTGCTGAGCTCCAATCAATGCAGTGTCTAAAGTCCCGGGACATCGCTTCTCTTTTTGATGACGCTTATCTTAGTAAGGCTAGTATAAAGGATGTCTTGTAAATACATTTCCGGTGTCCCGTGACCCGCGCTGTACCCAGAATTCTCTCCTGTTGCTGTAACACGTCAGTCCTGCCCTTCAGCAAAACCCCTGAGCAAGACGTACCCTCCGGTCCGAGGCAGTTAGAGCTGGTTCGGTACGTCATGAATCCATGCCTGGTTTCCGAGTCACTTTGCCTCCGAGTATAAAAGATCGTCCGGCTGCACACGTGGCAGCGCTGGCCGAGTGTTTAGTGAAAAAAGTGAAAGTGACTATTTTCATCATTGTGAGAACACACAGCACACCACAACGGACCTCTGCATTTAACCCACACCATGCAGCAGGGCGCAGCTATTAAAGTGCCCGGGGAGCAGTGACGGGGACGGTCCCTTACTCAAGGGTACCTCAGGGCAACCTACTGGTAAGGGGTTTGAACCCACAATCTTCTGATCCTGTGGCCGAGTCCCCAACCACAAGGCCGCCGCTGCCCCCGCTATGGGACTGGTCCTAGGTCACAAGGTCATGGGTTTGAATCCCAGAGCGATAGGTTGCCCTGAGGTACCCTTGAGCAAGGTGCCGTCCCCATCACAGCTCCCTGGGTGCGTTAAAAAGTGTTCTAAATGTATCTATAAATAATATTAATATAGCATTACAGAATGAAGCTACAAATAGTCTTGGATTGTGCTCCCAAACCCAAAACGGATCAACCTTTCCTGGATGTGACTCGACTCGGTCAGCTTTTAACACTGGAAGCGTTTTTATTAGACACGCGTTATACACACACGCTTGAAAGCTCTTTAATTGTAGCAACCGATGTTCATTTCCAAGAAACCTTTTAACAGACTTGTTCTCGGACGTTACTGGACGTGGAACAAAAACAGCACGGATTTTCCATCTGCATAAATACAAAGTGTCCCGTGGTGAGTTAACGGGATAATAGGTGGTCCCACTGAAGACGACAGGCAGGACTCTTATATAACACGGGCACCTCAGACAGGACGGCATCAAACCCAGCAGCAGACTGTCCGACGTGGAATATATAATAATGGAAACGCTTTGTAGAAATAGACGACCTTCCTTATTCCTAATTCCATTTCTTAATCAGCTTTCGAGGAACAATGATTACTTTCTAAAGCGTTTACTCTTACGGCTGCTGCATGAATCTGAGGAAGCGTGTGTTTCAGAGATGGGGTCTGATTTTAATGAGTTTTTATCCGTATGTAATACAGCTCAGCAGTATATTAAATTACATCAGCGAGGCCTGCATTAATGCCGTCACATGCCTCCGTGTGTCTTTACGTCCCATTTTTAGAAGTCTGTCCTTTGGAGGACAGAGTCCTACGTTTCAGAACCTGCTGAGAATGTGGCGAACTCGGAGGCGGTCATGGCCGTGGTCTCGAATTCAACATTTCTTAAATACAAATGTGTTTCTGATCTCGTCCCCGTTTCAAAAGGCGTTGTCCTGCTTGATCCTTTCATTACACCGTCCTCATGGTTTCTGGTGGCCCTGCTCTGTTGTGTTTTTTTTTTTTTAAACTACAAGACTTCTTCCCTGGTTAGCCACCAAATTCTCAGCTCTGATTGGCTGCCTGGCACCTCGGTCAAAAAGCAGCCTGGAATGGGCCGCGCACAGGGAGCATTTCATCGCAGGCCACTTTTTTTGATTTGCGGTAGAGGACGGCCAATCAGAACAGAGCTCACATGAATGAAAGTGAAAGTGACTATTCTCATCATTGTGAGAACACACACGGCGAACCACAACGAAATTGGATCTCTGCATTTTACCCATGCACAAACACACCGTCCAGCAGGGGGCAGCTATGAAAGCGCCCGGGGAGCAGTGACGGGGACGGTACCTTGCTCAAGGGTACCTCAGGGCAACCTACTGGTAGGGGGTTTGAACCCACAATCTTCCGGTCCTGTGACCGACTCCCTAAACACTCGGCCACTAAGTGAAATCTGGGCGAAAACTGAATTCGGTGTTGGGCTAAAAGGGAGGGTGTATGTGAACGTGAATCAAAAGTGGACTCGGATTCATTTGTGCAGGACCGTGTGTGGACCGTGTGTGGACCGGACGGAGTGCGAAGTAGGGAACCGATGCAGATCCTTCAATGAAGCATTAGCGTTAGTCAGCATTCATCATCTTGGGTAATCTGCTTGAGAATCTACGAAGAGCATTAAAGCACGGTGTCTAGGGAGCATTCGCTTCCAAGCGTGTTTATGTCCCACTTCTGAGAGCGAATATGTTTTGGCGTCCCAGTAGCGCGATCTGCATAAGCTGCTATTCGTTTCCCGATTACCGAAATCCAATCTTTGCGGAACTGAGCTTCATTTACTCGCCGCAGAATGTAAATGTCTTTCCTGTCCCCCTGACTCCGGTGTCTCCTTTATATTTTTCCCGTCTTATTTATATGCCCAGGAATGTACAATTAAATACAGGGAGCAGAATCCACGGAGAGTAATACAGGCCTTGACAAGTGCTTTAAAAAAGTGCTGAGCTAAGCACACAGAGTGTACCGAAATGAATGAGATCATTCAAACTGACCTGTCCAATACAGCTGCCGGCGAACAGGAAATGATCAACTGTTCCCAAACTACTAGAGTGGACGTGGGTCAATGTGTCCCTTTCAGCCAGTCCTGATGATCAGCGTCTGAGGTCGGCGGTAATTAAAAGTTTTAGCGTTCATGCGGAGAGTATAAAGGACAAGTTGGGCCCGAAATCAAATGTACGGTAGATCCTCACAAGCTCCAGGCTTTTTGGAAGTCAGGATGTTGGATGTTTTTATGTTTTCACTTTAAGAAAGCACAACTGAACACTCTCTCTTGCTCATTTTCTGAGCCGCTCGTCCTGATCAGGGTTACGGGGGGTGCTGGAGCCTATCCACAATGGGGACAATGGACAAATCGCCAGTCCATCACGGGGCAGACACTCCAATCCGTCTGACCTGCAGGTCTTTGGACGGTGGGAGGATACACACGGTGAGAACATGCAAGCTCCGCACAGGAAGGACCCGGACCGTCCCGCTTGGGAATCAAACCCATGACCTTCTCGCTGTGAAGCGGCGGCGCTACACACGTTTAAAAAAACATTCTATCAACCCACAGGAAAAGGCCACTCTCTGGACATGAGAACTGCCACTGAGAGCTCAGATGTCCACATCTGGTCCATTTTGAAGACAAGGTGTCCACCTGCTGTGTGTCCGTGTGTGGTTCTTTACCTCATCCACCTGGGCCGGACTGGGACCGGGCAGACGCTGTAAGGGACTCGTAGGTTGAAAAAGAAGAGGGTGAGGGATATCAGCGCTTGATCAAAAGCACTTTGACGGATGTAGACGTACACCAGTGGCCTATTCTGCAACACACACACACACACACACACACACACACACACACACACACACAACAAAAGAGTCAACGACCCTTCATTACCGAGCGCACGGCTCTCGTCCGCACTTCACACCACATGAACAGTCGTAACCTTTTGTTTTTGAACTCATTTTACAGAGGCGTCCTCTGGAGCACTTACAGTACAAAGATAAAAAAGATAAAAAAGACAAAAAAGACGAAAAGACAAACACGCGCCGGGCCCTCCAGCGTTCTCTGCATTCACGGCCTCTAACGAGCCCAGTGTAGAGCTGCGGCGGGAGGACGCTGCCCTCGTATCTCCACTTTTAAACACTGTTCAGACCTGACTGCACACTGAAGTGGGCAAGTCCGATCACACCTGGTCAGAAGTGAAAATAAGCGCACCCCACAATACGGCCCGCAGAAATGAGATTTCACCCCACACAAAACGTAAAGAACTGGAGAACGTTACACGCTTCCCAAAATGCTACAGTCGACAAACCTGAGCCTAACGCACTTTCCCGAACGTCCCGAAACCTGACGCTCTGTCAGGCCCTGTCAGGATGGGTTCGATTCTGCTGAGGTGATCACGTAGGCCGATGACTTCTCTACATTTAGGAATTGAGCACGTCCTGACTTGGACTTGATGGGTTTGAACACCTGTTTCCCCCCACAAGCCTTCCAGAAATGTCGTTCTGGTCAACTCTTTGAATGTTCCCAAACTACGATGAGCAGAGTTTCTGAACATTTCCCGCGTTCTTCTGGATCATTCAGAGCTCAGGTTCCTGCTGAGCTGAGGAGCAAGCCTGGGAGATGGTGAGGATGTCTTAAACCATCACAGCTCAAGTTTGCGCTCGATTAGCGTCAAGCAGACGCCGAACATGAGGAAGACGTTTCCTAATACATGTTTCACCCCCGCAGATTCTTAACAGACAGTCAGTGACCACGTGTTAATCCTAATCAACCTTATGAAAATGACACCCACGATTAACGCACCCATCTGCTGATCCTTTCCGCGTTCCTTCATCATGCCAAGTCGGGGAGCTTTTTTCTGCTTTTGGCTTCCCGTTTCAGGTCTGGATCCAGATGAAACGACGCGGACGTGCTGGGAAAGTGCCGTGACGGTGTCTGTTGCTCAAGAAGCCGCACATTAGAAGCAGGTTGTTGTGCAGGGTGGCGGCGGCGGGGCCATGCGTCTGCTAGCAGAGCGTCCCAAGAAAGAAGGTGCTCTCCTTGAGTTTGAAAATCAGAATTCAGTTTACCAAACCGGTGCAGATAAAAGGCTTTAAGGGCACCAAACAGCATAGAGAAGTGAGGCTTCTGAGGCTGCAGACCCTGCTTAGGAGGCACGACACACTGCACTGTCCACGCTCCCCTGTCCTGAAGGACGGTAGCGGGTCTGCTATGGATCCTGCAGTGCATCAGCACATCCATCTTAATAGCAAAAATAACCGCCGTCCCATTTCAACCATCAGATTTTCAGCCAAAAAGGGGACGGGGTTTAATCACAACGTTTTTTAAAAAGTGCTCCAACGTGAAGACCGAAAAAAGAAAAGAAAAAAAACCCCTGAAAATGATCGGTGCTGAACTGCAACTGAAAGTGACTATTTGTGAAACCCAGCACACAGTGAAACACAACTAAATCAACCTCTGCTTTTCACCCGCACACTGTGCAGCAGGGGGCAGCTATTTAGTGCGCCGGGGGAGCGGTGATGGGGACGGTACCTTGCTGAAGGGTACCTCGGGGCAACCTCAGGGATTCCAACCCACGACCTTCCAATCCTGGAGGCCTAGTCCCTAAACACTAGGCCACCGCTGCCGCAGTTAGAAGAAAAAAAAAAAGAAAAAATCATCTGTGTGTTCTTTAGAATTCCACTGATGAGGCTGCGGCGGTCTAGTGGTTCGGGAGTTGGACCCAGGATCAGAAGGTCATGGGTTCGAATCCCAGACCAGGCATCCTTGAGCAAGGTACCGTCCCCATCGCTGCTCCTGGGGCGCTTTCAGTAGCTGGCCCCTGCTGCTCCTCTTTCACCAAACATCCTTCATCCGGAGCCGCAGAACAGACCCGACTGCTCATTTCTCGCTGCACATCAAGCATCATGGCAGTGAAAGCAGAATCCACACAGTACTAAACTCTCCATTTTTCTTTTCTTTTTCTATTTTTCATGGCTACGTGGCGGGGGTCAGAAACTCGATTAGCCACCTGCCAGCGAAGGCCGGAGACGTAGTTTTTGGAATGTGTGCAGTTGACAAAATATTAAACCTTTTTCTCGTTTCTTTTCTTTTCAGTCACGGTATCACCTCAAACACCTCGAAGAAAAACGGTGCAGCAGAATCAACAGATTAGTAACCACAAAAAGAAAAGTCATTTCTGGTGTTTTTCTCCAAGCTAAAGAGAGGAGCCGCTGCTGAAGAGCTGCGTCGGTCGCCGACCCTCGTCTCGGTGGAGTTTTCTAGTTCTCTTGAATGTTTGTCCCAAAGAGTGAGCAGCTTTAGCTCACTTAGACATCACTGATGAAGAGGACAGCCTGCTGGTTATCGGTTATTGGAATAAAGCATCAACAAACAGGGGTTACAGTCTTAAACCAGCAGAGACGTGCAGGACCTCAGGAACCCTGAGCTTTGGAAGCTGGAAGGAGGACGAAGATGATGAGCGTAGCTAACGGCGGGAACATGCCAGATTAGAAAGGAGAAACTGAGGGGCTGGAGATAATAAAGCTACCACAAACGGAGAACGTGTGAGGAGGGAGTGATGAAGGAACGCATGGAAAAGAGGGAGGAGTGGTGGGAGAGATGTGGGTGTGATGAGCAGCTCACCAGCTGTGTGGCTCGGTGTAGAGCGGCCAAGTGATTCAGATTGACCTGCACACTGCTGAACACTGACTGGAACAGCTTCAGCAGGACCCAGCTGACCAACCTGATGGAGAGAGAGAGTGAGAGTGAGAGTGAGAGTGTGCTCAGGGTTAAGGGCATAGTGTGTGTGCATTACAGAGGACGAGTGGGCTTGGAGCTGGACGGTCAGACCGGAGCAAAGCGGGGGACATGGCCTTCTGTGCAACAGCAACAATCCTGCCAGCTTCCTCCTCCTCGATCTCATCCCCCTCTCCTGTACCGAGTGTTGGCATCACCCTACACACACACACACACACACACACATTTATAGCATCTTTTTATTCACTCCATTTACACCGAGACATGGACTCATGCTTGTGTAATGTCTTTAGCATGGATGTCAAGGAGAACATTACCACTTTATAGCACATTAGCAAAGAAACGCACATCCTTTTGGACCATAATCTTCACTTTTTCATAAAAGCTGCACACAAAGAAAAGGGCAAGCGGTTGAAATGAGTGCATAAATAAATAATCTCAAATGTGTTATTGGATGCACTGAATGAGATGGATGGTTTCTGAGTTTCGGTAATATTGAAGAAACCTGCTTTTGTACCATCAGAGTTTGAGGTTTATTCAGTCCGAGTGTCGTTTCTGGAGTTAGAGTTATTGTGAAAGTGGGTTTCTCTGGCTGTCGGGTTCTCAGTTGGTACGACCTCACGACGAGATCACCTCGATGAAGGTTTCAGTCTGTGGGTATGAGCTAACAAATAGCCAACAAGACACTCACGAAGCGTCTGTGAGGGTGAACCGAGTGTAAAGTGGTTCCTCAAAATGGGCCGTCGGAATATTTCAGACACGTGTTGAGGGATTTCCACACTTCATTTTAAAACTGATACTAAAAAAGAAATATTTTTTCCTTGCAACGCAGAAGTGACTGATTGGCTGAATCCTCAAACGTTGCTTCTGCAGCTGTGAAGCGAATGTAAAAACCTGGTTCGACATTTCAGACAGCAAGACCAAGCGTGCCAAACCACAGCCAACAGTTTTCACCACCTTAGTGTAGACCTTTAGTGAAGCTCCTTCCAACAGACGGACAAGCCTCCAGCATCCTGTGACCACCAATTCCTTGGCTTTTCAACGTTCTCCCTGGAGGATGCATTGCTGCTCCTGATGTCCAGCGATCCCACCACCTCTCCACTTGATCCCATCCCATCAACTCTACTCGTGGAGATGTCTTCAGATCTTCTTCCCTACATCGCTCAGTGGATCTTTAATGACCGGCCACGTTCCATCTGCCTTAGTCACACCTATTCTGAAGAAACCATCTCTGGACTGCACAGCCCGGTATCTCTCCTCCCTTTTCTTTCCAAGATCTTAGAACGAGCTGTATGTAATCAACTCAATGTCTTTTTATCTCAACGCAGGCTCCAAGATCCCTTCCAGTCCGGATTCAAACCAGCGCATTCAACTGAAACTGCTTTACTGGCTGTCTCTGAAGAACTCCACGCTGCAAGATCAAACAACCGGTCTGAAGTTCTGATTCTCTTGGACTTCTCGGCAGCCTTTGACACAGTGAACGGCCGCGGATCCTCCCGTCCACTCTCTCCAACCTGGGAGTTGCTGCTATAGCCTTACAGTGGTTCTCTTCCTACCTACGGGATCGGCAGTACCAAGTGTCGTTGCAAGGCTGCCAGTCCGTACCATGCAGTCTGACAACCGGTGTTCCCCAAGGCTCTGTCCGTGGTCCTCTTTTATTCTCTCTATATGCTGGCTTTCTAGGGGAGGTCATAGTCTCTCATGGCTTCTACTATCATTCTTATGCAGATGACACACAACTAATCCTCTCTTTTCCCTCCTACGATCAACAGGTCTCCATCTGAATCTCTAACTGCTTGTCTGCCACCTCTTCATGGACGGCATCGCATCTCCTCAAGCTTAACCCTAACAAGACTGAGCTTCTCTACTTTGAAGGCAATCAATCCCCAAGACTGGATCTTCACATTTTCTTGTCCCTTCTAGGACTGCTAGGAATCTTGATGTCACATTCGATGATGAGCTCTATTTCTCCTCTTATATCGTTAATATTTCTAGGTCCTGCAGACACCTTCTCTTCTACATCAGAAGTATTCGTCCTTTCCTCACCACCCAGAGATGACCTCAGTCCCTGGTCATCTCTAAACTGGACTACTGTAACCTCTGGCAGGTCTTCCACTGAAGGCAACAAGACCACAACAACAGACTCGTCTTCCAGCGTCCTACCACGCCTCTGCTACGGGACCTGTAGGTTTTAATCTCTAACTCTTGCTTGCACCCTCGTACTTGACTGCACTGATCTAACAACGTGTCTCTTCTCATCCTCTCAGACCATCAAGCAGTGCTCGCCTTGAACCCCCACTATTGAAGAGAAGAGGAAGACATGCATCAAGACTCTTCTCTTTCATATATAAAAAATCTTTTATTACTTATTATAAATTACTATTATTATAATTAGTATTATTATTAGAAATGACTTTGTTCTAGTCGCTGGGTTTATAAATTCGTTACTTGGTGCTAATAGTTAATCAGTAGTTGTCGATCGTAGCTGGTTACTAATATGAAGATCAAATGTGGAGACAAAGCGCTGTTGTAAGTCGCTCTGGATAAGAGCGTCTGCTAAACGCTGTAAACGTAAATGTAGACGTACATGCAGTTTGAGAAGATACTTAATGATTTTGGTCTACTGGTAGGACGCTCACCTACTGATCAAGAGATCGCAGGTTCAAATCCCACCTCCAGCAATTTTGGTCTACTGGTAGGACGCTTACCTACTGATCAAGAGATCGCAGGTTCAAATCCCACCTCCAGCACTACCATCACTGGGTTCCTGAGCAAGACCCTGAACCCCAAGTTGCTCCGGGGGGACACGACTGTCCCTGAAGTTAAGAAATGTAAATCGCTCTGGACAAGAGCGTCTGCTAAATGCTGAAAATGGAAATGATGTAAATGGAACCTAGGCGGCACTTTTGCACCTCCAATCCACCTGATGTGCATGTCTTTGGACTGTGGGAGAAACCAGAGCACCTGGATGAAGCCACACGGACAAGGAGAGGACATGAACCCTCCAACCAGAGCCGCTCTATCCCATCTTGGAATCAAACCCAGTCTGTTAGCGCCAAAGAAGCAAAATCTCCCCTGAAATCCTGTCTCTGATTGAATCTGGGGTGCGTGTCATGCTGTAAATTTGATCTGCATCCGCAGCAAGCAACATGTTTCACTGTGCCCAATAAAAAAAAAAAAATTACTTTTTTACGATTGTTGTACTTTGTCTCCAAACTAGTTTAGCCCTGATGTACCTCTGGCTTTCCTACAGAGCCTGGACACACAAGACAGGGAGTCACAGGACAGAGTGCTGCTCCATCCACAAAGCACACATTGTCCTAGTTGCATGACACACACACAGACCCACAGATTCCCAAAAAAGGCTGTTTATACCCTCAAAGAAACGTCTGAACCCGAGCAAAATGTTTGACTATAAAACGATACTTCAAAATGTTAGAGGAGCCAAATTTAGGGCCCGGAGCGAGATGAGAGCAAAGGGATGGGTGTGATGTGTGACGAGGTTGAACTAAGGTGAGGAATGAAGAGAAAGATGAAGAGGCGAAACCGCCCATCCAT
Source organism: Hepsetus odoe (assembly GCA_017165825.1). NCBI lineage: Eukaryota > Metazoa > Chordata > Actinopteri > Characiformes > Hepsetidae > Hepsetus > Hepsetus odoe. The sequence goes on along the minus strand of CM029373.1, from coordinate 2,742,980 downwards.
CAGATGATGCCTTGGTTTTGCTGTTCACGGTGCTTCGCTATACAATACAGCGAATCAGCGCGAGTGCCAATCATCCCCTGCCTGCCTGACGCTCATCAGGACGCCGAAAGAGAGTCATGTGCCTCCAGCAGCGTCTTCTGAGTCAGTCCTTTCGGCGAGAAGGGAGGTGTACGTCGTAACAGCCTGAACTCATCTTGATTGGAACATAATGAGAAGAAATAGAACGGAGATTACTCCAGAGGGGCATATTCACAGCTACTGTACTCCACCTGTCCCTGCCGCTTGTCCCCGACGTTCGGTCTCCGACAGCGCTGGGATGCACCTTGCGGCCCAAAACGAACAGCACGCAGCACACCCGTCTCACTAGCCATCCACGGTATCTGCAACACAAGCATTTACCTTCCGCTTGAGACGTCTGGAGCCCAAGCTCTAATGAAAATCCAATAAAATGAGAATGCCAGCGTTCACAAACTGACATCTGGGTCATTTATAGGCAGCTGGAAGCCCAAGAATCAGACCTTTTAGCCAAACGAATGGAGCCGTTAATGACAACGTCATATCATGGATTAGGTTACAAATCTGGGACCTTCTGAGGCCTGAGGAGACTTTTCGTTTTAAGGTTCCAAATATGGATGAATATGCAGTTGGGATTATTATTTTGTCGTCAGATTGAAAAGAAATGTAACAGCCCAGAACACATTTGAAAAATGTGTATATAGATTACAGCATGAGTGGAAAGTCTCCTGGTTTACTCCTTAATAACAAACTGGTTGAACTATTTATCTTTTATAACGGCTGCTGAGAGCAGCAAGTAATATTTTATATTAGTTATTAATGCATCAAAAAATATCGGACAATTGATTTCAAATTTCACATTTTTGAATGGATGCACACACACACACACACACACACGTCCAACCTCATACCGCCTCTCAAAATAAATGGCACAAAACAGAAACCACCTCATCTCAATTAGCACGAAGTGAACCAATCATATTTGCGGTACAATTTGGATCTGGATTATTAATTAGCTTCTCGAATGAGCGAACATGCGTTTTCATTTGTTCTTCTTTCTTCGGGACACATCAAAGGGCTCGGCAGGATGTGTTGAGGCCTTTTGAAGTGGAGGGAAATGAAACGAGCAGGAACGGAACATTTTTCAAAAAGCCCTCTTGTCTCCGGATTGGAGGTCCGTGAGAGCCAAATCCTATTTATCTGCTCTAATCAAGTGCATGGAGTCGGAGCTCGCGGCCACAGGAGAGCCACTCCATTGGAACACGCGCTGCCTCGGCGTTGCCTACAATGGCAGCGGAGAACTTCTGAAAGCTCTGGAGGAAGGAGAGGGCTGGCTTTTAAATAAAACTCAGCCAAAAACACCACCAGAATCTCCTAGAAGCACCCACAGGATTACCTGATCCATGGATGGATGGATGGACGGATGGATGGATGGACGTCTGGATGGTTGGGTGAATAACGGACGGACGGGCGGATAGATGGTTGGGTGAATGGATGAAAAGACAGACGGACAGAGGGCTGAATCGATGGATGGCTCAGTGGATGGATGAGAAGACGGATGGATGGACGTCAGGATGGAAGGCTGGCTTGATGGAAGGATGAAAAGACAGATGGGTGGATGGATAAATGGATGGATGGATGGACGGGTGAATAATGGATGGACAGATCACGTCAAGCAGGCTGTTATTGTCATGGATGAAAATTAAAAGAAAGATGCTGATGAAGATACTTCCTCACTGCTGGATGGGCGTCTGGATGGATGGATGGATGGATGATTTATTATCCTTTGTTCAACGAAAAGGTACAACGGAATTCTTGCAAACATCTTAAAAACATTCAAAAGACTCAAAAATGAAAGAGAAAGAAAACAATGATCCGTTTTAAAGCTTTACAGTCTTAATGCCTTGAATTGGAGCCGTTTGCCAGAGGGCGGTGGCGGAACAGTGGTTTGGGACAAGGCCCCCTAATTGAAAGGTCATGGGTTCGAGTCTCAGTCCAGTATGATGCCTTGAGGTTGCTTTCTTTGCCCTTGATCAAGGTACTGTCCCCAGCGCTGCTCCCCAGGCACCGCTGCACTGTTTTTATGGGTTAAATTCAAGGAAGGCATTGCATTGTGGTGCACTGTGTTCACAATGAGGAAAGAGGAAAGTCCTCGAGCAGGATGATTGGATGACTAGGGCCCGTCGTTATGCAAACTGCTTTTCTGCACCCGGCATTAGCTGGTGGTGTAAATGTCATGGATTAGTGGAGGTTCTGTGGCAAAGATCTTCTGAACAGCTGCCTCACCAGGATGTAATACAGCCGGTCTAGATGCACAGCACTGCTGTGGACATCAGAGGTTTTTTACCCCCATACTGTAGTTTATTGCTCATTTTAAAAAGCTCTTTTTCCCCGTCAGCGTGATGTGCCGCTGGCCCGTTAGCCGAGCAGCAGGTTCATGAGAATCCATGAGAAGAGGTGAAAAGCTGTTTCCTGCCTGATTAGAGAGAAAATGTTAACTGACATTTCAATTTTCTCACAGACAGCACTGCCGCATTATCATGTGAAATATCCGCTCAGTTTGGGAAACGCTTTCATTTTCCCGTTTCATTCAAATAATCTTCATCCGGGGGTCCGAATCTCGGAGAATGAAATGATGGCAACGGTGGACCAAGTGGGAATAGCGAAGAAAAATATGATTAGTGAATCCAGGACACACGTTACACTTCCTGGGTTCTGAAGGTTCTGAGCTTGATTCGCTGCTGAGACAGCCTGGGTTCTTTGTTCTTTCAAAAGATCCGCACATCAGGTGGACTGGAGCGTGTGTGTGAGCGTGTCTGTGTGTGAGCGTGTCTGTGTGCGGTGTGTGTGTGTGTGTGTGTTGCAGTGACAACCTGCTGGAGTGCTGGCTCTGACCATCCTTGAATATGTTCCTCAGATTAGAGGGTGGGTGGGTGGATGGATGGATGAATGGAAAGAGGGCTGAATTGATGAAAAGATGGATGGATGATGGATGGATGAATGGATTGATGGACACAGGGCTGAATGGATGGATGGATGGATGGATGTATGGTTTGGTGAATGATGGATGAATGGACATCTGGATGAATGGTTGAGTGAATGATGGGTGGAAGGATGTCTGGGTGAATGGTGGACGGATGGATGAATGGATTGAACAACAGAGGGCTGGATGGCTGGATGGATGTTTGGGCATCTTCATGAATGGATGGAAGGATGGACAGGCAGAGGGCTGAATGGATATAAGCCTGGATGGATGGTATAAAAGACAGACGAATGGATGTCTGGATGGATGGCTGGCTGGACGCCTGGACAGATGGATGGACGGATGGACAGAGGCCTGAATGGACGGACGGATGGACGAACATATGTCTGTAAACATGCCAGACTTTGAGTTTGCAGTGTGTAGATCGGACACCAGCTCAGACAGATCCACTGCTGACCTTTTTAAATTAAAAAATGGAGGGAGATTCTTGGAGAGAAGGTTCTGGGACGCATCTTGTGAAATATTCAGAGCAGCTCTTTGTTGTCACATTTGCTTTTCAGTCACAGAAGAAAAGACACCTGCAGAAAGATAAAACTGCTGTTTGCTAATCCTCGGGGACTTCCTCGCTCCTGCACTCAGCTTCATGTTCATTATCAAAGCGCCGTTCTTGGTAGGCAGGGCAGATCGTATTTTCAAGCCTGTTGGTACAAGTATTTATTGCATCTCTTGGTTTAAAGGTGGTTCACACACTCAAAGCCCAACAAGAGGATAAAAGATGTGGGTTTTGTCTTTGTTCCCAGGGTAGGGGTTTTCACAGGCTCGGTATTGTTTTTGTGATGAAAAGAAGAAGAATTGAAAACACGTCGGTTATTAAAAAGTTTCACGTCCTCAAACTTTTGACAGGCGGTGTGGGTTTTGATCTACACGGGGGTTTGTTCACGTTACAAATGAAGAGAGAAGAGCTTCTCACCTGGTGTGTGTTTCCTTCACGCCGAGGATGTTCTGGATGTTGCAGGACGGGGTGTTGATCGGCAGCTTCCGACCCTGAGTGGCAGAGGTTCGCGTTAAAGACGGTGACGGGATCTGTTGGGCTCAGATTCACGTCTGCTTTGATCGGAGCGAAGGAACGAAGGCCAATAATCGAGAAAAAGAAACATGTTTTTAACGTCACAGATTCGAAGCGGAGGGCCTCCAGGTGGGATCGGACTCGAACAGAATCCGGTTCCCCGGCTGGGCTTCAAAACCCCACTTTGATCGAGGGTTCGAACCAATAACCATGTACTTACAGCTCCGTTGCATCCACTTGCTTGCACGCACCTCTGTTGGGGGCGGAGCTTAAAAAAAGTGTCACGGTGCAATGGTGGCGAAGGAACCTCGGGAGTTTTGTTCATTTTTGCTGTGAAAATCATGCTGGTTTTCCACTCGTCTGCATTCTGAAAGATCTCGGCCCAAATAGGCACTCATTATCTTTTAGTTTATCCATGCTTTAAAACACACACACACACACACACACACACTTACCAGACTCTCTGGAGTGCACTGATGACAGCACTGCCCCACCAGGGGCCTGAACTTGCCAAGGGATGGCGCTACAGTCTTCAACTTTTTTCGGATCTTCACCCCCCAAGATAACTGTCCCAAAACACACACACACACACACACACACACACACACACACACACACACACGCGTGTACACTTAGGCACTTGGATCAATGTGAAATAAGCTGCGGCGCTGTCCCTCCATGATGAAAAGTCCTCTAAAAGGGAAGAGAAAGAAATGATTACCCAGTAACTCTAAATTTCAGACAGATGCGTCCCATGATATCATCCGATGCAGGATTCAAGAGGGGGAACGGATCTGATGACTTTCCCGAATGTCGGGTAGATAAATCACTCCTTTTAACACTTTATTTGATCAGGGAGCGAGGTACCGTCCCCATTGCTGCTCCCCCTGTGCTTTCAATAGCCGCCTGCTGCTGCGCACTGTGCAGAGGCTGCTTTTTTTGTGGTTCGCGGCGTTTCACAATGACAAACGGCCACTTGAGCAAGGTACCGTCCCCAGCACTGCTCCCCGGGTAACAGACGCATGAAGAAAATCTAGATTAAAAGAGAACCGTGGCTACGAAGCTCACCAATATCATCAGCGCGGCTTGTAAACTAGACAGTCGGTGTAGATACACTTTATACGATTAACCACCTTTCCTGGCTGATCCGAGCCCCAAAATCAGTTTTCGTTCCCGGCCTAAACAGGCGGGAAACTAATCTCTGGCGTCCAATCAGAGCGGGGTAAAGATTTCTCGGTGACTCTTTCGGATCCTGTAGCTGCACTTTACTAGCTCTCATATTTCTGTGTTGCTCCAACAGTTACCAACCACAACGTCTCCACTGAAAACCACCTGTGCAGTTTCAGTGGAGGCTTTAGTTCTGAAAGATGAGAGAAGGACTCGTCCAGGGCGGGACGTCCAACCTGTTCTCTGGTGTGATAAGAGGGAAAGCGATCTTGTCCTACCAGTGAGGAGCTAGCGTTTTTATTCTGAATGGCCTTTAGATCAGCGCAGACAGAACTGTGAGACAACAGAGGCCGTTGATGGGAAGCCTGGCCGCTTCCCACTTCTCCCATTATACCCAGAACATGCCCACAGACACCGGAGAGACCGCTGCAGCCTTCCATTTGTTCCACAATTCTGATTGGCTGGCCGTTTGATTAGCTCACAGCATAAGACTTTCCGGCAGTGTCTTTTGTGTATTTATTATTGGAGGTAAAGTGCTCGGAAATATCCCGATAATCTATTATAGAAAGTCAGTCTTGCATGTTTCCGTAAGAAACAGATCCACTGTGTGCAAATGGGAGTTTTCAGAAAAGTGAAAGTGACTGTTTTTGCCACTTTATTAGTTACATCTACCTCACATTGACACTCGTGCATCACTTCCTGTATGTGTACTTAATGTGGTCCGTTAGGGCTAACTGTTAACACCCACCACACACACACACACACACACACACACCGGGCTGAGAGTAAACAATCACCCATATAATCTCTGCTCACTGGTGGGCTTGCATGAGTCACGAGCCCTGATTAAGGGGGTAAAAGGGGAACAGATCGGGATTAGGACCCAGGAACGAAAGGCAGTGGGTTCGAATACCCTTGAGCGAGGTACCGTCCCCATCACTGCTCCCCAGGCACTTTAAATAGTTGTCCCCTTCTGCGCGGTGTGGGTGAGCAGCGGAGGTTGCATTACGTTGTGGTTCACTGCGTGCTGCTCTGTGTCTCAAAGAAAAATAGCCACTTGAGCAAGGTACCGCCCCCAGCACTGCTCCACTGTGGAACGGAAAAGTGTGCAAGTCTCTGACAGTGAACGAAGCGGATCAGGCATTTATGAGCGAATACCGGGAGCGCTTTACGAGAAATGGGCTGATTGGACGAGAAGAAAAGCATCTGCGTGCAAAGTGTCAACATTGCACCGAACCATTTCCCAAACCGAGTTTCAGCTGAGGGCGACATCAATTCTGGCGGATATCGATCTGCACATTACAGCACAGACGGATAAGACACTGGCCCGGAGACGGAGAGATTGATTTATCATTTAGAAAGAACGTCTCCGCAGTCGACGACGTCGCGGCGTTTCGGATAAATCTGTGCGGGGAATTTCCAATCAGGGTCCTCAATTATTCAAAAAGACTGCATAATGGATGAGGATCCATGACACCCAGGTTGGTCCTTTAATAATCCTTCGCTGAAATCCAATTTTTACTGATGATGATGTTCTATTAGGCCGCTCCTGCTGGCAGCCCCAAGTGCTCCTGGTCAAATCTAATGACCGCACGAAAAAACCGCCCCAGCCGGCAGGTTTCAGGGGGCTGGGGCTCCTAATTCATTCGCAGCTTGGCGGGAGTTCCACGGTGTGGAAGAAAAGTAATGCGACGATCACACTGACAATCGTGACACAAACAGGAAACACGATCGGGACTCGGGTCAGCTCTGAAGAAGGAGGGAAGGAGGAGGGACTCTGACTCAAAAAGGAAAAGGACTCAGACACCAATCGAGAGAAATTCTCTGGAACCTACGATGAACCAGTCCTGATGCAGGTGACGCTGCGCACACACACACACACACACACCTGAGCAAACCAGAACCAAAATCCTTCCCTGCGGCCAATTTTCTGCGAATATAAAGGCGCCCTAAAATGGAGTGCGCGGCAGTGTTTTGGAAACGTTCCCTGCGGTCTGAAAGAGCGAAATGAAAAAAGTTTCCCTCCCACGAATTACAGCTTAATTCAATCACGTGTCACTGCAGAAGATTCTGGTAGATAAACTAAACTTCACCCCGGAGTAACGGAGCGCGAGATGAAGATCTTCTGCTTAATAGATCACAGATCTTCTCTCTCGCATCTGGAAAGGTATTCAGAGAAGAAGCTGCTGCAGCGCCATGTGCGAGGAATTACACAAGCTTTGCAGCTGGTTTTCTCCAGAACCAGCCAGGCTACTGCAGACAGCGGGCTGAAGGATCCAATCAAAACGGAGCACCGCTTCGATCATTGGGAAACGGAGCGTAGGGCGCGCACTCCAACACCAGGGGAAGAAACAATCCGAATTACTCTACTGCTAATGCATTATTAGTCTGAATACTCAATACCGCCACTTCTCTGAACATCCTCAGCGTTTCGCCGAATTAGGGAACGCCGGCAACACGGTGAAACCCCACCGATCAGCGAGGGGAGGAATTAGTAAATGAAGTAAATGAACGGTGCTGTTTGTCGTTAGACCTCTTGATGATGGAATGAGCGCGGCGGTAATTAGAGCCATCAGTCGCGGCCTTTTGTGAACGAACCGCTGGGGCCAAAATCGTGACTTCAATTAATACCTGACTGATGGCGCGGCTCAGAAGCTCAAAATCATATTTGTTGCAGGTTGTGCGGAACGGACCGTCCAAATAAGCAGCTTCGGGTGCCGCTAATTATCTGTGTGAAGTGTTCTCCGTGTGTGGTTCTGGTCGGCATGACCGGTGAATGATTACTGCTTTCACCATAACGGATCTACACCAGTCAGCCATAACATTAAGACCGGCTGGAGGGAAGATCTCCGATTGGCTCCTTTAAATGATAACGTTCAGGGTGGTTTACGTCAGTCGGTTCTCAAAGACGGAAGCAGGAAGATGGCGATCGGAGCAACTGTGGCAGAAGCGAGATGATTGGCTCAGAGCAGCACCAGGTTCAAGCCTCGGTGGTAGAGTTCCCGCTGCCACACTGCCAATGCAGGGATCGAAAATTTTGGATGACCGTGTGTTTAGGGACCAAGCCCAAGAATCAGAAGGTTATGGGTTTGAATCCCAGACCAGTAGGTTGCCCTGAGGTCCCCCTGAGCAAGATACCGTCCCCATTACTGCTCCCCAGGCACACACAAGTAGCTGCGCGGCGTGTGTGGGTGAAAACAGAGGTTGAATTTCGTTGTGCGCTGTGCTTCACAATGACAAAATAGTCACTTTCACTTCGCAGGCGTCCAATTATGGAAATGGAGCGAAGGTTCCCAGTGAAGAGCTAAAAAGTGAACGCTGACCGAGACAGAAGGGTATCGGAACGCAGTGCGTTTCCCTGTTAAAGCTGCACGAAGGGGATCTTCCCAACGTCAGGCAGCTGCTTTCTACATGTTCTGGATGAAGAAACGGGGTGAGCGCCACCAGATTTCAATTCATTTTAATGCAGGTCTATTTTTTATACACTGAATTGTACATTTCCAGCCTGGGCACAGGTGTGGGCCCCCTTTCGTTCAGTATTTACCCCTTTGGCTCAAATCACTACCTGCCATTTTTTTCAGTGCTTTGAACTCGTTTAAAAGCCAGTTTCGTTTGCCTTGGGCTTTCCAGCTAAATCATGTTTGGGGATGTCAAACGATCGGACTCCTGAGAGATAGATTCCCAGCTGGACTGAGAGAGCTAAGCATTCGGCTGATGTTAGCATGAGGAGAAAGAGAGAGAGAGAGAGAGAGAGAGAGAGAGCAGAGGGAGGATATCAATGCAATGTTGGGGTCGAAGGCACGGAAGAGCCTCAAAATGAGATCTGCAGCCAGACGGGATGCCTTTGCAAACTGCAGCACCGATGGAGATAAATTGTGCTTTGGCAGGACGGCGGGCGCTTATGTGACTCCCCCTCTCAGCACACATCACAGAAATGCAGGTGTGGCAGCAGAACGGCGAGAACATGCCTCGAGGGGGGTTTAACCACACAGAGACGGCGACAGGCTGCCGCCGGGTTACTCTCAGCGACACTGAAGGGCCATTAATAATGGTGATTAATCGCGATCAGCACCTTTCAATCCAGAGCACCGTCACGCTCCGACACGCGGCTGCAACCCGAGTCGAACGCCTGCAATTTGTCAGCGAAGAAAATGGATTTGTTAGAGACTGCTTGGCGCACGCACTGGGATATTCCAGCGAATAGTCCTGCTGCTAATTTAATAAGAAGTTCATTCCAAGAAAAAAAAAAAAGCGCGACTGTGCTGCAGCTCTATGTTAACACGTGGGACATCACTCATGAAGAACTGGGGCCTGAGTTCGTTGAGCGTCTCAGAAAAGCTGCGCTGATCTAGGATCTGTTCCTGACAGCAAGTCCTCCAGGAAGTGAGGGAGGCGCGGATTAGCCTGCGCACGGCGAACGCGGGCTCATGCGAGTATCTCACGGACAGAAGACGAGTCGGACTGCGATCCGAAGTTTTGTTTGCCGGGTTCCTTTTCGCAGCAGCGCTCGGAAGGGAATCGAAGGAGTGAAGCGTTTCTGAAAACACCACGTGGTTTGTTACGTCTCTGCTGCAGCAAGAAGTGTTGCGTTCTTTTGATTCCTTTAAATATTATAAATAACCGTATTTAAATAAATAACCGCAAAGAAAACTCAGGATGCTGACACAACGCTAACATCACAGACGAATCCCCACGGCCTGCTTCCTGTAACCTACACTTCTGGGACTTCAGGCCTGAAATACATAGAGCACAAATAGAATAGAACAGAACTGAACAGAACAGGACAGAATAATAGAAATGACCAGAACAGAAAAGAAATGAAAAGAAATGAACAGAACAGAACAGAAATGAACAAATAAAAAAATGAATAGAACAGGATAGAATAGAACAGAATAACAGAAATGAATAGAAGAGAAGAGAAGAGCTGTGATCCTTCGTTACGTTTGATCTAATGAATCTGGAACCCCATCGAGCTGCTTTTGGACGAGCTGGACAGAAGAGTGGAAGTGAAGAACCTTCTGAAGAACACTGATCTCCGTTGTAGAAAGAAAGCCACGAGTGTTTCATCGACGAAAGTTTAGAAAACATGGACTCCATGGTTTATTTTCTAACTCCAGCTGCTTCTTTGTTCTAAGCTTTCTTTCAGAGAACAACGAGACTCTGGACTGCTTGGATTTCAGTTAAAAAAATGAAAAAATGGGGTGTTCTAAAACTTTTGACCGGTATTGTGTGTGTGTGTGTGTGTGTGTGTGTGTGTGTA
>CM029373.1:2547489-2724989 GCA_017165825.1 Hepsetus odoe | reverse complement strand
GCAGCGCCACCTTGAGGTTGAACAGTGCTGGAGCTTCATGGCTTAGTGGGAGAAGAGCAGAGAAACATCCTGGACAGGTTTCCAGTTCTTTCAGGGCAGACACCATCACTCTTTGGGGCTAGAGAGTTGCCCTGCATCGGAAGATTGTGGGTTCGATTCCCTCACAAGTAGGTTGCCCTGAGGTACCCTTGAGCAAGGTACCGTCCCCGTCACTGCTCCCCGGGCGCTTTCAATAGCTGCCCACTGCTGTACGGTGTTTGAGTGCATGGGTTAAATGCAGTGGTCCAATTTCGTTGTGGTTCACGTGTGCTGTGCTGTGACCTCGCAATGACGAGGGTGGTCACTTTCACTTTCACATCATAGCAGTTAGCATATATTCAAGCCGCGTAGCCCGTCCTGTTCTCCGGCTGCGGAGAAAAAGGGCAGAAGACCGTGAACTGAATTCAAACGACGTATTGCGATTGGTTGGGAAAGAATTTAGAAGAAAAAAAAAAAAAGAAAAAAAGAAAAAAAAAGATCACATCAGTGACTAAAAAGTTGGCAAAGAATATCAAACTTCCTTCCTGCGTTATCAAGGACGCGCGTCCGCGACTCGGCACGTACGGCGCTGCGCTAACACATCCAGGCCCCCGTCAAAGTCTGTCATTTTGCTGAATTGCAAATCCCTCACTGAACTGGTGTTCTCTGTGATAGGCTATTTTTTATATATTTAAAAAAAAAAAAAACCCTGGATCTCTGAATTATTTATCTGTGCCGTTGTGCAATAACAGGACATGCTCTGAAAATCAGAAAAGTAAAACACACTGTTCGATGTGTTGCAAAGTTTGTCTCCTCAGGTTAAAAACAACCGCCAGATTCGGCCTTACGGCTGACCTTTACCTGCAAGGGATGAAAAACTGGCTGTATGAAATAATAATAATGAATGTTTTGGATGATCCACAGGAAGGTACACTGATTTAGAAACATTTGCGAAATAAAGTCCATTAAAAGTCTCCGCATGAGCAAGAAAACTTACTAAAAGCTCATGAGAGCCAAAAGATCTAGGAAGATCTACACGGTCCGACTGAAACAATGAGCCGGGATCAACCGCCTCCATTTCTTCCCGTCCTCTGCATCTTCCTCCTTGAAACCGACCACCTCCATGTCCATAAACCTCCTCTTTGGTCTTCCTCTTCTCCTCTTTCCTGGCAGCTCCATCTTCAAGATCCTCCTCCCGATATACTCCTCGTCTCTCCTCTGGACGTTTTCTAAAAACGATAGATTTTTCTTTACATTTTCACAATAATCCATGTTCAGTTCTGTTTGTTTCTCGGGAGAAGGTCTGAGTTTGATTCCATCGTTGGGTCCTTTCTGTCTGGAATGTTCTCCACGTCTCTAGGAGCTCCATGTTATTCCCACAGTCCAAAGACCTGGATGTCTGTGTAAATTGTCCATTTCTGTGACCTGCCCAGGGTATTTCAGCTTGGTACCCTATGAGTTTTAGCACAGGCTCCAGTTCCTCTTGACCAATCATGGTTAAGCAGCTCAGATATTGAAAGTGAAAGTGACTATCCTGGTCATTGTGACAGCACACGGTGAACCACGACGGATTTCAACCCACACACACCGTGCAGCAGCGGGCTGCTATTGAAAGCGTCCAGGGAGCAGTGATGGGACGGTACCTAAGGCAACATACTGGTCTGGGATTCAAACCTCACGACCTTCTGATCCTGGGGCCCAGTCCCTTACCACTGGACCACCGCTGCCCTGGATATTGGATAAACGGAAAAAGCTCATATTAGAAATATTAAATGTACAGATTTGAGAAGTTTCCACTTTCCAACAGAACATTTAATGCGGCGTGTCTTACGAGCCATGAGCCACTCAACAAAGCTGGGCTGCTGACAGTCTGTGTGTGTGAAGAACAACCAGAATGAAGCAAGATCTGCTTCATATCAAGCAAGTTCACGTCACACACTCAAAACTTTGACTTTGGTGATACAACTGCGTTAAAACCTCGCAAATAATTCCAAATTGAGCAAAAAAAAACGTGAAAGCTGGCCTCATCTGAACCCTTTCCTCCTCAGCGCCAATCCTTCAAAGTAAGCGGTGTCACCTGACAGCGGGAGGACAAAGGAACAAACACTTGCTAACTGTATTAGCGAACGCTTTCATTTCGGTCCAAAAACTCAAACTGGGGTCGGACTCGCTCAGGCAGCGGAGGAGACGTTATTTGCGGAAAATATGAAGACGCTGATCGGGTGTGAAACAGCTCGCTGATGCCCACCCTCGAAAGGAAGAACAAGACCATTAGAAGTTATGTCCAGACTTCCTGATGGACACTAATTGAAACAGGATTTCTGTTCCCCGCCAACACGCTCTGCACAGGCATCCGTGAAGCATGAGGTTGTTGCAAAACACAAGACGAGAACAAAGCGCAGATCACGCAGCCGTCCTGATGAAACAGTGCGCTTGAGTAAAAGCCCGTCCAGGAGCCGTTCCCGCTAATCTCAAACACGATGAACCTGAATTTACTTCCATGTGTGCGGAGGGCAGAAGATCACACACTAAGAACATAATCTCAAAAAGTGCTGCAAAAGGGCTTCTGCAGAGTAAAGTCATTGAAAAACCACTTTGACTCTTTTCAGACGGCTCTTCAGGCCATGTTTACACGCGGCCTGTAATTGAACCTAGCCGTCCTGAGCCTAAGGCAGGCGTTCTGATCCCTGTGGATCTCAATTTAGCATCTCCAGACCACCTGCCACGCATGTCTTTGGCTGGTGGAATGAGGTCCAGGAGGAAACCAACGCAGATCGCGGGAGAACATGCACACTCCACACAGGAGGCACCGGGGTAACCCTGTTTGGAATCAAACCCTGGAGCTTCTCGCTGTGAGAACCAGGAACAAGAGTCTTCTGACTGCTTAGTAGATCCAGCTCTGGGGTTTGCTGAAACTGCTGGCTGAAGCGGTGAACCTCTGGTTCAGTTTTTAGAACTTCCAGTACGTCATCCTGTGTACTAACCCACATCCTCAAGTCTGCTCCTCCTCAGTGTAGAGGTGAAGTTTAAGCGGGTTTAGAGGTTTTGCCGTTGCATTAATCAGGAAACTTTCGATCAATGAGACAACATTACGAACACACACAGCTCAGTTGGACCTCCATGAAGTCCACATTTTCTTGATTAAGAGTCCAAACATCTCCTTGCTGTGGAAAGTTATGAAAATGAGTAAGACTTGCGCTGTGTGTGACGAAGACAGCCAGGGGTACAAGAGCATTAGATCGACGGCTCAGGTTTGACGACGTGGAGACAAAGTCAGAGAAGCGAGACTGCGCTGGTTTGGACGTGTCCAGAGGAGAGACGAGGATTAAATCAGGAGAAGGATGGAGCTGCCAGACAAAAGAAGTACAAAGACACAACAAAATGCTTCCTCTGCTTTTAGGGGGCAGCTATTTAAAGTGCCCAGGGAGCAGTGATGGGGATGGTACCTTGCTCAAGGGTACCTCAGGGTAACCTACTGGTGAGAATGAGACCTGATCCCCATCTGGAAGGAGAAAATACACCTGAAGGGGCAGCGGTGTCCTCGTGGTTCGGGTGTTGCCCCGGAAGATTGCGGGTTCGAGTCCCTCACCAGCAGGTTGCACTGAGGTACCCTTGAGCAAGGTACCGTCCCAGTCACTGCTCCCCGGGCGCTTTCAATAGCTGCCCCCTGCTGCAGGTGTGTGTGTGGGTGAAACGCAGAGGTGGAATTTCGTTGCGCTGTGCTGCGTTTCACAACGACGAGGGTAGTCACTTTCACTTTTTTCACGTTTTCTTTCTTCCCGGACCTCAAATCCGAGCCGAGAAGCATTAAACCTACGTAATTAGGTTACATAACGGCATAATATCATGTAGACGCGTTTACGCCTCTGATTTCTATGCGTTTTAGGATCGTCTCTGTAACCAGGCAACTAAACAATTGCGATCGTGGGATAATGACACCGAGCGACGGAAGTGTTTTTTCGGCACGCATCTGCACTGTTTGTAAATACAGTGAGGGGTCAGGAAGCAAAAAATGAACAGTTGGGAATATTCTCAGAGGAGAAGAAGCTTTTAGTAACGTCTACGAGAAGACACATCCCCTCGTCCTTTCAGCAGCCGCGTAGAGGAGAAGTGATGAGAACGTGCAGACGGCGGCGAAGGGGAGAAACGGCGGGAAGTGACGGTAAAGCCGGGGGGGAGAGCCGAGCTGCAGCTTTCGCCGATCTGCTGGAGCTGCGCTGCGCCTTTCCTGCGAGGCCGATCGGTGCGCGTGCGTGTCATCGCGTGCGCGCGTGTGTGTTTGTGCGTTGGGATGTAAGGGTGACTATGTGGGAGTGTAAGTGGGTGCTTGTAACAGAGGGATGATGCGGACTGTCAAAAATAAAGTGTTCTTTCACCTGTATTTTTTTTTATTCCCCCCTTTTCCATTCTCTTTTTAGAAAAACAACACTGCTCTCTTCCTCTCTTCCAAAATCGCTTCTCTGCGCCCACACAGGTAAACAGAGGAATGATAATTGCAGGGCCGCTCCCCGGTGCTTTTGTTCCAAGGGGCAGAGCAGATGTGTAGGCTGCTCGAGATGTCCGTTACATGAAAGGCAAACCGGTCTTCTTCCTCTGGCCGCTCATCCACTGCCCCTTGGCTGACCCGGCGAAACGTCAGCTGAAAGGGTTTGAGCCGCGCTTTTACATAATCCTCCAACGCTGCGTCTCGGGACGTCCCCCGAAGATCCACTTTTAAGTGTTGATCTTCATCTGAAACGCTTTCTTGAGTCTAGTTCAATTACGACGGTCGTTTGATTGATCTTGATATCGGTTCCCCTCCTCGCTCGGTTTCTCTGAGCTCCTGCTTTCGTAAAGGGGCATCATTTGCTCCTTGATCGGTTTTAAAAGTTGAACCTAAATTCAAAAGGGCGCAGGAGTTCAAACGCACCGTGACGCAACCTGCAGCAACGCCGCCCGGAGCCGCAAGAAGAATAAACGGATTAATGAATGAAAAAATTGCTGATGAAGCAAACAAATGAATTTTAAAAAAATGAGAAATATTAAAATCACTTCGCCCCGTGTGAGCTGGGATGGACTCCAGCACCCCCCCCGCGACCCCAATTAGGACAAGCAGCCCAGAAAATGACTGACTGATTAAATCGCAAATTCCAGATTTAAAATTACTGGAATTAATTTCCTCGAGTAAGTAACTGTTTTTTCATAAACTTTTGAGATAAGATCCGTTTTGTCTCATTGAACATCCATCCATCCATCCATCCATCCATCCATCAACCAACCTGCTGATTACGTTACCTGATCGATATTGTGGGAATGACTCAGACGACTCGTGTTCATCACTGCTTAAGAGCGTCTTTGTCAGACTTGGAGTTAAACAAAGGTAAACAAGGCGAAAAGCACTTATCTCCGACGAACTAGCGATAAGGAAACTGCCTGAAAGTATGACCTTCAATACGAGAACGCAAACCTGCCTTTACGTTTATCCCACGTATGCAAGCGACTATCAGAATAAATCCCAAACGAGTTGCAGGAGAAAGAGAGAGAGAGATGTGTGTGGGAGAAAGAGGTGGAAAGTGTGTGGGAGAGGTAAAGAGGGGGATGAAAGAAAGAGAGACGACCGCATAAGATGGGGGTGGACAGAGATCCTGACCTTATAGATCCCCATTAAAAAACTGACGCAAGCAATCAAACGCTTGTGCACTGCGGGAGGACTTGGGAAGCGGGAGCTGGAAGCAGGAAGTGCCCTGGGAATGGGAATTGGTGGGCTGGTTGTTATTAATAGAGTGTGTCAGGTAATTAATGGGAGAAGGTGTGGGAGTTGGGAGGGGGTTTACTGTAGGGAGACGCCGAGTGTGTCATAATCACTGACGATGAGAGTGCGGCCAGTTGCGTGAATTGTGTCTTTATGGTGCTAAAAGCACAAGCGTTGGCAGAGATTACACTTTCAGCAGCACATGTTTAGATATTAAATGTACTCCAATCAGCCACAACATTAAAACCACCGACCCGACTGTGGTACCCAAGTGTCGTTGGGTGGCTATTGAGGCAGGAAGTCTGAGCGCCTTTACTGAGGGTCAGATTGTTCAGAACACAGAGCATGCAGTGGTTAGTACCGAAGCGGTCCAAGAAAGAGGTCAGCAGGGTCAAGGGCACCCAAGGCTCATTGATTTGTGTGAGGAGTAAAGGCCAGCCTGTCTGGCTCGATCAGTGCAGCAGCCTGAAACGGTGAACGCGGGTCAGAACGGCGTAGGAACACACGCATCAAAACTGTATAGCTGCAGACCGGTCAGAGTACCCATGCCGAAGCCAACACGTCAACGTCTGACTCAGACCACGGAGCAAAGAAAGAAGGTGGCCCGGCCTAACGAGCCACATTTATAATACATCAAGTGCCTGGGAGCGTCTCCTGTAGCAGAGACGGTACCAGGATGTAAAGACGGAAAGCCAGCAGAGGCAGCGTGACGCTACGGGAGACGTTCTCCTGGGAAACCCTGGTTCCTGGCGTTCATGTTGCACTGACCTAAACATTTATGCAGACCGAGTTAAAGTGCTCCCTAAAGGCAGAAGCAGGTTAGTGCGGCCTGCCACGCTGCATTAGCTCTTCAGGAACGGCTCGAGGAGCCACACAAAGAGCGTTAGATGTTGACCATGTTCTACCAAATTTGGTCTCCCCTGAAGCCTGATTATAGACGGGTTGGTGTTCCAAAAATGGCTCATCCCTTAGGATTCAACAGCAGGCTTTACTGAATTGAGAATGATATGCAAATAAAACCCATTCTCATTGGCTACACAGTGATGTGTCAACAGGGGTCGAAGAAAGTGAAAGTGACTATTACAGTCATTGTTCAACCTCTGCATTTTATCTGTACACACCGTGCAGCAGGGGGCAGCTATTGAAAGTGCCCCGGGAGCAGTGATGGGGACGATACCTTGCTCAAGGGTACCTCAGGGCAACCTGCTGTTCTGGGATTCAAACCCGCGACCTTCTGGGGCCAACTTTTCTTTCCACACCTCACTGCCGCTATTATTCCAACGCAGAGCGTCCGGCCCAGAGGCATGGTTACATTGTCATATGAAGAGCGCCGCGGGCTCGCCCCGACTCTCTAAAGGTAGCGGCTGGATAAGAGGGATACACAACCACACCATGTTCAGGACGTACATGTGCAGAAAGAAATCATGTGCTTAACACTTCCACCCTTCGGGGTAAGAGACTTGCACATCTGCAGCTTTTAGTGTCCATACGGAGGTGAAGGTGCGAGTGTTACACGCTACTTTAAATTCGTGTAATTGCGCTAGCGGATGCGGTGAGGAGGTGTCGGCAGTGAGGGTTCTCTCCCAAGGCGTGCAGAAGCTGACAGCCGTGTCTGGGGCGCTTAGAGAGGGACGAGCGTGTCCACGGCCTGTGACGAGGAAATGGAGTGTATCGCTGCTCTAATTCACGAGAGAAGCCTCATGCCAGGCCTCGGCGGAAGCGACTCGACGGGGTTCGGTGTCAACGCTGCAGGCGGTTTTTAAAAGTGAAAGTGACTAATTGCCATAGCGAAATACGGGCCACGGTGAACCACGACAGAGTTCAACCTCTGCTTTCCACCCAAACACACCGTGCAGCAGGGGGCAGCTACTGAAAGTGCCCAGGGAGCAGTGATGAAGACGGTACCTTGCTCAGGGGTACAACATCATGATCTGGGATTCGAACCCACGACCCTCCGATCCTGGGGCCGACTCCCTAAACACTAGGCCACCGCTGCAACTGAAAAACACATTTTCACAGAACAATAAAGCTCGCTCATTTTTCTGATGCCAGGCATCAGATGAGCAGTGAAATTCGTTCCTTGTAAAACACACACACACACACACACACACACACACACACACGAACACACCCGCAGTTGCAACAGCGCACCTGCGGTAATGCTATAAGGGGATTGATTTGGGAAGATTTAGAGAGAAATCTCCGTTCTCTACAGTGTGCTCGCAGCCTCTCCAATCAATACTCCCTCGTTCTCTACGACCACTAACCTCATCCCCCCTTCGATTGATTTTCACTGCGCCACACTCTCTCTCTTTCACACTTCATGATGTATTCATTCCATAAAAATACTGACACAGCGCCCACAAACGAAACTGCAACACCTACGGTCGAAACTCTGTGGAGAGCTTGATACAAAAAGACAAGGGAGAAAAGAAAAGACGGAGCTTCTAAAAGTGAAAGTGACTAATAGTCATTATGAAAGACAGCACACGGGGGACGGACGGACGGACTCTGTTTTCAGCCCATACACACACGTTCAGCAGGGGGCAGCAATATCCAGCCACCGGGGAGCAGTGATGGAGACGGTACCCTGCTCAAGTTCAAGGCAACCTACTGGACCTATATCTCTAGGCCAATTCACAAGGGATGCGGTTTAATGCTCCTGCTCTTTACGCTCGCGGGCCTTTAGGTAATGCCACAGCTCAGCGTTTAAACTTTTAAATGCGACCGTTTGCTCGTTCGGCAGCTTTAATTGCCGTGGCTGAAAAGAGACGTTCTGATTTGTGGCTGCGATGTTTGATCGACTGATACGTATCGACAGCGCTCCCGTCCCGTTCGCCCTCGCTGGTGAATATGGTCAGCGCTGGGAAAATCACTGGTCATCTGCAAGTTTCATCGTTAAAATGGATTAATTAGTCTCGCTTAATGGATTTGGATCAAACGGATCAAAGCCTGTTTAATAATCAGGCTGAAAACGGTGATGATCGTTCTGGTGAAGAAAGCGATGCTCGAATTTCAAGGTGTCTCGTTCGTAAGTGGAGGACACTGGCTCGTGTCGAAGCCCTGCCGTGATCTTATTGGCTCAGAAGGACTCCGGCCCCGTCTTCGCTCGGGACGTTCGGCGGTGCAAGGCCTCGTCGTGGCACGTCAAATATAACAAATGCAATCCCCTGGCTGTACGTCATCCTCGTCCCCTCCCTTGAGGAACGTAGGATCAATCAATAGATGCTTCATTTTCTCTCACTCTTCTTGGGTCACCAGGAGCAGCACTAAGACACACTGACCTAAATGATTCAGAGCGTCCCTGCCTGACGTACACAAACACAAACCAGACGAGAGAAAAGCTCGTTTAAGCTGCAGAGTTATTCTCAAAATGGCGTTAAGAGCTTTTCTTGTCATCCTTTAAACCTTTCTGCCTCACACTTCTCCGGCTGTTAGTTCTGAAACGGCTCCTTGTGTGAAGGCTTGAACTCAAGGTCCATCTTTTCTTCCCGGGATGTTATACCGGGCCCTGCTAACCCGTTCGGGCTGCTCTGTTGAGGCCGGCGTGTACTCTCTTAGGCGGAAGTGAAAAGAGCGGCGAAGCTCAGCAGACGCGTCTTTGTCTGGCGGCACTTAAACGGATCTCGCTGTAACTGACGGCCGTGATTATGAATCTTCTGAAGAAGCCCGTTGTGGTTCTTTCCCTTCCTCCGCACCTTCACAAAGAACCCGCGTCAATAAAAGCCTTGCTTTTATCAAATAAAGGAGTCGTGTGGAGCAGGAAGGGAGAGTGTCGTCTGATAAAGAGACGCAGGTCCTTCAGTAAAAGCAATCTGTTGTGTCTGATAAGTGCTTCTGGTTCTGGGTTTGATTCCCGCTCCGAGTCTGTTCCCTGTCCGCATGCACATCAGGGGACTGGGAACGCAGAGGAACCAAAAGATGGTCAACACTGGAACATCAAGAATGAGCGGAAAGAGGAAGTTGATTTTATGAATGAAGAGATTTAGCGAGGAGTTAAAGGAATGAGTTCCTAGAACTGGGATTCGACGAGCCAATCGCGGTGGTTCTGCTGAGTCAGCGGAGCTTGCGTTGGTCCGTGTGTCCTCCCTGGGATGGAGTGGCGACCTGTCCCTAATTAGGACGAGCGGCGAAGAAAATGAGCGAGCGAGCGAGCCAGCGAGAGAGTGAGGAGGAGAAAAAGAATTAGACCAGAGAGAAAATTGAGGAAAAAAAAAAAAGGGAAAGAGAGAGTAACAGAGACCGCAAGAGAGAACTGGAGAAAGAAGGAGAACAAAAGAGACAAAAAGAGAGGCAGAGACGGGCAGAGAGACAGACGGAGAAAAAGAGAAAGAGGGTTGAAGTTTTAGGATTTTTTAATATTCTTTGGGCCGTTATGACACTTTTCTCTGCGATTTCTTCTTCGAGTCCTTTCTTTGTAAATTCTGCCGTTGATGCTTGCTGGGGATCCCGGGTGACCGGCCATCGGCAAACGAACGAGCATCGACAGCGGTGATGCGGTGGCGGCGCATTAACCATCAGAATTAAAAATCACCGCTACAGTCAGTCAGATCTTACCGAGAGCTCACAGGCTTCAACCCGTAACAGAATCGATTCTTATAAACCAGTCGGGTCAGCCGCCTGTTTTAGAGCCGTTTCTATAGTTACACCTCTGACCAGGTCTGCCTATAAGGACAGTCAGGGCTGTAAACATAAGCGATCCTAAATCCGGGACCCGACCTCCAAAAGAACATGATCAGCTAAGGAACTGTGCTTTTCAGCCGTTTTTAACATTTTTCCATCGTCTAGACAAAGATAAAGCCTCCATTTCAGTACCAGAGTGTAAACAGAGAGAGTGTTTTAGCACTAGAATATAAACTGAGATAGTGTTTTAGCACTAGAATATAAGATGAGATAGTGTTTTAGCACTAGAATATAAACTGAGATAGTGTTTTAGCACTAGAATATAAACTGAGATAGTGTTTTAGCACTAGAATATAAACTGAGATAGTGTTTTAGCACTAGAATATAAACTGAGATAGTGTTTTAGCACTAGAATATAAACTGAGATAGTGTTTTAGCACTAGAATATAAACTGAGATAGTGTTTTAGCACTAGAATATAAACTGAGATAGTGTTTTAGCACTAGAATATAAACTGAGATAGTGTTTTAGCACTAGAATATAAACTGAGATAGTGTTTTAGCACTAGAATATAAACTGAGATAGTGTTTTAGCACTAGAATATAAACTGAGATAGTGTTTTAGCACTAGAATATAAACTGAGATAGTGTTTTAGCACTAGAATATAAACTGAGATAGTGTTTTAGCACTAGAATATAAACTGAGATAGTGTTTTAGCACTAGAATATAAACTGAGATAGTGTTTTAGCACTAGAATATAAACTGAGATAGTGTTTTAGCACTAGAATATAAACTGAGATAGTGTTTTAGCACTAGAATATAAACTGAGATAGTGTTTTAGCACTAGAATATAAACTGAGATAGTGTTTTAGCACTAGAATATAAACTGAGATAGTGTTTTAGCACTAGAATATAAACTGAGATAGTGTTTTAGCACTAGAATATAAACTGAGATAGTGTTTTAGCACTAGAATATAAACTGAGATAGTGTTTTAGCACTAGAATATAAACTGAGATAGTGTTTTAGCACTAGAATATAAACTGAGATAGTGTTTTAGCACTAGAATATAAACTGAGATAGTGTTTTAGCACTAGAATATAAACTGAGATAGTGTTTTAGCACTAGAATATAAACTGAGATAGTGTTTTAGCACTAGAATATAAACTGAGATAGTGTTTTAGCACTAGAATATAAACTGAGATAGTGTTTTAGCACTAGAATATAAACTGAGATAGTGTTTTAGCACTAGAATATAAACTGAGATAGTGTTTTAGCACTAGAATATAAACTGAGATAGTGTTTTAGCACTAGAATATAAACTGAGATAGTGTTTTAGCACTAGAATATAAACTGAGATAGTGTTTTAGCACTAGAATATAAACTGAGATAGTGTTTTAGCACTAGAATATAAACTGAGATAGTGTTTTAGCACTAGAATATAAACTGAGATAGTGTTTTAGCACTAGAATATAAACTGAGATAGTGTTTTAGCACTAGAATATAAACTGAGATAGTGTTTTAGCACTAGAATATAAACTGAGATAGTGTTTTAGCACTAGAATATAAACTGAGATAGTGTTTTAGCACTAGAATATAAACTGAGATAGTGTTTTAGCACTAGAATATAAACTGAGATAGTGTTTTAGCACTAGAATATAAACTGAGATAGTGTTTTAGCACTAGAATATAAACTGAGATAGTGTTTTAGCACTAGAATATAAACTGAGATAGTGTTTTAGCACTAGAATATAAACTGAGATAGTGTTTTAGCACTAGAATATAAACTGAGATAGTGTTTTAGCACTAGAATATAAACTGAGATAGTGTTTTAGCACTAGAATATAAACTGAGATAGTGTTTTAGCACTAGAATATAAACTGAGATAGTGTTTTAGCACTAGAATATAAACTGAGATAGTGTTTTAGCACTAGAATATAAACTGAGATAGTGTTTTAGCACTAGAATATAAACTGAGATAGTGTTTTAGCACTAGAATATAAACTGAGATAGTGTTTTAGCACTAGAATATAAACTGAGATAGTGTTTTAGCACTAGAATATAAACTGAGATAGTGTTTTAGCACTAGAATATAAACTGAGATAGTGTTTTAGCACTAGAATATAAACTGAGATAGTGTTTTAGCACTAGAATATAAACTGAGATAGTGTTTTAGCACTAGAATATAAACTGAGATAGTGTTTTAGCACTAGAATATAAACTGAGATAGTGTTTTAGCACTAGAATATAAACTGAGATAGTGTTTTAGCACTAGAATATAAACTGAGATAGTGTTTTAGCACTAGAATATAAACTGAGATAGTGTTTTAGCACTAGAATATAAACTGAGATAGTGTTTTAGCACTAGAATATAAACTGAGATAGTGTTTTAGCACTAGAATATAAACTGAGATAGTGTTTTAGCACTAGAATATAAACTGAGATAGTGTTTTAGCACTAGAATATAAACTGAGATAGTGTTTTAGCACTAGAATATAAACTGAGATAGTGTTTTAGCACTAGAATATAAACTGAGATAGTGTTTTAGCACTAGAATATAAACTGAGATAGTGTTTTAGCACTAGAATATAAACTGAGATAGTGTTTTAGCACTAGAATATAAACTGAGATAGTGTTTTAGCACTAGAATATAAACTGAGATAGTGTTTTAGCACTAGAATATAAACTGAGATAGTGTTTTAGCACTAGAATATAAACTGAGATAGTGTTTTAGCACTAGAATATAAACTGAGATAGTGTTTTAGCACTAGAATATAAACTGAGATAGTGTTTTAGCACTAGAATATAAACTGAGATAGTGTTTTAGCACCAGAATATAAACTGAGATAGTGTTTTAGCACTAGAATATAAACTGAGATAGTGTTTTAGCACTAGAATATAAACTGAGATAGTGTTTTAGCACCAGAATATAAACTGAGATAGGGTCCTAGGGTCCTTTTATTTAGGGTCCTTCATCAACTACTGAGCAAAGCATGACCTCAGAGGCCTATTCAGACTTCAGACTGCGATTCGTCTTCTCCTCTGCTCTCGGCAGACTCTACACTGTGCCTGCTTAAAGCAAAAGCTCAAAGCACTCCACGTTTGCTTCGTCAAACCAAAGTCAGATTCAAATCGGCCTTTTCGGAGGGTTCACAAATCAGCTCTTGATCCTGATTGGTGACTCCATATCCCATACGGTGAAAAAGTTCTGGAAGTATGGCTACGAGCTACAGCCAATAAGAGTGCAGGACCGTAGGTGAGGCGAAACACAGGGGAGGAGACTATATTCTTCAAGTTAATTCTCATATTCTCTCTCTTTTGGTTATTTTTTGCTGCACAAACAGATTATAACGCGCACACACTTCTCGCTGACGCCCCTTTCTGTTCCTAAAAAAAACAAATAAATATATACATTTCAGCAAGAACCCGTTTTCTAGTTTCAAAACCTCGTATCGCCTCTCCTCGGGGAACATCTCATGTTTTGTACACTTCGACGACTGGCTCACGTGCTTTTGCGTCTACATATGTTTGGCTCGGGGAAAGCCAAGAAAGTAAAGGACAGGAAGAATGTAGAATATTAACCCTGCCAATTACGCGTGCCCTAAAAAGACTGACCGCGGACAGAAAAAAATAAAGTCTGGCCCTAAAATAACACCGAGTGAGCAGCTGTTTAAACTGTCCCGGAGTTTAGAAGTTCACGAGGTGAAGAGTTCAGCCCGATCTTACGAGACCATCCTTTACACACTTAAGGATATTGTGGAGGCATAAAGGAAACAGCGCGGTGTGAGCGGAGGAGGGGAAAAAAAAGAAAAATAAAAACGGAAGGGAATCGTGGCGACAGCGCAGAGCTGAAGAAATGGCCCGTGTTTGGAGCATTACCTCCACACGCAGATTATGAGTGTCTCTTATTCTGCCGAGACGTCAGGTCGTTTACTGCAGATATAGAGGCGAGCAGGCCGGGCTTAAGGTGCGCAGCGGCTTCATCCGTCTGAGGATCTAAAGCGAGTCGGGCTGCCTCTAAGACAGAAAGGAAGAGATCTTTTAAAGATAATGTGGACAAACATGTTCCCACTTCAAGTCTGTCCATTTGTGCAGAAGAGGAAAAACACTAATGAGCTAGAACAAGAGATGCAGCAGACTCTCTCTCTCTCTCTCTCTCTCACAGCTTATCAAAGAAACTTATTATATCCGCCTTCTGAATCGAGTTTGATCAAAAGACCCAAACACATCATTGTGGCCGCAGCGTTCAGCGGAAGGCATCACATGCTGTTCTTGTGTTTCAAGTGTTGCGTCCAAAAATGGACGAAAAAGAAAAAGAATTCGAGGCAGAAACAGAAAAAAAAAGAAGAAATAAAATAAAATCACATTCCACTTTTACACGTTTGCATATATTTGCGGCATGCAGCAGACGCTCTTTGATCCAGGGTGAATTCACGTCAGCGCTTCGTCGTCCGCATCTGTTCTTCCTTCCTGTGATCTGGATGCAAGTCAACGACGGTGGATCTAAAGAACGCACTGATGAACTCCGACGCAGTATCTGCACCGCTGCACGGCCCTAACCTAGTGGTTCGGGCGTTGGCCACGTGATCGGAGGTTCGGGGGTTCGAACCCCTTCCCAATAGGTTGCCCTGAGGTACCCTTGAGCAAGGTGCCGTCCCCGTCACTGCTCCCCGGGCGCTTTCAATAGCTGCCCACTGCTGCACGGTGTTTGCATGGGTTAAATGCAGAGGTCCAATTTCGTTGTGGTTCACTGTGTGCTGTGCTGTGACCTCGCAATGACAAGGGTTGTCACTTTCACTTTCAAGTTCACGCTAAAATTAGAAGTTTCGAAAGTGCCCAAAGGGAGATGTAGACCACCACTCAGCCACAACGAGAAGTGGATGATTATTTTGGAGTGTGTCAAGCATTGAGGATGCGCTAGTTTGAAGCTTGTCTGCAGGAATAATGGGCAAGTATAAGGATCTGAGACACTGGACAACTGGGTCAGACCTTCTCCACGTCAGGATTTGTCTGATGTTGCCGGAATGTAAAAGTGCTCGAGGCTCACCGATCACCGGATCACCGGCTGTCTGATCCGATCCTTGAACCGCGGTGCTCTCGTCTTTGACGATCTCAGCTTGTGGGCTCATCAGTTCCGGTCAGAGATGGGAGGCGATTCGCTTCAGAGGGAGAAAATAAAACAAAACATTTCCCTCTGGATGAATCAAGCTTTTATCAATCAAGTCTGAGTCTGTTCTTTCCATCCATCCACTTTTAGAATGGCTCACGACTTCAGTTTTACCGCAAGTGAAGGGAATTATCCATTATTTTATGTGGTTACGGTCTGGGTTCGAATCCTGGGTTCGAATCCTGGACCCGTAGGTTGCCCTGAGGTACCCTTCAGCAAGGTACCGTCCCCATCACTGCTCCCTGGATCACTGGGTTTAGCTGCGCAGTGTGTGGGGGTTACATAAAATGCAAAAAGGATTTCACTAAATAGACAATAAAACAAAAAATCACAACACACGGCATAATAAGACGCGGCTGGTGCGAAAGACGTAAAAGGTGAAACTTAATGTAAATGTAATGTGAAATATTTAATGTTCGGTGAATACAGAAACGCAGATGACCTCTTCACACGCAGGTGAGGACCCACCCGAACGGGGCGGCAGACGATGTTCTAGGTTACGCCGGGGCGCCCAGGTCCCATGATGGGCTCTATAAAGCCGAGAGCCTGATAACGCTCTAATACAATCATCCCAAGCAACAGCCATGTGAGTCGCATCTACTGCAGGCACAAACATTAAACAGTACAAAACAGGAGATAAAAATACACCGCAGCATTCCTGAAGGAGGGAGAGAGAGAGAGAGGGGGGGGGGGGGGGGGCGAGAACATCAGAAAAGATCTTTGGTATGCAATCAAAAAATGTGAAGGAGTGGTGGAGGGGTAAACAAAGAGAAAGTTGAATGAATGACGAGTGATGCTTAGCTGGAAAGAAGAAAAAAAAAACAAACAAAAAAAAAAACAAGAATGCTAAAAACCTACCAGTCCATGAGAGCAGGAATCAAAAGTAATGGGACGGGATGAGAGGAAGAGGGAGTCACAAAACGCAGAGTATATGGAACAGCAAGGCCAGTCGTCCATCCATCCATCTATCCATCCATCCATCCATCTATCTGTGCTCCTGCAGCACAAATGGCTGAAAAAGGCAGCTTGAGACTGGAAGCTCCATCTTTTAAGAAGTTCTCCACCGTCCCACTCTGCAGCACTTTTGGAACCACTGCATGCCAGGAACACTGGGCCATTTCGGAGATGCGCTGACCCAGCTGTGTAGCCGACACTGTTTGATTACAGCCGGCGTACTCAACAATAAAGGCTGAAGCGCACTGGAGGAAGCTTTTATCAACTTTTAACTTTCAGGTTCCTGTCGGTTCTTAATGGCTTCAGAAGAAGCGGGAAAGCTTTACAAACGGCTCTTGGTAAAGTGTGACCGGCCGCCGTGGGCAGCAAGTAAGAACAACTAGTTTGCCGATTAAACGAAAAGTGATTTCATGGTTCTGAACTTCAATTGAAAGTGAAAGTGACTACCCCCGTCATTATGAAAGCCCAGCACACGGTGAACCGCAATGAGATGCATCCTCTGCTTTTCGTCCACACACACCGTGCAGCGGGAGGCAGCTATTTAAAGCGCCCGGGGAGCAGTGATGGGGATGGTACCTTGCTCAGGGCTACTGATCTGAGATTCGAACCAATGACTGTCCGATCCCGGGGCCTAGTCCCTGAACACAGCAATGACGGGACACTTTTAAAAATGAATCATTTGGGAGAAATTCATTATGACGAGGTGCTTTCCTGAATTCTTGCCCAGCATTTTAAATCAAGCTATGGAGCAGATGGCCGTTGAGTCAGTAGCCGGTGATATTTACGTAAGATGAGTTTTTCGCCCCAGCGTCTTCATGAACTTTGCCTAATAAGCAGTCTAAGCTGGCTCCCGAACGCCAAACGGTCCGAGGGCTCCCTTCGAACGGGGGTGAACCAGATGGCTGGAGAACTGGCTGCACTTTGTGCTGGTGGGAAGGCATTTGTTTGTGGCCACCGTCTTCTCTTCAGCGTCTCACGGAGGGAAATGACCTCGGTTCCTCATGATGCGGGAGGCTGGATCCGTTTCGCGCCGAGCCAAACCCCGAGCCCATGCAGCGGAGGGTGAAACTGGCCCGTCTGAAATAACCGCCGCCATTGTGTTACAGACTGAACGTGGCCCTTGAAACAATGTGGTTAATTATGCTAACGATAACAGCAGGTTTGCTGGATCCATTTGCTCTGTGCCACATGCATCAAAGCGGCGACGAGGACGGCGTTCATGCGCCTGAATGCACGCCGGCGTCAGACAGCTGTGAAAACTGCCCTGATGCGACTCGCCAGACAAAAACAAAACAAAGCGGGAGCCAAACAGGTCACTTAGCTAAAAAGTTCACGTGTACCGGCACCTGCTGCCAAAATAGCATCCATTTATCAACCTCGTTCGAGGGCTCGTCCAGTTCTTTATCTCAAAATGATCCACGGAAGCTTTTGCCGTCGAGCCCCGTGATTGGCTCACGTCAGGTATTCGCTGGATACCAGGTGCAGTGCGGTGCTTAATCCAGCATTTCCTTCCCATGACCAAAGTGACAAGAGCGCTGGTCAAAGAGCACAGGGTATTTTTAACTTCCACGATAAGGCTCCCTTCATCCATGTTTGTACTGGAAAAATCAACAGAGGGATCCCGACCAATGAGGCGGGAGAAGCAAGCACCTCAGAAATAGAGCCAGGGCGCTTGATTACCCGTCAGCGAGACTGAACCCAAACGAAGCGGAGACGGTTTGCTGCCAGTGAGACTAGTTTCGTTTCGATCTGGTTCCTGGACACGGAATAAGCCTGGACGGGTGACTTCGTCTGTGTTCTGGACGAGTCGAATGAACACGAGATGGTGCTTTTCGATCGAGCCGTCTTCACCGACGCAGCCGCACGAACTCAACATACTGTGATGCTGCAGCTTAAGTGGAGTCTGCAGTTAGGCTGGCCTGAATCCTGAAGCCATGAACCCTGAATAAAACACTATCGATGGGCTTTGGGGCCATTTTTCTGTTTACACACATCAGTGGACACATCGTGCGCAGAGCGAAGTGAGACAGAAAACTGAGCCAAATCTCACAGGAGGCACATATTGATGAGCGAAGCAGAGACAGAGAGTGAGAGAGAGAGTGAGAGAGAGAGAGTGTGCTGGCGGTGAGGGGGCAGTGGAGCACCATGCCACCGTCTGATCTCCACTTCAAAGCAGCTTTTCAAGTCTAAACAATGAGCCACTTCCTAAATCTTCACCTTAAAATGCTCACTTTTTACAGCAGCCATCATCTAACGGTTTCCATTCCCATAAACCAGCGCAGCTTTCGCTTTCGCACTCATCTACGGCTCCGTTCTGTTCTTAGCAGGTTCATATATTTGAGGAAAATAACCAATCGTGGTGCTTTGATTCATTCAGGTCCCTTTATACCGATGATCCCCGCTGATCTTCATGGTAATGATGAGGATATTAATAGCGTTGGCCTAGTGTTTAGGGACCGAATCCCGGACCGGTAGGTTTCCCCGAGGTACCCCTGCGCAAGGTACCGTTCCCATCACGGCTCCCCGGGCGCTGGATCCGGCTGCACCCTGCTGCACGGTGTGTGCGGGTGAAAAGCAGGCGTTGCATTTCGTTAAAATGATAGATTTTGATTGTCTATTTATTTATTATACAGAAAACCGGATAATGTGGGACATAAAGAAAGCTGATTTGAAAAATATCCTTTTAAATGATTTCAGATTTACAAACAACGCCCGCACGCTCGCCATCGCCTCTTCTCTTCGTCCGCTTCTTTCGCTCTTTTTCAGGGTACAAGTGGAGACCGTGTTCACGCGATGTGAAGAGATTTCAGAGCAAAGCGCGACAAATTAAGCAAAAAATGAAAACTCAAACCCGTTTTCCTGTGTGGCAGCGCGCCAGGACTGCGCGAATCACCGATAAAGGAATTAAAAACGGAGCTGGAGCCTCAGCTGCGATCAGATCAACGCTCAAACAAAACCCAAAGGACGAATCCATCGAGCCCCCTTGATCCGAGGGCCGTTACGGACGTCGATAAAGCCACGTGTGCACCAAACCGAGTGATTCCATGAGGCGGGACACTCAAAGCAACACCTGAGAGAGCGCCAACAACTTTTTACTACTTTTTACAAAAGAAACGAGGACGTTGGGCCTTTAACTCCTTTGTAGATTCAGTCTGAGAGCCAGGTCTCCGCCATGCAGTTCAATTATTCATCACTTTAATTAAAGCGTCTTAAAGTAAAAGACATGGTAATAAGAGCACTTATGGCTTTTCCACTTTAATGAAAATGAAGAAGAAAAAAAGTATATTTCTTAAATACATTATTCAAAGCTCATTCGCACGGGCAGCTTTATGGGCCATATTCTCTTTTAAATGAGGATGAAGAAAAATAAAAAAGTTTCAGTAATGGTTCATTAACGGATGGAGGAACTCGTAAACGCAGCGTCCACACCTCTTGGTAGAGTCAACCCGGCAGAGAGTTTTGGAGCCTGAAAAGAAAAAAAGTGAGAAAAGGGGAGAAGAGAATATCAGCTGATGGGAAAGCGCTCCAAAAAAAGTCGGAATAAATGCGACATATTTACTCAGAGTGAACGGGTCGTTACTCCATTGCAGGACACACACACACACACACACACACACACACACACACACACACACACACACGGGGAGAACATGCAAGCTGTCCCGCCTGGGAACAGAACCCAGGACCTTCTCGCTTTGAGGCGGCAACAGTGTCCAAGATCAATCACTGCATCCAGCCTGAGGAAGCCAGGGATGAACTGAACAGCTGCTGCTTCTCATTCTTTCGGCTGCTCCCGTTTAGGGGTCGCCACAGCGGATCATCCGTTTCCATTTCTTCCGGTCCTCTGCATCTTCCCCCTTCACCACGTCCTCTTCTCCTCGTTCCTGGAAGCTCCATCTCCAACGTCCTCCTCCATTAATTCAATTAATTAACGATTAATTAAACGGCGATTTAGTTCATCATCTGGTTTCCAGGGAGCGCTGCGTGCTAGAGACGTACTTTTTTGTAAACCAACTGCAGTTTTTTTCGGAATAAATTCCTTGCGGTGACTTGAACGTGTTCTGGGATAATTGATCCTTTTCACCCGAATGGTTGCTAGTTTGGTTGTCGGCCACCACATATCAGGATGCGTTGTGTCGGCCCCGTCAGCCAATCAGATGATGCGCTTCTGACTGTTCTTATGCTTGGATGAAATAAGACCATTCCTCTCGCTATAACATCAAGGCGCCGCTTAAATAATGGTGCAAATGGAATAAATCGTGGCCACCTGAGGGTTAAAGTCATTTTTTTGTCCTAAGATTTATGGAGAAAGTCCTTTTTCAGCGGGCTAAAATAAGCTAGCTTTCCAGGTAAGCTAATGGGTTCATATTTCCAGCTTAGCGCTGGAGCATTCATCCGAAGGCAAAGCATTTCATGCATGCAGGCCCTGTTCTGAAGCACACGCACTGTTTCTATACGAGGTCTAAGCGCTGACCGTATGTGCGGCGGGCTGCAGAATTTCTTGAAGCAATATCGATGGATGTCCGATGTAATTAAAGCTGCACCCCCTGCGATCTAAATATTGCGCTCTTTCAAACAGCAAATTCATTAAAACAGGATAAACCACTGAACCCCAGCGGCTCCACTCTTCAGGTTCAGCGCCCAGGTTTGACACTGGACTCAAAGAAATGCCAAGACTGCATTCCCATTCAAATCGCGTGAAAACGTTTTGAGGGGGGGCAGAAGTGCGTATGCCGCTCCCGTGCAGTAACGGTCTAAAACAGCAACATTAATCTTCTGTAACATGGCAAAACCCCTCTTCACACAATCCCTGGAAGGGTGTAAACGATGTGAGGGAAGGTAATAAAGGTTGCTGCAAGATAACGTAGTTTGCCTGCAGGGATTTTTTTTTTTTTTTGCTGAATGTGCAGAAAACACCCCGCTCTCTCCGATTCCTTTAAAGCCTAAACATGCAATATAGCTCCTTCTCTCGCACCGTGAGGACCTGCGGACTGCGCGGAAAGCTCCCATCACGATATGCGACATTTTTCAGGTCACAGCGTTAAGCTCTTACCTGAAAACATCGCTGAAAGAATATTTCTTTTAGTTTTAGTTTACTTTTAGTTTACGCGGAATTTATTAAATTCTCACTAAGACACTAATTTACATCCCAAATCCTCACACCAGCCTTCCAGGGCTCTTGGCAATGACGGCACTCCGTCTCTTCGGCTTAATTCACCCATGCCTGTGTCCACGGCTGGAGGCAGACAGGGACGGCGACTGGGATCTCAAGTGCTAGGGACCAACAGTCCAAAACGGTCATGTAATGAAAGTGAAAGTGACTATTTGTCGTTGCGGAACACGACGAAATTACACCTCTGGATTTCCACACACACCTTGCAGAAGGGGCAGCCATGGAATGTGTCCAGGGAGCAGTGATGGGGACGATCCCCTGCTCAAGGGTACCTCAGGGCGACCGAATGGTCTGGGATTCGAACCCACAACCTTCTGATCCTGGGGCCCGCTCCCTCACCACTAGGCCACCGCTGCCAATGACGTGCCAGGAAGTGTCAAATCAACGACTTCATAAAAGATTTATAAGACCATCCTTTATACTGGGAGGATGGAGATGAGAAAGGAGAAGAGATGAGAAATAAAAAGCGTTTTATGGATTTGCCACTACGCTGAATCCGGTGCAGCAGTTGCACCCAGGCACCTCTAGCTGGGATTGGAACACGAAGTTGAACGAGAAGCTGGTGAATTGTGACGCTTCAGCCTCGTATTGACGCAAAGTCAATACGCAGAATGCAGCGAAACAACAGGAAGCAACGTTGCTGCTAGAAAAGAGGCCATCTGCAGCCTCACAAATGGCAAAAAAGAAATGATCGTTCAAAAACATCTGGAATTCACTGCCTCAAATGAACAACCACTGGCAGGATATCGGATTTTATAAAAAAGCCCACACGCTGTAATCATGCTAATAAGCTGCCGAAAAAAATAAATAAATAAAATGGAGGAATCGGTCCAACACATTTTCCGTGCAAGTAAAAAAAGATCCGAAAACTGAGACGGAGAGCCGGCTGGAAGCTTCACGACACGTTTCTGCGTTTGCGTCCTTGCTGGAGCTTCCTGGGCTGCTGGCAGACGTAAAGGTGCAGATGGTGCGTTTACCGACATCTGATTTGTCTTGATTGACAGGCGAGATAAACAGGAACGACTGCCGATGCTCACTCGGCTCCGGCGTCCTTTCTGTGACGGAGGCTCCCCTTGAAACGTTCTCTCCGTAGACGTGCTACAGTGAAGACCATAAAGAGTATTTCTGGCAACACTTCAGCAAAAGGGGGTCTAATGATCCTCCTCTGAAGCCAGTAATAGTGTCTCATTAAACCGATACTGAAAACTTTTAATCACGTAGCGCGGTGTGGATAAGAAAAACGGTCTACGTGCCCGTCTTTAGAGCAAGTTTCCTTAATTAACGGCGGCGCGGATGGAAAATAAAGCACGCTGTCGGCTGTTTACTTCAGGACTGTTCCAAAATAAATCTGCAAATGGAAAAAATAACGGGCTTAGACTCCAGAGGATTGACCGAAATCATTCTTAGACTTCCATCAGTGAGTGTTTGTGTCCACTGCGATGGACCGGTGACCTGTCCAGCGTCCTGAGTGACCTGGGATAGACTTCTGCACCCTCCCCGTGACGCTAATCAGGACAGGCGGCTCAGAAAATGAGCGAGTGAGGGAGAACTAGCAATCGAGGCAAGCTGTTGGGTTATTTGGAATCCCCAAATTCTTTCATTTAGCATTCATCCTAACGCAAAACACCTCGTGCAAGCGACCGCAGGTCATTTCCAAGAAGGACGGAAGGTTTGAACGTTTGTGTTCATGAGCTCTGCGTTATCGGCTCAAACGTCCAGCCAACTTTCAGTGGAGATCCGGACGCCACTGAGAGAGCGAAGGAGCACAAATCACGAGATGCAGACACTTGCCGCCCGACAAGTAATGAAGTTAAAGCCCAGTCCTAAAGAGACCCAACAGCGCCGTTTAGCTAATTCCCCTCGTCAGACACGCCTAATTCAGCCCATGAAAGGCTTGCTAACTGGCTGATGAGCTGAATCAGACGTGTAAAGGAAGAGAAAACACCCCATTCCATGCCTGTTACAGACGAAGAACTGAAGAAAAGGACACTCCTGAAGCTAAACCTGCTGAGGTTCACTTTAGGACAGGCTCAAGATTTTATGAAGACGCAGCAAAGGGCTGGATCATGACCCGTCAGCAAAGAACCGAACGGCTGATCTCCTGGCTTTAGAAAGGGCTCAGACCTGCGAGCACCACCAGAAACGGGTTATTAACTTTATGTAACTTTATCCTGGTTGACCAAAATGTTTCATGTTGAACTTTTTGCCGGAGCTTCAAGGCAAGAGCACCGATCATGTAAAATGATAGTTCAAACTTCAGTGTTTAGACGTGTGCAGGCCGTAGGATCATCAGATTGGTTGGAGATGTTGAGTAGAACATAAGGAGGATCGGTTCTTGACACTCTTGCCATCTATCTGTCCTTGGAGACCCAGTGCTTTAGACATTTTAGGTCTTTGCCTGCTTTACAAGGGGCAGTGGTGAGTTACTGGTCGGGGACTGGGCCCATAAAAGTGGCGAGGGTTGAGAAGGTTGTGGGTTCTTGAGCAAGGTACTGCCCCATTACTGCTGGGTTACATCCAGAAGAAGCGTTTCACTGATCGCCGTGCAGTGTTCCCGATGACAAATAGTCACTTTCACTTTCACAACCACGTCAGGCTGTGTATGGATGGAACTAGCTGGAGTATTATGAGCAGGAAATGGTCATGTACAGGGTTATGAGACTCCAGAAGCAGGTTTGGAGGTCTGGAGGAGACCCTGGTCAATAAATGCATAGCTTGCAATTCTGTCCCTACTTTGGATCAATCATCACTTTAAGGAATTTTCTGATCTGGAAGGAAATGAAGGAATCCATTCATAGAGGTTACGCCTGAAGAAAATTTCTTCACTCCTTATATCAGTTATGATGTGGAGGACCACATATTGGCCACATGACGCCGGACCTAAAGACGTCACTCGCCATCAGGCTTGAAGTCAGCGGTGACCCACATTTAGATCATCTCTGAAACGGCACCGCTCAGAAGTAATCTCTGCTCCAGCGTTCAGCTAAACCAACATCAGCACGAGTGCAACAGTGTGGCGTTAAACCTTCCCTCCCTTATCTGCATTCTTCGGTCCTGCGCTTCTGAACTTCTTTTATCAAGAACGGCGAGATCTGATCTCAGCGGTTGCTGTGTGTGTGTGGGCTTCCAAAAAAAGTGTAA
Source organism: Hepsetus odoe (assembly GCA_017165825.1). Classification (NCBI taxonomy): domain Eukaryota; kingdom Metazoa; phylum Chordata; class Actinopteri; order Characiformes; family Hepsetidae; genus Hepsetus; species Hepsetus odoe. The sequence continues at coordinate 2,700,185 of CM029373.1, read as the reverse complement.
AAATATAGCTGTTAACTTTTCAGGCCAGGAAACATGCAAGTCTGCATTTTTTCATATAGCTTGTATACGCTTCTGAAGGACGTCGGTGTGTGAGGAGCTGTGTGTTCTGCTCTGTGCACGGCTGCGCAGAACACGGAAAAACCCGCAGTTCGCCGTGGCTGACCGCATAAAAAATATCAATACAAAAAGAAAAAAAAAAAAGAAAAAGGCAGGAAATGTAAAAATATATTCCTCTGATTCCTAAGGTCAAGGCTAGGATAAGGTTTGTTTCTAGGATAGTGAGTCAGAGAGAGAGAGAGGGAGGGAGAGGGAGATAGAGAGAGAGAGAGAGAGAGAGAGAGAGATACACTAATACATGAACTAGAGCTAAAGAGAGACTGAAAGGGACTTTTGAAGCTTTAGAATTGAAACATCTGAAGCACTTTGTTAAAATAAAGAGAAAAGAGAGAAAAAGACACACAGGGGGAGAGAGCGAGAGAGAGAGAGAGAGAGAGAGAGAGAGATTATTTCATTAAAAATATGAAATCAGCGGCTCTCGGGCGGGGTAACCGTTCGGCCGATCATCATGAAGCGGAGTTCGAACCCTGATGTTGGTGCGGTTTCTCGGGCAGGGAGCCCAGGAGAGCATAAGTGGCTTCATCTCGGGGTGAGAAGGATCCCCGCTTCTCTTCTCTTCCTCCATCGCTCGCCAGCTGTCGGTTGCTTTAACAGAACTGGCAGCCAGTGTTCTCCTCAAAGCGCGTCGTGTAAGAGGCCGTTTGAAAAGATAGTACTTAACGCTTACACAGTCCTGAGTGACGTTCACTCTCTGAGTGTCGGTGGCGGTGTGCGTAAGCGTTCACTCTCTGAGTGTCGTGGCGGTGTGCGTAAGCGTTCACTCTCTGAGTGTCGGTGGCGGTGTGCGTAAGCGTTCACTCTCCGAGTGTCGGTGGCGGTGTGCGTAAGCGTTCACTCTCCGAGTGTCGGTGGCGGTGGTGTGTGTGTTTGGGATGTACTGGTATAGTAGACATTCCTGTGAAAGTGAAAGTGACTATTTAACTTTCACAGCACACAGTGAACCACAATGCAACCTACACACCGTGCAGCAGGGGGCATGTACTGAAAGCGCCCGGGGAGCAGTGATGGGGACGGTACCTCACACAAGGGACAGGGAACCAACTGGTCCAGGATTCGAATCCATGGCTCTCCAATCCTGGGGCCTAGTCCCTAAACACTAGGCCAACCGCCGCCCGAGTATCAGGCATCATGAAATGAAATAATCATGAAATAATTGGGAAAAAAACCGTGAAATCTTTACGGTCCAAAGAGTTCATAGTTGCGAAACAGTCCTATTTTTGGTTTTTAGTTTTGTTTTTTTTGGGTGATAAATTCACATGTACATCATCCCACTGGAGCAGGAATGAGCGGATCTGTTTTTTCGTCCTGATTTTCCGCCCAATTCACTCGTGTCCAGTTGTTCCCACAAGCCGGGACGCCCCGTTACGCAACGCCTCCGACACGGGGAGGGTGAAGGCTAGCACATGCCTCCTCCAAATCATGTGAAGTGCCACCACTTATGACTGCTTTTGGTACAGAAGACCACAAAAACACGACAGCCCTCAAGGCGTCCATGAGAAAAACGAAGGACAGGGCTGTTTAAGGGCACAGATTTCACCTTTCGGACCAAGTTTCTCCAGAAAGTCCTTCTTTCTGACGTTCTTCGGAAGCCGTGGATTAAAAAACCTCGACCTGAAAGGTGTTTTGATTATATTTCATCTTTTTTCCCCCCTAAAAGTGCTTCTTATATGACAACAAACCTGCGGTGGCCTCAGATTACAGCAGTGCTTCTGATCAGACTGCGCTCAAACGGATTTGATTTCCATCATCCCTTCTTCTCATACGGAGCAAACGATCTGCAGGCAAACCACGACTCGGCGAATAGATTACGCTCCGCTCTTCCAAACTCGTCCTCGCCATTTCCTCTTTTAAGAAAGAAGCTGCACACGTTCTTTTATCTCGCCGCTTGCCTGAAAATACCCCTTGAGAGCAAATTAAAAATCCAAACGATTTCAAATCAAGTGGAAACCGACCCAGAAAACCGGGCGAAAAGAGAAAAAAGAACCTCTTTGGACATCAGATTTGGCTCTTTCCCTTTTTTATTTATCATATGCCAAACCACAAGCATAAAACATCGATTTTGCTGAACCTTTTTTTATTGCTATTTTCCACCAAATCTCACATATGATCTCGGTTTAGTATTTTTAAAAATCCCTCTCTGCCTTGTTTTGCACAGAAGCTGAGAAGCTTTAAGACTGAAGGCCTTTTTTGCGGTGGTTCAGCCTCAGACTCCACGGTTCCTCTGCAACAAACGATTCTTTAAACTGATCGCTAATCTGACCGTTTCCAGGAGGGCGGGTGTCCTGCTGGGGGACACTTTTAGGGTTTTTAAGAAACTGGGCTGACCTTATAAGGACTTCAGGGCAGCTTTAAATCATCGCTGCAAAGAAATTCTTCACATTCTGAGCATCCAGCCAGACATCCACAACATCTACTGCTGGTTAACTGGTGCATTGTGGGCGAAAAGCTTCACTTTTTGGAATTTTAGTCATTTTAAGTGAGGACGCTAATGATGGGTAAACGACCCCAATCCTTTCTACCATTAGAGTGTCTTTTATTGAAGCTCCTGCCATCTGAAGGACATCGTGTGGCACTTTAAAGGTGTTTAAGGTCGCTTTACCCACGCTCGAATCTAATTTTTAGATGGGTGACCATTTAAGGGACGCGTCTCAATCTCCTCCCTAAAAAAACGATGATGCACAGCTTCTCCGAAACGTTGCCGCTCTAAAATGAAACCAAGAAATGAGAGCACGTCTCTCAAATTCAGCTTATAAAGCCTCAGGTTGGATCTGCAGCTGAGCTCTGGGTGCATCTCTGAAACGTTCGTTGAATTTCAGCCTGGAAGGTCTCAGCCCGGTAGGTCTCAGCTAGTGGAGCTCCGAGCTGAAACGGCATGGAGCTCTGGATCCTGCTCCTCACAGAGCTCTGAAACTGCTGCCGATTTCAAAAAGCAGCTAAAAACTCCCCTAAAAAAGCGCAAATCTTTTATTAAAGCCCACGTTTCTTCTGTTTTTCTTTTCTTTCCTGTTGTTTTAACTTTAGCCTCACACCCTCCTTTATTACTTACTTCTGACGATCACTTTATCTCTAAAAACAAGCACTTCAGACGTCTGTTTATTTAAAAAAGCCCAGCGTTGCCTAAAATCTGTGCGACTTGATCAGGACCGCGTGGGCGTTTCTGACTGTATGGTGATTGACAGCAGCGTAACCACGGCAATGTCAGCAAACCCTAGTATTTCATCACCTTGAATAACAAAATAACAACTGTGCCTTTGTGCCTAGTCCTGTAGGTGACCATCCTAAACGACAAAGATGATGACACGAAGGTTAAAAGAAAGGAATACATGAATAACAAACTCGTTCGGCTGCTCCCGTTTCGGGGTCGCCACAGTGTATCATACGACCCAGTTTCTTCCGGTCCTCTGCATCTTCCTCCTTCAAACCGACCCCCTGCGTGTCCTCTCTCACCACGTCCATGAACCTCCTATTTGGTCTTCCTCTTCTCCTCTTTCCTGGCAGCTCCATCTTCAACATCCTCCTCTGGACATCAACGCAGCCTTGCTCCTCTAGCTTTGTCTCCAAAACGTCCAACCTGAGCCGTCCCTCCAATACACTCATTTCTAATCCTGTCCATCCTCGTCACACCCGACGAACATCTCAGCATCTTTAACTCCTTAAAGTTCCTTAAGAAGTTCTAAAGTAATCTAAAATGTGACTGCAGAGGAGAAACCCTCCTTCCGTCCACCGAATCTTAAAGAATCTGTTCGGCCAAATAAACGGCACGTTTCCCGTGTACGCGGAACTCCAAAGCTACGAGCCCAAACAAGATGAATTCATGGCCGCCCTTCTCTCTTATTACCCGCTGACCGTGGTGTCCCGGGACAGCGATTGATTTGGTTCCCAATTTCCTCGTTCCTCTCTTCAGGCCCATTTGCTTTCCTTCATTCGTCAGCCATCAAATAATGAGCTCAAAATCTCTGCATGAAGAGGTCATTTATATATGCCACATAAAACAGAAACACATTAGGAATTGTAATAAAATCAATAAAATTCACTTCGTTTTGGACGGAACTTGATAGTCGAACGACATTTTCATTTTCTTCTTCATTTAACAGGCCACTAGCTTTCCTGTATCTGTTGTCGGAGGCTGTTGTTCAGAGTACAACAAATGATTTATTGAAATAATTGCGCAAAATAAACACGTTCTACAATGTCAGAGGTTCATTAGGCAAGTAGATGCAACCAAGATGACCGATAATGGCCTAAAAGGTGGAGTATGTGGCATCCTGTGCTTAACCCACACACACCCTGCAGCTCGGGGAGCAGTGATGGGGACAGTACCTTACTACAGGGCAACTACTGGTCTGGGATTCGACCCCACGACCTTCTCGTCCCTAAACACGAGACCACCGCTGCTTTCAAACGTCTTTATTGTGCGAATCTCCTTTCGGTTGCACTCGTTTTGCTGTTGCCACAGCGGATCATCCGTCTCCATTTCTTCCTGTCCTCTGCATCTTCCTCTTTTACAGCGACCGCCTGCATGTCCTCCCTCACCACACGCAAACACCTCCTCTCGGTCCTTCCTCTTGCAGGGAAGCTCCATCTTCACTTTCTAAAGCCTTTAAAACACGAACGCAAGACTCTCCAAAATCCCCGCTGCCATTTAAGGTTACATACAGAACTAATACAGATGTTGAAACAGCTGCAAACTCTTCTAATGTTTCTACAGTTTGAGATCCATTGGAGCCCCCCCCTCCTATCCTACAGAAACGCCTCTAGAGCGGAATAGTTCTTCACTAGTGGAGAAATATTTTCCTCACTTCCTGCTGGTCCCTTCATGCTGACTTTGACAAAGATGGAGATCAAACCTTATTTTAAAGACGTAGCAACCGCAGCATGAGAGACTCGCATCACAGATACTCCAGTGGCGGAAGAACAAGCATCATTTCGTTCTGTGCATGTTTTCCTAGAAATGATAAACAAGATCATCGCTACAGAAACCAAAGGAGAAAAAAAAAAAAAAGATGAATTGAAGCAAATGATACCAAAAAGTAACTATTTATAACACCTGATCTCATGAGGATCTGAGAGACCGGTTCAGGAACGGTTTCCAAGCAACGGGGAATAAGGCCTGGCAAAAGGGAGCGATATTAGATTTGGTAAAATAGATGGCTGTGCAGGAAGGTAAAGGCAAAGGAAGAAAGGTAGCAAAGGAAGAAAAAAAAAAAATAAGGACAGCTCATACTGACAGCTGTGACACAGAAAAGATACCAAGATGGGGGGGGGGGGGGTGAACGAATGTACTAAAAACATTCGGAACGTTATGATGTCCATTCGAAGCCGCTGGTGCCCTGCTGTTGCTCTGATCTCCTCGTGTCTTGTGTTTTTTTAATACCGCTCTTTTCTTCATCTTAGCCTCGCTCTCTCCTTCGAGAGTCTGTCTGTGTATCATCTGTAACCCCTCCTGACGCCGGAAACTCAGCGTCAAGAAAAACGCTATTAATCAAATAAAACGAAACAAAGGTTTAAACGGGCATGCGGTGTGTAAGATGTGTTTATTGCCTTAATGGGCTTTTCCAAACGAATGGAGACATTATTGGAGACATTTTCAGGGAGTTTGAAACTTTCTTTTTGAACCTTAATTAAAGTGAAGTGAAAGTGACTATCCTTGTCATTGTGAGGTCACAGCACAGCACACAGTGAACCACCACGAAACTGGACCTCTGGGTTTAACCTGTGCAAACACCGTGCTATGAAAGCGTCGGGGAGCAGTGACGGGGACGGTACCTTGGGTACCAAAGGTACCTCAGGGCAAACTACTGGTGGGGGAATCGAACCCACTATCTTCCGATCCAGGGCAACTCTCCTACCACTAGGCCACTGCCCTCATTTTACACGTTTCATGTTTTCACTGGAACGGCAAACGGTCTCCCACACGATTCGATCCTGACTGAAGAAGCGACGGTCTTAAATAAAGATGTTTTCCAGAAGAAACGAAGGTGAAAGAAATCGTCGAAATTGCTATAAGGAAGTACCGAGGCGGTGCTCAGCGAGGAGTTTCTTTCTGGTACAGCCCAACCAATCCCAGCTCCCTCCATCACGGCGTGAAATTTGCCGTTTCTGCCAAGCGTGGGGACGATCCCTCTGGAGGAACCCGGGGAGAGCGCCATGCTCAGCAATGACCTCGCTATCAGTTCAACCCCGTGACCTCTTGAACAGCAGCCACGCTGTCTGACTGCGAGGATGAGTTCTAGACTCGGACGTCACTGCCAAACCTGTGACAGTAAGCATCAAGACCAGCTTGGAACAACATTATGAAGCGAGAAGAAGAGAAGAAGCCACAGGAATCCTTTTCTATGTTCTCTAATGTCCATTCAATTCAACGCCGTCTGAATGGATAATTCTATTTCGGTTCCTTCAGGCACTGATCTGAATCCTAGAGCAGGCAGACTGGCAGAGCAGGAAAGTGTTTTTTGAAACTGAAACTGTTCGTTATTTGTGTCGTGGCTGGAATCGACCCTTAAATACACCAGTGTTTAGGAGACGTTGGAAGATCTGTTGGTGCCAAGGTATCAATGCTAACGACGCACACTCGTCTGCGCTCCCTACACGGTACTGTAAACGAACAAGATCAACGAGCTGAGGCGTTCGCCAGCTTCGCAACAGCACACCAGGTTATTTTATTTGGCGAAAAGGACCTCTATGAGCTTGTGAAAGTGGTAAGATCTCACACCATCATGGCTCTTTGTCCAGACATCCACCTGAAATATTGGCAACCGCACCCCTCTTTCACTTTCACACACACACACACACACACACACATATTATATATCTTACATTTCTTAGCTACAGGGACAGCCCCCCCGGAGCAATTTGGGGTTAAAGGTCTTGCTCAGGATCCCAATGATGGTGCTGCTGGAGGTGGGATTCGAACCTGCGACCTCTTGGTCTGGAGGCGAGCGTCCAAGCACTAGACCACCAGCACCCAGTTGACCAAATGTGATCTGAGCGCTTTGTGAATCTTTGTAGAAAATCTGAATGAGCGAGTCATTCGAATGATTTGTGAAGGAGCGCAGAGGAAGACTGGCGGGTGCTTCTGCCCATCCATCTCTCCGATTTTCACATTGTGTTTCTTCTCTCGTGCGCTCAAGCCTCACAGGCTGGCTAGTAGCTCCTCTCCTTCGCCGCCAACTCCAGTTATGGCTGCCTCGCTGTAATGACCCAGCAGAATAAATCTCTCTTAATTGGTGTAAACTGCCAGCTTCCTTCATTTACCATCCGCCAAGACACACACACACACACACACACACACACACTCAAAATGCTATCTATCAAAGTGTCACCCCATTTACTGCCATCAGTGTAACGCCATCAATGTGTCTAATATTATAATCATAAAAGCATTCATCTCTTTAAACACTCTTTCCTAGTCGGCGCCATAACTTTTGGCACCTTTGGTAAAGAGACCGTGGAAGTCAGCGGTGGGAAAAGCACGTTGGGACCAATGTCCTGTGAGGTAAACGAGAATCTCTGCCCTGATCCAATCCGCAGGCGGAATAAATGTGATTTATTTCTTTACCTGCACATTTTCCAGAATGTTTTTTAATCGATGCGATGTTGATCAGCTATGCTCCTTTACTGCTCGGATTAAAACGAGCATGTTTAGGTGCGTGTGAGGGTCGGTGGAAGGCAGCGGCGACGCCCATGTGCTCACCCCCGAAAGCCTTTTGGGTATTTTTGTTTTCTTCAGGTACATTCGATTTGGGAGCCTACAAGCGACGGTGACGGTAATAAATAAGGCCGGTTGTGCCTTTTTTTGCGTGTTTTTCGAGGGTCAACGTGGCGACACTGGCGCGGCGGCTCAACAAGGTCTGATCGAAAGAGATGAGGGCCTAAAGGAAATGTTAAGAAATATCGAATTTGTCTATTGAGCCAATGAATCAATATGTCATGCAGACAGAATGTCCTCACCGGCGGTGAATATACTACAAATAAATGGAAGAGCCAATCTCTCTCTCTACTGCAGGGCCCGTGCGTGTGTGTGTGCGCGCGTGTGTGTGTGTGTGTGTGTGTGTGTGTGTGTGTGTGTGTGTGTGTGTTATATAAGGAGTCGGCGTGGAGTCTATTACCTCCTAATAGGCTGCTGTTAACCTTTCAGTCATCCTCTCTGCAGACACAGGACACATCTGGGTGGGGAGGGGGATTAAAATCAAGTGGGTGGACTTCACTTTCAACGGCTAACCTTTGGAAAGAGAGAGGACGGAGGGAGAGGGAGAGAAAGAGCAAAGGAGAGATGGAAGAAAGGGAGAGAGAACATGAGTAAGAGTGGAGAAAGAAACAGATGGGGAGAGGAAAGGAAAGAAGACAGGAGATGAAAGAGAAAATGAGAGAGAGAGGGGGGGGAAAGAAATCGAATGGGAGCAAAACAAGACAGAGAGGGAGAGAAAAATGACAGACATAAAAATAGAGAGAGATGCAGAGGGGGGGGGAGGAGAAGGAGAGAGAGCAAAGGAGAGATGGAAGAAAGAGAAAAAGAACATGAGTAAGAGGGGAAAGAGACAGATGGGGAGAGAAAGGAAAGAAGACGGGTGATGAGTGAGAGAGAGAGCGAAAGAGAGACGAACACAAAAGAGAGAGATGAAGAAAAAGAAATTGATTGAGAGAGAAAAATATAGAGAGGGGGGAAAGAGGGAAGAAAGAACATGAATAAGAGGGGAAAGAGACAGATGGGAGAGAAAGTAAAGACGAAAGGTGCATGTGTGTGAGAAAAGGATAGAAAGAGACAGAGAGAGAGAGAGATGGGTGGAGAAAACGTCAGTTGAATGAGAGCAAGAAGAGAGACTGAGGGAAAGAAAGCAGAGAAAAAGGTGTGTGAGAGAGATAGATGCAGAAAGACGGGGAAAGATTGAAAGAGTGAGAAAACAAGGAAAAAAAAGCAGAGGGAAAGAAAATGTGTGAGGGGGGGGTTCAGAGAGAAAGAGTATAAGGTGAAAGAGAGTGTTGTAGAGAAAGAGGAAAAGAGAGGCACAGGGAGAGAATAAAGGGATTAAGAAACAGAGAGAGAGAGAAAGAGGGGGGGGGGAGGAAGGGGAACAGCCTGGGAGAGATGGAGAAGACAGGAAAATGAAAGGAGGTGAGGTCGCAACGGAGTGAGTGCTGTGTCAACGGGAAGGAGCGAGAGAGTGTGTGGGAGGCATGACCATTTTAGGATGAGAGGAGAGAGAGAACAGAAGGAAAGAAAAGAAAAGGCAGACAGAGGCATCTCCAATAAACTAAGAGCAAAAAGAGTCTTATCGGGGACGACTTCACAACACGGCATTAAAACCATCCCACACGAGACAGCCGGTCTAATCACTCTCCGAAAAGAGTTTCCATCCTTTTAGAGACGTCCTGCCCCCACACACACACACACACACACACACACACACACTCTCTCTCTCTCCATGCTGCCTAAACATTAAGCCAATGAGGAAAGAACTTCATCTTTAAACTAACAGTTTACGACTTTTGAACCACCCCTGAAAATTGATTCCACCCATCTTTAGTGTTTTAGAAATAAAGTAATTCGGTTTTAACGCTTTGTTTCGAGAACCCTCGCGTCTTTGGTCTTCTAGACGGGGGTGGTGGTGGAGACAGGAGAGTCCACCACACAAAACTGTCCCCTTTCTTGACTCTTAAAAAGCACCAGTGAAGCTAGGACACGTCTTCTGAGCTTTAAAAGTCATCTGGACTTTAGAACGCGTCTGAATCCGGATCTTGCAGGGTTTCTGTTTATACGACGGATTCTTTGAACTGCGCTGTGCGTCCGTAAGTTTTGAGACACTCAACCTCATTGTCAGCATTAAACATTATCGACCACTTTGTGACCCCGAGATCATTAACAACCCTCTGAACCCCATCTCGGGACGTTCTCGCGATCCGGAGCGCTCCGACTGGTCGGGTTAGTTCTGGATCACGCTTGGGACACGCTGGTGTTCTCCTGCCTCAACAGACCCGCTTCAGCTTGAGCTGATTGGCTGGATCGGGGACTGGAAGCTGGGGAAGTGCTCAAACGTGGAGGGCAGGGGCCAGGGTTGAGAAACGCTGCTCTAGCCTGTGCTAGCGGGGGCACGGTGACCTTCAGCCCCATTGAATTCGACGCATTTCTATGGAGCTCAAGCAAATTGAGCGCAGCGAAGTAGCTGAACTCGCTCATTAAAAAGGGCGCCTTGATACCACTGGACGTACAGTCTAGCCTTCATGGTTTTCATTATGACAATATTAGTGTGAAACTCAGATAAATCCCTTTTAGCTGCTGCATTCATTCAACAATTTTGTGTGCTGAGCATGCGTGTGTGTGTGTGCGTGTGTGTGCTTGTGTGTGTGTGTGTGTGTGTGTGTCGCATTGTGAGGAACCCGCGGCTGCAATGAATAAGCTTTGTTGGGCTTTGTTCCCAGGCTAATAGCACGGCCTCCGAGCAGAGTCCCAATAATGGCCCGAGTGTGTGTGTTGGTGCGAGTGCACGTATACGTGTCCTGTGAATACACCTTTGGTCTGGCTGACATCAAACGAACGAAAAAAAAAAAAAAAAGCACCCACCCGTCCTCTCTGTCCATTTCGCCGCGTCGCCTGTTTAAAGCCTCTGCTGTACCTCCTGGTAGGCATCAACATTATAACGCCATTACAACCAACCAGGCCCTCCAACAAAACAATACCGGCCTTGATTTCAGCTTTAAAACGTCCCGGATGCGCACACCTGGTCCCGGATGCACACATCTGGATTTCTTTTGTGGCTCTAAACGAAGCTGGACTGCACTTTGTAAGCTGAATAGCACTGATGGACAGAAGACTTGGGAGGTGAGCAAGAGCTACAGACCGCAGGTCTTCTTTTCCCTCAACGAGCCCGGTAGTGCAGCGCTACCTTAACACTCACATAATTATATCATGTCTCATTTCTCCTTTTGTGATCGCTTGGTTCTGGGGACGCTTGATTTTGAAAGCTCCTTGTGCATGTAGGACCTAAGAGCCATTGATATTCTCTTCGCGTCAAAACGTCGTCGATTTCTTTCTTCGGTTCTGCCCTGACGCGACCGGGGCTGCGAGTAACTGCCGATTAAAAGATCGATCGGTTTGAAAGATCGTCATTTGAGTTCGTTTCGATCAAAAGCAGAATGGAAAAACATGATCGAGGTTATGACTGGACGTCACTAGTGGTCATTTCTGGCGCTCCGTCATCCAGAGTAGCTCCCTTTGTGTTCTCTATTCAGAAGCTCGGCGGTAGTGCTGCATGGGGAGCAGTGATGGGGACGGTATCTTGCTCAAGGGCAGCCTAATAGTCCCGCTGATTCAAATCCTATCGAGAATCTGTGCTGGAGAAAGTATCCCGATCCAGGATGTCCCACCTTCAAGGAGTTAAAAAAATCTGCTGCTGGTACAGAGAGTACAGCACACCTTCAGAAGTCTCATGAAAGCTTTGTCTGCACTGGTCAGAGAACCTTCACATTATCAGGCCGGCGGATTGGCTGCTATTTTGGGAAATAATCAAAAGGAGCTCCCATGCTTCCATAAGTGCTTCTGCTCTCCTCATACTTGGGCCATCTGGTCCCAACAGAGAGCTTAATACACACCCTGTCTCTCCGAGAGGCATTTCCCAACACACTTTTCTTCCCCGAACTTGCCAAACCTCCTCAACCCCCTCTCCTCAATTTATTCAATTCCATTCTGTCTGCCCCCCCCCTTCCATTTACGTGATTATCTCTTTTATTTGTTTGTTTATTATATTCATTCACTTTTCTGTTTGCGAAACCCCTGCCGTTCCCTCTCGGCGGGTGGGCTCGTCTGGGCTTGACTGATGGCCTCATTTCTTTTGCATTAGCGCTGCCTCTCTCCACAGATCACGGACGCAAAATAAAGCCGTAACGATTCCGCACCTACCTCGCTAATGACGGTCATAAAGGATCGCTATCTAATTATGCACGCACATCCGGCTAATATGAGATCAAAGGTTATTTTTTTCCGATTTGGGGGAATAAAAGAAATGGGGGGGGGGGGGGGGGTTGGGGAATGGAGCTAGCATTAGAACAAATGAGATGCCTGCAGCTGAACGGGTTCCTCAAACTGATTAGAAGAGCTCTGTGATTAAACCAGAGCTTGCACTCTAAGCAAGGAAAAGCGACATCAACCAAAAAGTCGCTCGTCAGGACTTGAGCTCATAATTAAAATGTTACGATAACGGAATAACGGCGGGGGTCGCTGACGCTGGAGTTCGGGAGAGCGAGCGGCTAAGCTGTAATGGCTGCTCCATGACTCAGCCCGCACACTCGGTCCGCAAATCGATGATTCATGGAAAAAGGCTACGGAGTTCTTTCGTTGAACCGAGCGCTGCACAGAATGGGCTGCTAAACACGTCGGCCTAATGAATAGGACGAGCGCACCTGTGCGTCGGCTGAATGATACAGAAAAGGAGCGGAATAACGCCGGTGCATGCACACAGAGCACCGCAATTAAGTGCTCGGGCAAGGCTGCGGTGATGGATCACCGTCGGCCGCATGGCATTTCTACGATACAGGTTACATTATTAACATTGGGGTTGCGCGGCTATTCGTTTCCTCAGGACGGTTAGTCGTTCAGAAGGGAAGCTGACTGGTCGTCACGGTGATAAGTGCGGTTTCACTTTGTTCATCTCCAGTCTTGCATCTTGGACCTGCTCGGCTCTGCTTAGCATGGCCAAAAAGCACCTATCGTTGCAAGAAAAGCACACCACGGCTCACTCTTTGGTGTGGCGCGTATTGACGAAAAGAACCTTCAAATTTTTCATCCTCTGATTTCTTCAATTTCCTAAACGGAGGAGAAGACGACAAGTAAAAGGAAATGAAGGCTACGCAAAACACGCAAGCTTCACTTTGCGTTTACGCTGAGGAAAAACATTAGAAAGCAGTGTTAGCTGGTCTAAAAAGTTCCTTTTGGATTAACTGGGATCTAGAAGATGGGCATCACACCTTTGCACAGTAACGTCACAAAAGAAAAACGGATTCGGGAAGAATGTAGATACTCAGAAGGATCCAGAATCATGATGGAAGACAGGCGTGAGACGATCAGCCACAACCGCAAAATCAACAACAGGTGAAGTGTTAACTCTGAAACGATGATAAGGACCAAGCTGTGACTGCTAGATGGTTCAGAGCATCTCCAGGTCTTGAGGGCAAGGCAAGCACCGAACAGTACCACCCGAAAACGACCCATGGAAGGCCAACCACAGAAGAACCATCCAATCCAATCCGGGGGCCAACTCCCTAACCACTAGGTCGCCGCTGCCTTCACAAAAGCACGAGTGAGGCATTGTGGGGTTTTTCATCTTCCCAGAAACAAAAACCTCCTCTCCGTTGGAATTGGTTACAACTGCTAAAAATTGGAGGCCTCCAAAAAAAAACGCTATTTGTAAACCGAGGGTTTAAGCAGGAGCGACTCGAGTCCTCACAAGATTCAACAACCCTTCATGTAGCCGTCTTCTTTCATCTGGGCTTTCGGGGATTTCATTTTTGAGGTAACCTGCCCATAAAAAAGCAATCACTGTGCTGGATGGAAAGCCATTTGTGTGAGAGAACTCTTTGTTCCCGTGATAGTAACCAAAATACGAGGCAGAACGGCGCAGACAAACTCACACATTCACTATTATCTTATCAATTCTGCCTCTAGCTCTCGCCCCGTCTCAGCGTGAGGATCCATGCCGGAGTCATGACTGAGTCCTTTGGTAAAAGTGCTGTCACTGTGCCCGAGGGCTCAGGTTAAAGAGCTATAACGCTCCTCAGACTGAAAGGAGAGGAATGGATAGAAATTGCAAACTGCTGGACGGTGAAAGGCTTAAAGGAGTTGTGCCAAAACCATTTCAGCCGACTCCGTATGCATGGGAAACCCTCTGTCACAAACTCCAGCCTTGTGAGGACTTCATTGGCCCGGAAAAAGAACGGCTCCCTCAAGCAGTCTCCCTCATGCCGGAGCGAAACGAAAGAACGAAAAAGAAAGGAAGAGAGTGCGCGCTGAAAGTGAGCAGGAAGAGAACTTGTGATTAAACGGTTGTTAAAAAGGGCTCTGAATACTTTAGAAGAAGTGAAAGTGAAGTGAAAGTGGCAAGTGACCCAAATGCATTCCCTTTATTGAACACAATGTGCGGCAGTGATGGGGACGGTACCTTGCTCATGGGTACCTCAGATCAATGACTTTTCAACTGAAGTTCTACCACCGTTTCTTTGAGCAGAACCTGTTGGAAAGGTTATCTGCTGACTGGGTCACGTTTGCTTAAAATCCAATAGGCTCTATTATTAAAACCCCAAAATCTTTTCTTTAAAAACGAACAAACGGTGTCAGGTGCCAAGAGATTCGATTAGATTTAAACTTCCCTACAAATATGGCTTGAATTCTGAAGGAAAACATCAGATTTCACGGCTTATTGCTGTTCAGACGAACTTTCTCAAAGCAGCAGAGTCGACTGTGTACTGAACGTACACAGACAGAGGAGGACAAGCACATTTAGAAAGAGATAGAGGGAGCAGACAGACAGACAGACAGACAGACAGATAGATACATGGATAGATAGATGGATGGATGAGTGGTTAGTTAGGCAAGTAAGTTGATAGATAGACAGACATGAGTGTGGTTAGGTAAGTAGACAGACAGACAGACAGACAGATAGATAGAGAGTTGGGTGAGTGGTTAGATAGGTAGGTAAGTAGACAGACACGAGTGGTTGGTTAAGTAGATCGATAGACAGACATGAGAGTGGTTAGGTAGGTAAGTAGATAGATAGATAGATAGATAGATAGATAGATAGATAGATAGATAGTTGAGTGAGTGGTTAGGTAGGTAAGTAGATAGATAGATAGATAGATAGATAGATAGACAGATAGTTGAGTGAGTGGTTAGGTAGGTAAGTAGATAGAGAGACAGATAGAGAGACAGATAGATAGATAGATAGATAGATAGATAAGTGAGTGGTTAGGTAGGTAAGTAGATAGACAGACAGACAGGGGTAAGGGATGGGATAAACAAGAGCAAGAAAAAGAAAGGAAAGAAGACAGAAAAAAGGTGTGAGAGAGAGAGAGAGAGAGAGAGAAGTACACAGACGGGGGGATGGGAAAATACATTAAATAAAGCAAGAAAAAGAAAGAGCGCGAGAGAAAGAAAGAAATTAGAGAGCGACAAAAGTGCGAGAGAGAACGGAATAATCTAGGCGTTATTTATACAGAGGGCTTTTCAAATTGATCGAGCAGAGAACGTGTGTGTGTGTGTGTGTGTGTGCGCGCGAGTGTGTGTGTGTGAGTGCGATAGATGCCTGAGGAATTTAAATGACGTAGACAGCGACAGTTTAATGTGTGAATCAGGGGGCGTTCGGGGCCAGTGAGCGGGTCAGCAAACACACCTCCACCGTGTGTGCACTGTGGCCCGGGACAAGTACATCTGCATGGACACACACACACACACACACACACACACACACACACACACACACACCCCCCAAGACTCTAGTCATCAAATCACACACATCCTGCTTAAAAGAAACCTCATTTCAGCCAATCCCACCGTAGAGCCTGTTATAAACAAATCCCTGCGTCTTTGTTTTGGTACCTTCAGCTGCCGTGAACGCCGGCGCGGCCGAGCAGTAATGAACGAGGCTCTCGAGAAACAGCTGCCGGCTCTCGGAGAAACACCTCTTCATCACGCGCTCCTTGTAAAAGGGTGCGGGAACATGAAGGAGAGCGCCAAGCTTAATGAACGACAGAGGTGGGCGTCCACTTTTTAAAACAAACGGTGACAAATCAAGGGGCAGCGGTGGCCTAGTGGTTCGGGTGTTGGCCGCATGATCGGCGGATCAGGGGTTCGAGCCCCTTCCCAGTGGGTTGCCTTGAGGTACCCTTGAGCAAGGTGCCGTCCCCGTCCCGCTCCTCCCTGCGATGGGCTGGCGACCTGTCCAGGGTGCGTCCCCCGTCCTCGCCCTGTGTGCGCTGGGTTGGACACCGGCACTCCCCCGCGACCCCGTTTGGGACAAGCGGCAGATAATGGATGGATGGGTGACAAATCAAAGCGAAAGTGACTACTCCGGTCATTGCGAGGAAGCGAAAGCTCTCTGCGTTTTTTCCCCATACACCAACACGCGGGTGCAGCGGGGGGCAGCTATTGAAAGCGCCCGAGGAGCAGTGACGGGGACGGTACCTTACTCAAGGCTACCCTCAGGGCAACCTAGTGGTCCGGGACTCGATCCCACGACTTTCCGACCCCCGTCCCGAACACTAGGCCGCAGCAGAGCATGACGCGTCAGAAACTTTAAGTCGGGCCCCCGGGGGAGAACGGTGCCTTAGACCGCCGGCCGTCCTGGCGGCCGCGCTTCTTTCATTAAAAGTTTATTGGAGATTTGCGACTTCATTCCCCGTCGGTCTCCAGCAGCGCTGCCTGTCAGGCGTCGGAGCTCGGCTGAAAGAGCAAATATCTGCAGGAAACACTGAAATTAATTACATTTGGAAATATCGAGCGACGTGAATTGCTTCATAACTTCCCGAAATGACTGAAGTCCGGAGCCCGGACGGAGCCGGGGTCTATTCCTCTGCTGTGAAAGGATCTATTGAGCTGCTCCGGTAGACTTCCATTCATTATGCTAAGTAGCTCCCACACTCTTCACAACGTGGGCACCGAAGGGAGGAAAAATGGTATCAATGAGTTTATCTGACTTCGGGTAAGTAGAAAAAAGGTTCTACATGCCAAAATGTTAAAGTACCCCTTTAAGGTCTAGATGAATGTCATAAAACTTGTGCTGCCGGGCTGCAGCGCCTGAACACGCACAGATTGATACGGGTAATATTTCCAGCGCTGCAGAGTGTCTTATTTCCTCCATTAATTATCTCTCTCTCTCTCTCTCTCTCTCTCTCTCTCGCGTGCGCTCTCAGCCTATTCGCTCTCGACATGCTGCTCTTCCCCCCCATCACTTTAAAATTTCCTTCCTCATTCTCTCCCTCTGCTTTCACAGCCTCTGGGATTCCTCGCGTCGTTTTTTTTCCCTCCGCACAATCACTCGTTTCTGGATTCTGCCTTTGCGCACTGTGTGCCGATGCGACTGCGAGTCACGAGGCGACGCCGGTGGGTTTGTTCGGCTGGCCGACCTCCCGGATCTCGCAGGACGCGTGTGGAGCGCGCTCTGCCCTTTAAACACCCAAATTAAAGAGCCAGACGCCCGAGCAGGATCTCCAACAAACAACTGCTTCCACAAGGAGAAGCGGAAGGACCTGAGGACCTACATGAGCTCAGAGAAAGTCAAACGCTCTTTCCTGGAAGGGTCCGAGTCGAGGAACCGGTTCTGTGCGGGAAAAGTACATTAAAAACTGGGCTGGGTGAACGATCGATCGAAACAGCTGACAGCGGTGGTGTAGTGTTGAGGGACGAGGCCCCTGTATCGGAGGGTCATGGGTTCGAATCCCAGACCACAAGGTTGCCCCGAGGTATCCGTGAGCAAGCTACCGACCCCATCACTGCTCCCCGGGCACTAGAAATAGCTGCTCCCTGCGTGTCGGCTGCATCCGGTTGTGCTTCATTTGTGCTTTTCGCGTTCAGTTAAAAATGTGTTTCGTTTGCACGTAAGAGTTTAAAGTATCTTTACTTTTTATTTTTCCTTTCACTCCCTATTTTTTAACCCAAACGTCTTTAAGTTCTACAGGAATTTGTTTCATTTTCATTTCATTTCGCATCACCTTCCCGACATCGAGACCCATTTGAACAAAAAGGGAATCCTTCAGCGCGTCCGTCACAAATCGAAGTGTAAGATGAAACGGAGAAGGGAGACGGCGGAGAGAAGCATGTGTGGAGCGTGACGTCCGTGATTGGAGAACTGTTAAAGACAAAGTGAAAGTGACTACCCGTCACTGTGAAACGCAGCACAGCACAATGAAATTCAATCTCTGAGTTTCACCCACACACAGCAGTGCAGCAGGGGGCGGCTATTGAAAGCGCCCAGGGAGCAGCGATGGGGACAGTACCTTGCTCATGAGTACCTCAGGGCAACCTACTGGTGAGGGAATCGCTCACCAGTCGCTATTTTCAGTAGATTGTTGTTTTTTTGGCTTTGCAATGCTGAGATGTTCGTCGGGTGAGACGAGGATGGACTGGATTAGAAACGAGTATATCAGAGGGACGGATCAGGTCGGACGTTTTGGAGACAAAGTTAGAGAAGCAAGGCTGCGTTGGTTTGGACACGTCCAGAGGAGAGACGAGGAGTATATCAGGAAGAGGAAGATGGAGCTGCCATAAAGAAGAGGACCAAAGAGGAGGTTTATGGACGTGGTGAGAGAGGACACGCAGGTGGACGGTTTGAAGGAGGAAGATGCAGAGGACAGGAAGAAATGGTAATAATCCGCTGTGGAGACCCCTGGGAGCAGCGGAAAGAAGAAAGAAAAGAAGAAGAAGACACAAACAGTGGACAGACCTTTAAGGCATGTCCTTTAAGAGCTGCTTTTATATTTATATGCTTTTTATTTCAGAGCCTGAACACCTGAACACCGCTGCTGAGCACATTTTCCCGTCAGATTTCAGAATCTCTCTTATTTCCTTCCTCCCCTCGCTAGACGCTTTGAAACCGATCCATCCTCTACCCCTCCTCCCTCCCGTTCCCTCTTTCTAGAGATGTATAGCTTCATAAAAGAATTGAATCTCACTGTTTCTCCAGCAATGTCTTTATTGCTGAACCTCAATCACGGTTTTATCACCTCAGCCTTGAGCAGGACGACACTGCGCTGCTTTCCGCCTGGACAGCAGGGACAGCGTGGAGGGACGTTGGCCGAGTCCACAGTGGACGCCCGTGTACGCTTCTGCATCACTGACCGAGGGGAAGATAAACGAAAGGCCTTAATGCATGACGGAGGTGGAAAAAGAGCGAGGAACGAGAAGGGAAAGAACTCATCATCATCTTTCGGCTGCTCCCGTTCAGGGCTCGCCTCGACGGATCATCCGTCTCCACTTCTTCCTGTCCTCTGCATCTTCCTGCTTCAAACAGACCACCTGCATGTCCTCTCTCACCACGTCCATGAACCTCCTCTTTGGTCTTCCTCGTCTCCTCTTTCCTGGCAGCTCCATCTTCAATGCCCTCCTCCCTCGTCTCTCCTCTGGACACGTCCAAACCAACGCAACCTTGCTTCTCTCACTTTGTCTCCAAAACGTCCAACCTGAGCCGTCCCTCTAATATACTCGTTTCTAATCCTGTCCATCCTCGTCACAATCGACGAAAACCTCAGCGCCTTTGACTCGGACACTTCCAGCTCTGCCTCCTGTCTATTCATCAGCATCACTGTCTCTGCACGGACAGAGAAATAAAAGTCTAAGACGAGTGTTGAGAGGGATAACAAAGGAAGACACCGGGTGAAGAGATGGGAGAAAAGACACTCTATCACCCCCAATCGATCCCCTGTGCTGAGTAAAGTCTCGCCGGGAACATGCAGCTCGTCTCCTGCGCCGCTCACATCAGTCAACGCGTCGGAAGGTGCAGAGCGCTGAATAAAACACAGCGATAAATGGCGGCGGCTGAAGGTTTTAACTTCGCGGCCGCTGGTAATTTACCGCTTGAGTTACCGTAAAGCAACGTTTTTGATCTCTTTCAGCTTTGACTGGCGATTTTTCCATTCACGGAGCAATTTAACGCCTTCGTTCTGTCGTTCTTTCAGCCACAGCAGTCATTTGTAAGTCTCAGCTGACCGCACGAGCTTAAGCAGAAACAATACCCTGGGAATATTACGCAGCGAAAATTTATTCCGTTCCGCTGCGCAAAGCAGAAATTGGATTTGCTTTCTGCCTCACAACTACCATTACAGAAACCTCTCATCTCCATGTCTCTTTAGTTAACAGTTAGATATTAGGATCCAGTTTTGGACAGCAATTCTTGCCTGGTTCATAATCTAACAACTTCTTCTTCTGGCTGCTCCCGTTTAGGGGTCGCCACAGCGGATCAACCGTCTCCATTTCTTCCTGTGCTCTGCATCTTCCTCCTTCAAACCAACCTCCTGCATGTCCTCTCTCACCACGTCCATAAACCTCCTCTTCGGTCTTCCTCTTCTCCTCTTTCCTGGCAGCTCCATCTTCAACATCCTCCTTCCGATATAATCCTCGTCTCTTCTCTGGACACGTCCAAACCAGCGCAGCCTTGCTTCTCCAAGTTCATAATCTAACTTACTGTAACAATTTTCAGTCTGCACGGTAGATCATCCGTCCCCATTTCTTCCTGTCCTCTGCATCTTCCTCTTTCACACCTCCTCTTCGTCCTTCCTCTTCTCTTGCTCCATCCTCAACATCCTTCTCCCGATAAACTCCTCGTCTCATGTCCGAACCGACGCAATCTCTCCAAACCGTCCAACATGAGCCGTCCCTCTAACATACTCGTGCGTTGGTGACTGTTTGGTACCTCTTCAACATGAACGGTTTCCAAAAAACATTTTAGTCCAATTCTCAACCTCAAACCTCCTATAAAACCATCTCAGACACCCTTTCATTTCATAACGTTCTGATTTGCCTTTTAGATCCAACAATTTGGACGTCTGGTTCCTATCGACACTGAAAAAAGTGGAAAAAACAGACTTTCCGTAGAACTAAATTTCACCCATCAAACCTTTGACGTTCTTTATACATTTCCAATGACTGCCTGATATATTCCACTATGCGGAATTAGCAACACTGGAGGAAATGGACCAAAACAAGAGAGAAAGAACTGCAGCAAATTGCGCGTTCCGTGTTGTTAATAAGGAAGAAACCCGCGTGCTCGGCTTGAGGAACGAACCGGGCCGAGAGGATCATGACTCATACCTGGCGGGTCATTTCAAGGGCCATTTTGGCCCCTCCAACACCCTACCTGGTGCAGGGGAGATAATTACCCCCTTTCAGTCTTAAAGAACGGCACATACAGTGCAGTGAAACAACGGCATTTGCAGTTTGGCAAAAAAAACAGTTTCTTTAAGTGCCAAGGAAATCTATAAAGACCACAGCCAAGTTCGAAACGGTCAAGCCGGCTCCGCCACACACCCCTGTATCACGCTGCTGCAGCAATGATTGGATTTGCATTGGCATCGGTGTATGGCATTTGCATGAAACAGTTTGGAAAGTGTGCCTTCGGCGAGGAAGAAGCGAAAATGACGGTGAACCGATTCCTAGAAGTGAACATGAGCCTGCCTGTGACGTGCTTACGTATCGCATCCAGCGTGAGCTCGATCACCAGCAAAAGAGTGATCTGGCCTACTGCTGGTGCTACTTTTCAAAGCAGCACTATTCAATCTCAAGCACTGAAGTGGAGCGCAAAGGAGAATTCGCTCTCAAAGTCATTTGGACCCGAAGGCTCCAGCCGGCGGTACTTCCGGAAGGTCTGAAGGATGTGCTTTTAATCAGCAGCAGAGGAGCTAATGGAAGCCTTCGAGTTCCTGCTGGTTATAACGAAACGTTTGTGAATGGAAGCATCCAGGATGCAAAAAATACACACAAGGTCACAACTCAACAATCAGAGCCGACTGTTTTAACCGCACATGATGCGGAGAGTTTTTGCGGAGCTCGTTTTATAAAGGAATGGCCGCTATTGGCTGCCCGCACTTCTCCCTGAATGAGAAGGAAATTGCTCGCTGATTTTTACATTTAGTGCATTAATTAATCGGCGCCGGGAAATCATTGATAAGGACTCCGCTGGTAAAGGTCACGTCCACTCGCTGAGTTCGGGACGTTTTAACCGACGCGGGCTCGCCGATGAATCACTTAACTTCATGGTTGATTTCCGCCCGCTTCCGTTCAATTTCAGCATTCGAAACGTTGGCACGCAAAGCTCAAAACCTTGCGTAATTAAAGTCTGGGGTCTAACGGGCCGCTGATTTATTTGAAGAGACTCACGAATGAATGAAATTTCGTTTCAGCACAGCAGCTTCCATTCCCTTTAGCAAAGACTCTCACTCATTTTGTTGCCCTCAGCTTTTTATTTTATTTATTTATTTATTTATTTAAAACCCTGCCTGCGTTTCCTCGTATCTCTTCCTCGTATCTCCTCGAACCCTTTTCTTATTACAGACGTCAGTATTTGGACAATCTTTGTGTAGAAGATTTTCAGGCCAAAAAAAAATGAACATTTTAAAAAGCAGCCCGGTAATCAAATTTTTCAGTAATAACGTGGCTGCTCCTCGCTGTTGTTACATTTATTGGAATTGTAAAGAATGTGTTTGACAGGGCCAAATATTTCTCCAGGTTTGGGCTTCCCTGATCAAATAAGCACACGTTCTCTCCGGAGAGCACATCTCACTTATCAGCTCATCGTGCCATTCCTCGATCTCTTAAATGAGTGTTTCGGAACCAACAGGGGGCGGGACGTGTTTTTATCCAACAGCATAATGAAAAGGAAATGGATAAACCTTTTCAAACCTAAAAAGGACGTGGTCAACTACATGGACACCGTTATGTGCTGCTGTAATTTGTACAGATCTACAGCTAGGAGAATTTGGGCCACGCTGTTGCGCAATGTGAGACACGTCCTCTGATTGGTGGACAGACTCATGCCATGGCATCATGGACTTGTCTAGGGTAGCGAGCAACCATATCAAGAGCCTTTATAACCATTTACAACAAGAAGAACTGGGCTACCAGTTGAGCACGGTACCGTCCCCATCACTGCTTTAAATAGCCACGCCCTGCATTTCGTTGTGTTTCACAATGATAGTCACTTTCACTTCATTTTCAGCTAAATTTGTATACTTCTTGGGGTCGTTAATCTCACATCTAAATCTCACATCATCTGCATCATCGGCAGCGGTGGCCTAGTGGTTAGGGAGTTGGCCCTGCATCGGAAGATTGTGGGTTCGATTCCCACCCTAGTGGGTTGCCCTGAGGTACCCTTGAGCAAGGTACCGTCCCCATCACTGCTCCCTGGGCGCTTTCAATAGCTGCCCACTGCTGCACGTGTGTGTATGGGTTAAATGCAGAGGTCTTGGGGCAGCGGTGGCCTAGCGGTTAGGGCGTTAGCCGCATGATCGGAGGATCGGGGGTTCAAACCCAATAGGTTGCCCTGAGGTACCCTTGAGCAAGGTACCATCCCCATCACTGCTCCCCGGGCGCTTTCAATAGCTGCCCACTGCTGCACGGGTTTGAGTGTGCATGGGTAAAATGCAGAGGTCCAATTTCGTTGTGGTTCATGTGTGCTGTGCCGTGACCTCGCAATGACAAGGGTAGTCACTTTCGCTTTCACTTCACTTAAAGCAGCCGACGAGAAACCTGAACTGGACCTGAACCTGGACCTGAACTGGCTGGAGTTATGAATCTGATCTGAGATCAGGCTCGGCACCGTTGCTCGTTCCCAGCTGCCGCTTCAGTCGTTACTCTCGGTGTCGAAGCTGCTGAGCTTCTTGACACTGGCTTGCCGCGCATTGTTAGAAGTTTATGAATCATCATCATTAAAGTGGGATCAATAAAGTGAGATTTTTAGGAAAACTTCTCACCAGGGTGAAGAGCGGTCATCTCTACAGTGAAAAGGTAGAAAAGCAAGGAGAAGAAAGCCATCAAAACACGCTCTTGGACTAAACTGCAAGCAAGAGCTCCCTGCAGAGCTGCCAGGCTCTTCTGTAGTTCTGACAACACTTCCTTAACAAACACGCAGACAAAGAGGACAGCATTTTAAAAGAGCGGGTGCAGGCAGTCCGAAAATCAAACAGCAAATCCTCTTTCTGTCCCCGATCACATCGGAATGCCTTCTCAATTTTACATGAGCTCAAGCTCTGGCACGTTCATGGAATTGCAATTAGCTTCAGAAGAAACAATGGCTTCAATATGGAGCTGAGGTGGGTGGGTGGAAGGTCCTGATTAAATCTTTTCCAGCGAGAACACGGTTTCAGATATGAAGGTCAAGGAACATCGGCATCTGGAGGTTTGCCCTGTAGTTCCCCTGAAGCAAGCTGCCCCTGCTGCTCACCTGGAGCATCCACCTCTCCACCAATTAGACTCCAGCAGGCTGTGTGAGGAACACAAGCAGAAATCATCTTTCAGGTGCAAAGGCACACTTTCCCCCTTCGGATTATTCATTATTTAATCCTGTTGTAAATTCATAACGTCCAGCAGAACATTCTTCACTACCTGGGTCTCTGAATCGACGACCCATCTGCTTGTGCTAGAAACTTCTAAACCTACTTCTGTTTACATATTTACACCGAATTATCTTCTCTTGTATTTCTTTCAAGCTTATCTTGACATTCCTTTGACATTAAAGGTCAGCCTGAATCTGGAATTGCACTTTTCATCCTTAATACGATGTCATTTCTGAACAAAACAGGATGCTGTGAAAGGCCCACAGATGGGACATTTCTATTAAGGAAGGTTTTATCCAGCGCTGTCCCAAACGTTCCTAACAGTGCCGTCGCATCACAGCGAGATGGTCCTGGGCTGGATTCCCCGGTGGGGCGGGCCCTTCTGAGTGGAGTTTGCATGTTCTCCCCGTGTCTGGGTTTCGCCCTGTGAGAGCAGGGATAGGCTCCAGCACCCTGCGACCCTAATTAGGTCAAGCGGCTCAAAAAACGAGCGAGTGAATAAACATGTAACAAATGTAACACTTATTTCAGTTAGTTAACGGACGCTGTCTCGTTAGCATACCGTTATCTTCTGTCCCTCACGCCTTTATGTCCCAGCAAAGCCTGTGCTAGCAGGTAAGCCTGCCATATTCTCTCTTTCACTTTCGGTTTGGAGGGGGCTGAGCGGTCACCACTGAGGCCCATGAAGCGTTGTCAGTATTTGATGTGTTTTATGGTTCCTACCTTACTGACGAAGCAGAAGACAACTCTCCCACATGCACTGCCCCAGATGGAAAGATGGAAACCTGGCGGTCATATCGTTCTGCTTTTCTCACGAAAGTGTATCAGTGCGGCTGCTAACACACCGACCTGCTGAGGGGTGCTCGGGTTCTCCTATGCATTCCTATTCCATTGAGGCCACCACCATGGACAACCTCTGTGAACATCGGAGATGTTCCAATTTGATGGGCAGTTTATAGTACGGCGGTCTGGGACGCAGCCGAAGAATGCACCTGGATTTGAAATCCTACCCACATGGGGTGACATGATTGCTCGTGATTGATAGGCCCGTGTGTGGATGTATGGGAGGGGTAGAGAGCGAGGGAGCGAGAGAGAGGGAGAGAGAGAGAGAGAGAGGGAGAGAAACAGAACAGCACTTTATCTCCAGAAAACACGCCGGCTGCGGCTTTAACATGTGCGCGAGCTTCTTTCTTTTTGGAGTGGCCCTGAATCAGCCCTGTGTGGCTTCAGAAGAAGCGGAAAAGTGAAATGATTACTTTTTTAAAAGTGTGGCTGCGCTGATAAAGCCGCAGACGCTCCCATGTGCAGAACGCCTCCCTTAGCGTAACCTCAAAAGGTGATTAAAATAATTTGATTCCATGATTACAAAGTTATTAAAACTAAAAAGATCGAGCCTCCAATTAATAAGGACAGCACAATCTTCCGCTAACTTACACCAACAGCAGCCTTGAGGCTACTTCAGACGGTGAGCTCCATTCATTTCATTTGAAGAAGGGATTTATTTATTTTTTTTAAGACCGTGTTAAACTGGTGCTGAAAAACAGACTCGATTCCAAGAAACCGTCAACTTTGTTCTTCTAAATTTTCTTGTTCAGAAGACACACTTATCTAAAAGAACTTAGAAGAACAAGTCGCTCATGGAACGACAGCTCGCTTTGTCACAGTTCACTCAAATCGTTCGCACTTTGGACGTGAAGCAAAGTCTGACGGGGAAATGGAGAAAAGAGACAAAGCAAACGATGAAGTATCCAAAATCCACGATTTTCAGGTAGCGCTGCTCCAGTGGTCCAGGGATCAGGCCCCAGGATTGGACTCCCAGACCAGTAGGTTGCCCTGAGGTGCCCTTGAGCAAGGTACCGTCCCAATCACTGCTCCCTGGGAACTTTCAATAACTGCCCCCTGCTGCACGGTGTGTGAGGGTGAAAAGCAGAGGCTTTCACTTCATATTTCATGCCAGAGGGGAAAAAAAAAAAAAGGATCGTTTCAAAGTGTGCATGTTGTAAAACAGGCCAATCAATTTTGTGGCAGCAGCCCCGAAACATTAACTTATATAAATCAATGTGATTGGTTTTTGAGATGAAGGCTAGTAAAGGATGTATGTTCGTTAGGACTGAATTTAAAGGCGAGTGAGGAACGTAAATCAGTGATGGTGCTACGACGCGTCTCCACTGAACTTCGTTCCTCAAACACACAAACATGTTTCAAGAGCTGAACTGAACTGAATGAACGAGTCGACTTCGTAAAAGCTCCAGGTTGAAAAAAGAAAAAGTGCAGCGAGGGATGTTTTCTCCTGTTAAAAGAGGAGGAGAGCGAAGTTACCACGGCAACTAAACACGTTTCCTTTTGACTGATATTTTCACGTTTATTTCTAAAACGGAAGCTCCTTCATTATAAGTGAGCTTTTATTTTGTATGTTTACTTCTGTTCTTTCGCAAAAGCATCAAATCCGATCACGCCAACTAATCGATGGAATGATACTCGATGACTTAAAGCAGCCGAGAGCCGCAGCTCGATACTAAACCTAGAGCCGGGACTAACAAACCACATCGAGTCTAATACGTTTCCGTGAAGAAACACCAGCCTGTTAACTTTCCTAGCAGTGTTCCGGTGTTCTGGGGCAGTTCGTGGGTTTGAATCCCAGACCAGTAGGTTGCCCTGAGGTAGCCCTGAGCAAGGTAGCGTCCCCATCACTGCTCCCCGGGCACTTCAAATACATTTACGGCATTAAGCAGATGCTCTTATCCAGAGTGACTTCCGTGTCGTATTCCAGCCGTGCTGGAACAGGTTAATGGAGGACGGGACCGTGCAGCTCTCCCCGTTCCGTCACTCTTCTGAACGGCCTCGGCATTTGTGTGCGCTGAAAACCCGTGCGGATTGTAGGCGGTTGGGTTGCTTTTTTTGGAAAGTCGTTCCCTCCCCTCAGCCGCACACAAACACGGTGTTGACGGTCACTGACGGCAAGAGCGACACTTCGTCTGCTCGAAAAGAGAACGTCTTTAAATGAGACCCAAAACCAGACCTGATGGTCCGAAACCAGACACCAGGCAAACGGGTCCCGTAGCCACTGATGTTTGATGATACAGCCGTGCTTGTGTGTGTGTGTGTGTGTGTGTGTGTGTGTGTGGAGACCGTTGTAGGCTTTGTGATTGGTAAGTGAGAGCCACTTTCAAAAAAAACAGCAGGCTCGAATACAGACTGCTCCACAAGACTGAGAGCAACGTCCGCCACTCCGTTCTCCAACCACGCATTTCAGCATCGCAGTTAATGCATCGACGGCAAAGCTGTCGGCTCGGAAACACGCAGGCAAACGTCGTTAAACGCATGCTCGCAGCCTATAAATCCATTTATTCGCTAAAATGGTTGAAGCTTACAAGCAGCTTAAAGGGAACTAGAACTTCCACGCTTTGCCCCTGATGACGACGACGACGGGGTTGATCCCGGTGTCCAAACGTTCCCACTGGTGGAACGATCCCGTGGAAATCCCATTAGGGCTCGTGTTGGTTGGTGGCGCAGCAGAAGAGGCGCTCTCCCACTGGGCCACCCCTAAAATTAAAAGCATGAATCACTGATCAGCTAATCAGGAGCGTCTGTCATTAATGCAGAGCTGGCCAGCTGTAGGTCCTGAGTGAGAAGCTTGAAAAGGTTCTCGTTCCCCCTCCATCTCGCTGGATAAACGAGAGCGACTTCGCAAGTGGGAACTGGCGTCTGCTCACACTGGGGAGATAATTGGTTTTTAAAAAGTGCCTGGGTTCTTGTTAAGGCTCCCTCTCGATTTCGTTTGATCCGCCACAAAACCCCGAACACATTAAACAAAGGCCAGTAAAGGCTTAAATTCTTCACAGGTCTTGGCAACGGCGCAGCAGATAATATCCCGGGCCACGAGTCTGAGATGCTTGACTGGGACGTGTTCTCTGACTCTGACTTGGAAAAGCCCAAAGAAAAGTATTAAAATAGAACTTTGAAGCTTAAAATCAAAGCAGAAATGTGTCATTATATCGAAATAGGTGCTAATCGATGTCGTTCCTCTCCCTTCTTCATCAGCATCATAGATGGTCCCAAAAAGTGCGCACACACACACACACACACACACACACACACACACTACACAGGGAGACTCTGCCAGTCTGGGTGAATTCTAGCATGCCGGCATAATTGCCGTTCCATCACTCAGTGCTGGCACAGACCGCAGAGTTTCATTATCAGTGCAGCGCACATTCTCCCAGAGTGTTCCAGAATCAGCTCACACACATCAATTAACACACACACACACACACACACACACATTTCTCGTCAGCTAACACAGAAATACAACTCAGGCCCGTGTACTGGAGGTGTGCCGATCCATTGATTTTATCGATGAGGTTACAGTGTAATTACTCTTGCGTCCGTCCACAGCACTGAACAGAAAGATCGGCGCCGTTTCCGTTCCTCCTCCCTCTTCTTCTTCTTCTCCTCCTCCCCCCTGTCTCCACTTCTTCTTCTCCTCTGCATCTTCCTCCTTTGCTTAATAGGAACGAAGGAATAGCGTAAAAAGTTCACCGTGTTGTTTTATCAAACCACCTCCACCTGCTCCTCCCAGGACGTCATTACCCATGATGCTGCAGGTATATAAAAGCGATAGTATGCTAGTAATCCGTGGACAGGAAACAGAACGCCGTAAAGAAGACATTTTAAATGAACGCGGCTGAGGATTGTAAAAGCGGCTGCTGAACAACGGATGGCTGTGTATCTTCGCACACTCGCCGCTGGAGCGTTTGCTTACCGGTTAATAACGTTAAACCCGAAGGTCGTTTATTGCAGGAGAAGTTGACACTTTCAACCTGTCACGAGACCAAAACCCAGACTGCTCGGTGAACAAGCTGCAAAAAATCCTTTTCACTAGACACTATAAATCGAGCACAACACCTTCACGTCCTGACAAAGCGCTCCGACAAACAAAGAGGGAGAAAATGAACGTCTGTGTTAGCGCGCTGATATCCAGCACAATGACAGCCAATGAGGACGGAGCAGACGCATCATTATGAGGACTGGCCGTGATGCTGATTTATTATAGCCACACATCGGCTGTCTGGAAGTAAACAAAGGAGGCACTTACTGCGAATCGGCAGCGGGTCCACCCTTCTCTGAAAGTCAGAATCCTCTGCTGGAGGGGAGACTGGAAAGGCAACAAAACCTTGAGCAAATACTGAGTTTTAACTGAATTATGGCGCGCGCGAGATGGGGCCTGAATATTTTTTTTTGATTCCCAAATCATAAAATCCATCCATCAAGGCCTGAGCGCGAGAAAACATCAAGTTTTGCTATAAATTTGGGGCAATTTTTCACGTATTACCTGTAACCGGCCTCAGGATGGGAAGGTGGTGGATTTGAACACCAAGTAAGACCAGCAGTTTGCCCTGAGGTACCCTTGAGCAAGGTACCGTCTCCATGACTGCTCCATGGACTCCGAGATGATGTGGAAGCGGTGGCCTACTGTTTAGGGACTGGGATCGGAAAGTCATGGGTTCAGATTCCAGTCCAGCAGGATGCCCTGAGGTACCCTTGAGCAAGGTACCGTTCCCATCACTGCTCCTCGGGCACTCCAAATAGCCCTTGCCGCACGGCGTGTGTAGGTGAAAAGCAGAGGCAGATTTACGTTGCGGTTCACCGTGCGCTGTGTTGTTTCACGATGACGAGAATAGTCGATGTGCCGGGTGGTTTGAAAGGTTGCGGTATCTTCCTCCCTGCTTGTTCTCTCAAAGTGTGCTCAGTGTGGAGAAACAGTGAGAGGAACTTCATCACGGGACGTCCTTTGGGAGCTTTTCTCGGCCGGGTGTCGGCAAATCCAAAACAAATCTGCGATAAACAAACACTTAAAATGTGAAAAACACATCGCAGTCTGAAGCTGTTTTTTTGGGGTTTTTTTGCGCCGGTTCCAAACGAAACTGTGATGGACATCTTAAAAGTGACACGTTTATTGTCCTGTCGCCCACACCTGAAAGAGAACTGAATCATATCAGCAGTGAATCATAGTACGCTGAATTGTTTAACTGTAGTGTTTTTGTACGAGAGGTTCTGGGCCATCTAGGTGCTTAATGTATTATTTCAAAGAGGCACACACACACACACACACACACTCCTACCATATATGTTAAAAAGTGTGACAAAAAACTCCACTCGACGTAAAGTGTGTGTGACACTCCTTGCAGAACGCACGCATCAGCAAACAAAAGGGGTCAACATGCGCCTCACGGAACGAGAGACGTGCGGGACGACGCCGGCTCCATTAAAGTTGCGTCATAGTTTTCTGAGCTCACCTATGCACCTGAACCCATTAGCAACACACACACACACACACACACACACGCGGACAGACTCTCAACAATGCAAAGCTGTGTGCTCACGACTTATCCTGTATTTACTCGGACCTCTCTGAGGATGCCTGCCGTTGCGTTGTCGCTTTATTTGCGGCTGTGAATCGGGGTCAGCCTCTTATAAATGCATCAAAAACAAGTGATGAATTCCAGTCTGCCGTGGTCCTGATCAATGATGAACTAGAGTGGGAACGGGGCGTATGGTAAAAAAACAAAAACACAAACAATGGTTGCTCTTTAGTTAAGAGCAACGCTGATTTAAATTGCTTTCCTGTATTGTGGGCCGGAGGTTGTTTAGCACATTACAAAAGGTTTTTTTTTTTTTTTTTTTTTTTTTTTTTTATTTAATTTTTTTTAACCCCAATCAAAACCATGTGCATAAGCGCCACCAAATGATAAGTGCGACTGACTAAAATGCACAGAAGTTTTGTGCGAAACACAAACGTCTGGTAGGAAATTCGAAAATTTGGACCCACTTTGCAGTC
The DNA here is from genome assembly GCA_017165825.1 of Hepsetus odoe. Lineage (NCBI taxonomy): Eukaryota > Metazoa > Chordata > Actinopteri > Characiformes > Hepsetidae > Hepsetus > Hepsetus odoe. The sequence continues at coordinate 2,669,206 of CM029373.1, read as the reverse complement.
CTCTCCGTGTGTGGAGGAAACTCGCTCTGCGGGGAGTCTCGTCCGGCCGTGTGTCTTTTTGTCTAACGGTAACAATGCCAGTGATTTTAATCCCGTTCTAATCTCCAAAAGAAGTCCGACCGGTAACCCGAGGGAGTGTATTCCAGCAGCGCGCCGCTTACGGTCTGAACGTAGCTGATTTAATCCAGCATAAATCAGCGGAAAGTCCCTACAGTCTTAACCCAAGGGATTAGGGACGTGAGCCTAAGATCATAATGCTGTGGGTTCGAATCCCGGAGCCCCGGTAGCCTTGGCTGCGCCGCGCGTTGGCTTTAAGACAGAGAAAGCATCGCTGTGGAGTGTTCAGGACGACTTCAATCAATTAAACTGGCCAAACCGTAGCGTGAATGGAACCCGGGATGGTTCTGGAGTGTGAGGTTTTACAGTCAGACAGAAGCGCTGAGTGATTCTGAACAGAGGAACCCATGATCTGCAGAACATTAGAGCTGTAAATCAACACCAATATGCAGCTGTTGGTAATAATGCACACGTACGCTCACGCACGCCGTGGCTATTGCTTATGCTAACGAGCGTCGGTATTACCGTCACCATCTGGAACAGTCCGTAATGACAATAATTAGTCTCTCTGCAAAAGGGCCTCCGTACGGATGCTATTTCGGCTCCCTTTACTTATGAGGATACGCCCGGATTATCTCTGACCCTTTTTAGTTACGACACACAGGAAGTGTCAATCTGTTCAACTCCCTCCTGTTCGGTTTCTGAGGCTTAAACCTAATTGTGCTTCTCGTTAAAAGCTGCAAAGGAAGCAGCTTAATTAGGTGTTGCGCTTGCATGCTTTTGTTGAAAGGCAGCCATATTGGTTTTCCCTTTGGTTTGGAGGCCCAGAGCTTCTTGAGTACTGTGCTGTGATAATGCAGGTGATACGATCACCTCTAGGTGTTGTAGCGCTTCCATAATGAAGATTTTATAACATCTATGATTTATCGCATCGCTACCAGGCACTAACTGCACAGCGGTGAATATGTATAAAGGTATTTAAAATCCGTTTTAAATTCCTTCATCTTCTCTTTTTAATGAAACGCTCACTTGCTCTGCTTTCTCTAAGAGCTGACGCTATCACGATACGCCCAAAAAAGGCTCACGAAGGCATGTTATGTCATCATGTCAGGGATAAAAGACCAGCTCCGGACCGGATAACCGCATCCCAGAAGCGTCCTTTAAACTCCCTTGGATTTCTCGTATGAATTAATAAACAAAGATTCAATGAAAATCCTGAGAAATTGGAGTTACTTTATTAGAAACGAAAGCTCGATTGCCTCTTTAATCGCACGTTTAATCTTCCATGAGGAATCCAATAAGGCCACGATGTTCCTCGACTGGAAAAAATAAGAAAACGGTTAAAAAAAATGAACCATAGACCCCTTTAGATGAACATTAAGAGGCAAGACTCTTTACGGAATCATCTTCACCACCCGTTCGCCCAGAAAACGCAAAAAGAGCTCAGCCTCATATCGCTGCCATCATAAAGCGTCTAATCACGTTTAGACGAATCTGAAAAGAAATGAATAAAAGTCTATACGGAATAAAAATGAACAAACAAGGGAGCCAGTCTGCCGAAATGACTTGGAAAGGGCCCGAAGCTGCAATTTATAGGAGCATAATTACAAAGAAATTCTTTGGTTATTTGGGCCCAATTATATTTTTTTATTAGAAACTAATAAAAAAGGGCAACAAGATAAATCAATTTGGCACAGTGCTCATCTGCGAGACGATTAAAATGCCAAGCTCAATAATGAAAAAACGGGACGTTCGGATGTTTAGGGCACGGCAGTAAAGAAAGCATGAAAACCCAGGCGGTGGTGAAAGTATCCTCAAAAGACCCCAGAAAGAGGGAAGCACGAGATGCAGATGGATACCCACGGCCTAAACTCTAATTTCTCACCGGTCACACACTCGCTCCCTCATTTTCTGAGCCGCTTGTCCGGATTAGGGTTGGGGGAGGTGCTCGAGTCTATCCCAGCTCCACCCCCTCGGGAGCAATTTAGCATCTCCTGTCCACTTGACGTGTCTTTGGACGGCAGGAGGAAACAGGAGCTCCTGGAGGAAACACACACAGACTGGGGGAGAAAGGACCCGGGCCGTCCCACCGGGGGATCGAACCCAGGACCTTCTCGCTGTGAGGTGACGGTTACCCACCGCGCCGTTCCTCAGCAACTGAACAAACAAACAAGCCAAACGAGAAGAAGGAAGAATCGTCCAGCATGTCCAAAACAACCAGAAATATGGTGAAGATCATTCCACACTTCCGGTCCAGCGGTGAGAGAAATGCTGGTAGTGCTGAGACGTTGCAATCTTTTAAGTGAAAGTGACTATTCCTTTGATTGTGAAACAACAAAAATACACCTCTGCCTTTCACCCATGCAGCAGGGAGCAGCTATTTAAAGCTCCCGGGCAGCAGTGATGGGGACAGTACCTTGCTCAAGGGTGCCTCAAGGGCAACCTACTGATCTGGGATTCGAACCCAAGGGGCCAAGGCTCCAACCACTAGGCCACCGCTGCGCTTTATCATGTTATATCTATATATTGCTTCTAAAGCCCACAAGATGGCGCAAGACCAGTGGGTCCCAGCGGAAACGGGAAAGAAATGAGACGGAGTGACTTGAGAGGCAAACTGAAAGTGAGTCGTATGTTAAAATGCTTTTTTTTCAAAAAGTTAAAATCGTTTTGTTGGCTTAAATTAAAATTCATTTGAATTCTAGGGCTGAACAATTCTGGAGAAAACGACTACGATTTTTCTTCACCGAGCGAAACTTCTCAACGCTGGATAATATAGAACGGAAATCTCAGCCTGGATTGTGACGACTGCACTCATTCAGTTGCAACTTATACACGCTGGCTCACTCGTTTTCTGAGCCGCTTGTCCTCATTAGGGTCACAGACGTATCGTGCAGGTCTGAACAGCGAGGAACCAGCATGAGGATATGAGGAACTAAAAGACTTCTAAAACGATGATGAAAGAGTGTGAACACACACGAAGGTCTGGAGAAGCATCAACACAGATGTGGGGATGCTCTTCTGTGGGGGATCCCTTCTTTACGTTATCTTCATCGTGTTTCTATTACACGCCGAGCTTGTCTGGAAGCGAGGGGGTTAGACCTGGCTCCGAGAAGAGACGGGGTCAAAAGCAGGAGAGACGAAGACGGAGGACAGAAAGTCACGATGGAGGAGCATGATTTACTTTCTTAACAGAAAAGACTTTCATCCACAGGAGCGTGCTTGCCCTTGTCCCACATTCGAAACCTATCCGAAAAGCAGCTGACTGCAGATTCGGCTGCATCTCAGGGGAGAGATGATATCTCGATCTTGTCTTAGCCTAAATCTAGTCAACATCTCGGCACTCAGAGCTCGGCCTCAAATGGGACACTGGAAGTTCTCAAGAAAACGGTCAGGTGTTCTTAGAAAAGGTAACTCGCCAGATCACATGCATGAAACACAGCCCTCTGCGATTTCTAAATGAGTATTTTTACAACTGGCTACCGGCCCAGAAGAGATGCGGCATTTAGATTAAATCAACAGTCCTGAGAGCCCCGTCGTCTGTGACGGGGCAGAGACCTTCATCAGGGGTCAGATTCTGAGAGCTGTGGTGATTGGGACGATCGGTGTTCTTCTTCAGGCCGAGCAACTTCTGCACGTCTCAAACTACAGTACCTGCCCCTCGTCCCAGCACTTTGACAAGTCACTTATTTCTGTAATGCCTTAAACGAATAATCAGGCGACCCGTGCCAACAAGCAGCACCTTTTGCCTTGAATGGAAATCGTCCCATCGCCAGCCACGTGGCTGATTTTTGGGAAACGTTTTGATTTTGGAACGCTACCCTTCAAAAGTGAATTTCAGCAGTTTGATAGTCTTCGTAATGACGGGGACGGACATCGCCGGAGTATATATTAGAGAGACAGCTCACACAAAAGCGAGACGTGAGAGGAGAGACGAGGAGTACTTCGGTAGAGGGATGTTGAAGATGGAGCTGCCAGGCAAGAGGAGAAGAGAAAGGACAAAGAGGAGGTTTATGGACGTGGTGAAAGAGGAGACACAGGAGGTCGGCATGAAAGAGAAGATGCAGAGGACCGGAAGAAATGGAGACGGATGAGCCGCTGGGGCGTCCCCTAAACGGGAGCAGCCTTTCGAAGATGCCTCACAGAGTGAAAATGAAGTGTGGTGGTAGTCCTGATAAAAAACAAAAACATAAGATAAAATCAGGTAACCAATAGAAGAGCAGTGCGTGTTGGTTCTGAAGACCAAAGCTTCCATGAACTCTAGGATCTTTGTAGCTCCGATGCAAAAGAAAAAACTAAACTGAAGAAAACACTGGGTGAGCTACTCGTGAAGAGACACGGAGCGTCACTGCATGCTGAGGTTCTCCGTATCTGCAGCTCTTGTTGGTTATAGGCCTGGATATATAGAGTGATCAACATCAGTTAACGGTTCTTCCTCATAGCGACGAATAATAAAACATTAATCTCCCGCAGGAATGCCTTTAGTAGACGCTTCTGAAGATTAACAAACAGCCTCCAAACCTACTTGCACATTTGGGTCAGTGATAAAACGTCAGACGCTCCTATTATGCACGAGTCCCCCGTTGCCGGGCGATGATGCGTTTCTAGGGCGGCCGCTGAAAAGACGCTTTCGACAAAGCTGCGCGAAGACTGAGCCTTTTCCCGTTTTTCATACATGCTCTCAGCTCAAACATCCTCCACTTGGACGGGGAGCAGGCTGGGACCGAACTCTGCAGCAAGTCCTGAGATCAATAGACCCTTCTTCTGACGAATGGTTTCATGGTTCTTATTTTTTGTCTTCTGGAAAAAACAAGCACGCTCTAGTTATGCTGCGGTCCGAAGAGTGTTTCTGTTTTGTTTGTTGTTTTTTTCTTTTCAAGACAGCAGTGAAGACGAGCTTTATATTCTATCGGGAGAAGGATGCTGAAGATGGAGCTGCGAGGAAAGAGGAAGAACAAAGAGGAGGTTTATGGACGTGGTGGGAGAGGACGTGAAGGGGGTCGGTTTGAAGGAGGAAGAGGCAGAGGACGGGAAGAAATTGAAGCGGATGATGCGCTGTGGCGACTGCTCAGCAGCCGAAAGAAGAAGCAGCTGACCCAGACTTCACACGCCTCTCCCGACTGACAGTTTCGAATGAGGGTGCAAGAAAGGGAGGGAACGCCTCGCCATCTTTAATTCATCCACCCTGAACTTGATTCAAAGTCATTCGTGACAACGGAAAGTGCTCGAGACATCTTAATTGAAGAAAATGGAGAGAGAGAGAGGAAAAAAAAACCAAAAACTGTGGTCTGACCTACAGTATAGTTCAAGAACTTCCAGATAAGCCCATGATGGAACGTGGCTTAATCTCACTCGCGGGGTTTCATCAGAAAAACTTGCTGCGGGCGTTTTCATGAGGACACTTTAGAGCTCCTGCCAGCCTTCGTATCAGGGTCGGGTTACGCAATAACGCAGCCCCTTACAACACGCGACCCCAGAGATCCCTGCATCTGAAATCAGGAGAAAACGGACTGCGTACACGGCTTGGAGGAAACAGGAACTAGAAAACTTTATCAACCATGTGTCAGGTCAGCCCAATGTGAAAGTGAAAAAAAAGTGAAAGTGACAACCCTCGTCATTGCGAGGTCACAGCACAGCACACGTGAACCACAACGAAACTGGACCTCTGCATTTAACCCATGCACTCAAACACCGTGCAGCAGTGGGCAGCTATTGAAAGCACCCAGGGAGCAGTGATGGGGACGGTACCTTGCTCAAGGGTACCTCAGGGCAACCTGCTTGTGAGGGAATCGAACCCACAATGTTCCGATGCGGGGCAACTCCTAACCACTAGGCCACCGCTGCCCCGCAGGCTCAAATTTATAAGCATACGTCTTCAGTTCTATCTAATGAAAGATTTAGCAGATATGGGGTGTTCGATTCGACAGTACTATAAAGTTATCACAACGATTTAGGCCTCGTAGTTTTTTTTTTCCCCCGCCGGCGGCCACGCACAGCGATGCGCTGAACAACTGCGTGTTTTCAGAAAGATAAACGAGTTCATCAGTCATCTCATGAGGTGCTTCTTCCTATTAAAAAGTCGGTAAAATGAAACATTGCGATACGCGTTGTGTATCTTGAAAAGGGCCGCGATGTATTTTTCCTTCCTGCACACGCTGGACTCCTTTCAACAGCGCCGAGATGAGCCGGAATGGATTTATTTCATGGCACTTCAAGTAGAAGAAAAACAACGGACTCGATGTGGAGGAAAAATGGAATCCCCTCGTGTGTTTTTTTTTTGCATTTCTAAAACAAATAGCAGCGCAGGTCTAAAGACGCACACGCTTTTCCAGCGGGATAATGCATCTTGCTGCAGAACAGGGCGCGTTCCAGCTTTTCTTCAGGAAACTTGGCCAAAAAAAAAAAAAAAAAAAACGCCAATCTTAATCACGTTTTAAAATTATGGTGGGGGAAAAAAAAAACAAACAAAAAAAATGGTCCATGAAGAGGTTCTGCAAAGCTGGTCTGCCAACTGCTATTGATAAAAAGAACATTGTTTTTCATTAGCACGGTCCACGCCTCACCGAATTCGGGCCCAGAGCGGGGCGACAAAATACTGATCCGTATTGTTGATTCCTTATTTTTTCCTCTGCGTTGAGCGATTCGATCTTCTCTCCTCTACTTGCTCGTTTGCTATGAGGTTAAAAAACAAAGCTGGGTCCATAATTCTTGCCGGAGACCGAAACCGCTGCGGACAGCGGCCCGTTCTTTGATTTTAGAAGAAACGGCGGCTGAGCGGGGGTCCGACTCGGACACAGCACGCCCGTTATTGTGAGACGCTCTTTAAAACTGCTCTACTTCGCTGTGGCTTCAGACGTACGAGCGGTGTCTGTGAAATAAACGTAGCTGTAGAAGTCCTCCCCCAGTGAAGCAGAGACCCTTCAGCTGTTTGTGTTCTGATGAGGTCTGAAAAAACAAATGATCAAGCAGTTTAAAAAAAAAACACCATACACACCATCACAAGGCAAGACGGGATTTATTCATGACTATTTTAACTTGCCCTGGCAGTTCTGCGGTGCTTCAGGCTCTCGCTGGTCTGTACTGAACATGCAGGAATGCTGGTGCTTATTCTGAAGAACCTTACAAAAGGTTTCTTTCTTTTTCTCTCTTTCTGATCTTTTTGTTGCTCATGCCAGCAGAAAACAACCCTCTTTGGCTGGAGTGAACTTGAAAAAGGAGTGAACGCCTGCTTGATTCGAAAGAGAGCGTCTTCGTTTCACACTCGGTTAGGACAGAACTGGAAGAAGGTCTCGAGTCTGAGAACCTCACATTTCTTTCGAGGAACGTCAAAAGGTCAAACCTGTATCTCTGCGCAACAAAATCTCACGACTCCCAAACAGGAACGTTGGACATGGAAAAGCAAGATTTTATCCCAATTCAGCTTCAAGTTTTGATGCCACACAGGGATCTCCAAGCGATGCCATAGAAGATCTACTTTCATTTCCCAAAGAATGGTCTTCTTAAATGAAATTTATGAGGGCCGAGAACATTTTAATAAGCATTGTAAAATGTTTCTTATTTAGTGAGCCTTCATCGAATCTTTACTTTGTGGAGGTTCTTTACACAAACATCTAAAAATGGTCCTGGAAGCCTCCCTGCTTTGCATATTTTTTGCTCCAGAGACACCTGATCCAACTCATCAGCTAATTAATCTGCACTGAAGGTGATGTGAGGCTGGAAAACACCCAAATGTGCAAAGCAGGAGGGCTGCAGGAGCAAGGTTGGGAACTTGCATTCTAAGGAACTTTTGATCTTAATTGCTGATTCGTGGAAGTAGCCCCTTTCGAGGCTCCTGCTACCCCTTTTTTTGGCTCAAAGCCTAGACAGCTTAAATCTGTGGGCACTTAATCTATTACTGAAGCACTGAGACGTTAATAACAATAACCTGATTCATATTCCAGCCTTCTCGCGCTCAAGATCACTTTGAGTCAAACGATGACAAACGCCGGCAACAAAAAAAAGCAAAGTTTTCCGCCGAGATTCCAAGTGAAGACTTGAAGTGAAAAACTGGTGTTAAATCCCACTGTAGAAACAGTTTGAGACCACAACCAGCGTTAAATACACGCTCAGTCTATGGGAGCTGAACCAAGAAATGCAGATGCTTCCAGGCAACTGTGCTCCATCATCTAACCAGTCAGCATCCTCTCGTTCCCGGAGACGTACGGTATCGCTCAGAGAACCCGTTTGACCCTGAACCAGATGACACTTTGCGGCTGGCACAAAGAAGCCCCAGTGTTTTATAGGAGTGGTTCCCTTTGAGGCAAGGTTGACTCCAAATGAAGGCACTTCCTTTATGCTGTGACCAAATATTTCTGCTCTGATGGGAGCTGGTCTCTTCCAGAATGACGGTGCCCTCTGTTCTCAGGGCTGCGGGGTCATGAATGAATTAAGAATGAAAACGATGTAAATCTTGGGGGATGAGAGCGAATGTGATGCCCAGCCCTAAATAACCAAACTAGGAAACTATCAAAAACGGTTGTCCGCCCCTCAGAAAACCATCAGAGACGGGCTTTTCTTTCCGAAGCAAACTTTCTCCCCCTTCTTGAACTACTTCCAAATGCACGGTATACATAAACCATCTTTACGGTGCAAGACTCCGTTGGTTTGGACACGTCCAGAGGAGAGACGAGGAGCATATCGGGAGAAGATTGCTGAGGATGGGGCTGGCAGGGAAGAGGAAAAGAGGAAGACCAAAGAGAAGGTTTATGGGCGTGGTGAGAGGACATTCGGATGTGAAAGAGGAAGATGCAGCAGTCAGGAAGAAATGGAGTCGGATGCTTCGTTGTGGCGGCCCCTAGCAGGAGCCGTGTGGGGTGGTTTTGTGAATATCAAATCTTCTGTTGATATGAAGGCGCAGAGGACACTGGACATGCAGTTGTTTTAAATCTCATGAACCAATGATATCCTGTGTTGCGTAATTCTCGGCCATGAGAGCAAAACTAGAACCTTCGCTGCAAATGATTCGCTGGCACAACAGTGGATGTTCATTAGCATAAACCACCCTTCGAAATGGCAGGAATGGTGCTGAACGGGGAGAGGAAGCAAAGAAAAGATGCAAATGCAAAGCAAAGTGTTGTGGAGAGAGGGGGGAAAAAGGAAAAGAAAAACCCACAATCGTCGTCCCCCCGTTATAGAAGAGTGGATGGCTCGGAATTACAATTTTTAAAAAAGCGTCAGTTTGAACAACGGCCAAGTTGGCCTTTTGGTTGGTTGTCCACGAGAATAATAAAGGATGTTTATCGCGCTTTAAAGATCCTGCTGCTTCCTAAATTTACATCTAAACCCATGTGAACCTTCTCTTTTCACTCTTTCCACGGGTGTTCACTTTATGTTACCGTAAAATAAATGCAGAAAACATTCAAATCTTTCATCCGTGCCTCCTTTCCCCCTTTTAAAAATAAAACTGGACGCTTAATGAGAAAGAAGACGCCCGCGCTGCTTTGTTTCACGCCTCTATCTTAAGCCGACCCACAACGCTGAAGTGTGTGGAATAATAATAAATATGGAAATTACAGTTGCGGCTCTTTAAGCTGCGCGAATGATGTATTTTTACTCCTCCGGACGAGATGGGTGCGGGCAGGTTTCCAGGATGAAAAGTTATTTTTTTCCACAAACTACAGTAACAGAACTCGAAGCCAGTTTTCAATCAATTGTATGTTTAATACGTGTTTGGTTTTTTTGTTCTTTTTAAGTAAGCATGCGATAAAGACAGTTGATCTAACTTTACAATAAAGTAGGAAAGCGGCGGCTACACGTTTCTTTTTTATATTAAGGTTGTTTTGTTCAAATTGCTGAGTTTAAAAGAACAGAAACGGGCGTTGTCACAAGCCAAGGGAGTAAAGAATGGACGAGCAGCAAGTGACGAAAGTAAATTCGAAATAAATCAGTAATAAAAATGGGAAGAATGGGAGAAACACAGATACACATATACCGCTTCATACTTCCAGTGATGAGATTAGTGAAAGTGAAAGTGACTGTGTGTCATTGTGATGCACAGCACACGGAGAGACAGTGAGGGACTATTGAAAGTGCCCAGGGAGCAGTGATGGGGATGGTACCTTGCTCGAGGGGACCTCAGGGCAACCTATTGGTTCGCGATTCGAACCAGTGACTTTCCAATCCAAGCTCTGGGCCACTGTTGCCAAGGTGCTAAGAGTTAGAAGCAGATCAGCCAGTTTTAGTAGAAAACCCTTGACGTTTTTAATTAGTGACCAAAATTGCGAAATAAAGGAGCAGGATTCGGTGAAACGTCTCCGGATTCCGTCTGATGCTGTAAAATAAGATAACGCACAGCATTTTAAGCAGACTTCGGCTCGGAATATCACACCATATAGTCTGCAGATCCTAAAGGCCTCGATGCGTGTCGCTTCGGGGCGAATCCCGGCAGCAAATAATGCGCAATACGAACCTCCGTTCGGAGGTGACAGAAACCCAAGCGCTCTCCGTTTTCAAGAGCAGTGTTGATGTCAGAGATGGAGGCACATACGGGGGACCTGGACCTGAGAACCGTGAGCCTGGCGGGTGACGGCCCCTCTTTCGTGCTCAAGAGCTTCAGCGCCTGAGCACGCCGGGACGAAGACCAAGGACTGCAAGCGGCCATCGATGTACGGACCAAATGAGTAAGACTATTAAACTATTTACCGTTTAATACAGTGTGCACAATTATTAGGCAAGGAGGATTCGTTTTAATCTTTAATCCAGCGCTCTCACACTTGTTCATTTCCATCTGTTAAAGGGAGACTAAACTAAAAATGTACAAATAAACGTTTCTGACAAACCGGTGATCAACATAGCCGCCCTTCTAATTCCTTCCTTTATGAGTCGGTTGCTTTCTCGATCTGTTGATGATCAACTTTTCAGACACCTTTTCCAGTTCTCCTTCCCCGTCAATCTCCCGTTTAAGAAGGCCCGCAAGTTCTCAGTCGGGTTTGGAAGGGGGTCGTGCCATTATTCTTTCATTATTCCTAAATTTATCGAGCTGCCTGCGCGCCGAGCTCCTGCGTCACTCGTGGAAGTAGCTGGATTCGCTGAGAACGGGCCGTTTCCGAGAACGATACACTTGTGTTAAGGCGTCCGGACGGCTGTGCGCAGCAGGAGGCAGGAGACGTCTTGTTTTGGAAGCAGCACTGGTGCCCGTTTCTCCATTTCAGGAGATCGTGATTAGTTAAGTGAGCGTCTCAAAATAGAGGCTGATTAAACCCAACTGGTTGTGACGCTGCCGCACAAGCACATGATGTAAAGCACGTGAGTAAAGCAGGTACTCGACCGTCAGCTCTGCTGCACTTCGACGCTCGGAGACCCGAGGAACATCTGCACTGAAGTGCCGAGTGTAAAACCTGCAGCATGCACACTTTCGAAAGGGAGAATATGTCCCGCGATGAAGTGCTCGACCACCTGCAACACACACACACACACACACACACACTACACCGTTCAAAAGAGACGGAAATCATTTCGAAAAGCGATTCATCGGATCAGTGACGTGACAGTTTGTCGATTTGGAACACGGCAGAGCACACTGTGAACCTCCGGTTTTGGCCCACAACACGTATACAGCAGTGAGCAGTGTCCGGGAAGCAGCGACGGGGACGGTACCTTGCTCAAGTGCACCTCCTAGTACCCTGCTGGTCGGGCATTAATTTGATTCAATAAGAAGTTATTGCTTCCTTCCTCCTTATTGCTTGTTATTGGCCAAGGTTTCGGCACCCCTGGCCAAACGTTACGCTGAAGCACATCTTCGCAAGTGAAAGTGAAGTGAAAGTGAAAACTCGTCATAGTGAAACGTAGCGGCACACGGTGAACCGCAACGAAACGCAGCCTCTGCAATGACCCACACCGTAAGGCGGGGGGCAGCTATTGAAAGCGTCCGGGGAGCAGTGACGGGGATGGTACCTTGCTCAAGGGTACCTCAGGGCAACCTGAGTTGAGGCAGGGAGGAAGGAAGTCGCGTTTTCACGGCCTTACGTTTTTATAACTTTATCTACTTCTACTGCGTCACAGAAGAACCTGAACACGAAGCAACGGTGAAGGCGTTTCCCAATGTGACTTCCAACTTGGCTTTCAGCTCAATAAATCACGGCGGTGGCTGGAAATAGCTTATTAAGAGAGTCAACAGAGGGACGCACCATTAAATGCTGTAATTGAGCCGAGTCAGCAGAGTCACCGCGGCGCCCCGATCGAGCCGCTTCAGGCTGCGGCTGCAGATGGTTTGGAAGATTTAACGGCTTTAAAAATCGCGCTGTTAATAATGTTCGGCTTAAACATGACCCGTGCTCTTTAATTAAGTGAGACGGCATGAATTATGTCCAACGTGAAGTGAAACGGGTGCACGGGAATGTTTCAGATGAATATAATGGCAGAATGAATCCGTCCTCATCTTACACCGTTTCGTTCCGTGCTCCGACAGCAGCATCAGAGCCGAGCTGTTCTAGAACGATGAAGGCGTCCAAGCGTTGTTGATGTTGCTCTCAAAACAGTGGCCAAACCTCATGATGCCTGTGGCGTGTGTGTGTGTGTGTGTGTGTACAGATGTGCAGGTCGAGCCGCCCGCCGGGGCTCCGTGTTCAGCAGAGCGGGTCGTTCTGAGTCGCTATTGGAAACTTTTCCTCTTCAAAGGGAACAAAAGTAGCAGACGGTCTGACTGTAAGCAGAAAACGAACCGTGGGTTTCCTTTCGGCTCACTCGTGACGTTTCCTTTCCCGCCCACTCTTTAAGAGAAGAAAAACGGCCCCAAACAGCACGACTGCAGTGGAATAATTCGCTGCTTGAGCGCTCTGTATCATGAACACCATGCGGCAAGCTCTAAAATACCGAGGGCAGCGCCGGTCTAGTGTTCAGGGACGAGGCCCCAGGATCAGAAGGTCGTGGGTTCCGATCCCAGACCAGTAGGTTGCCCTGAGGTACCGTCCCAGTCACTGCTCCCCGGGAGCTTTCAATAGCTGTACGTGTGTGGGGGTAAAATGCTGGGGTTCACTGTGTGCTGTTTCACGATGACGATAGTCACTTTCACTTCACTTGAAAATTACTCCACACTGAACATTTTTTAAAAATCTGTTCGATGGTTTCTCCAAAAGGGACCAATTTGGGAAAATGGAAAAAAATAAAATTAAAATAAAATAACTAATGTGTCCTTTGCTTGCAGGGGCAGGTTTCCCTTCTTGCTGAACATCAAAGGGATTCCCATTCCTTTCTGCTGCAGGAAAAATCTGCAAAAAAGTTCCTCAAATCTCAGGAGAGGGTGTTTTTAGAGGGTCCGGGTCTTGAAAATCTCAATCAGCTTGGCCGGTTTGGGTGAGACGGGAGTCAGCTGTGGAGCTGAGACCTGTGAATGTGAAGAAGTGAAAGTGAAAGTGACTGCGTGCCACCCACAATGAAACGCGACCTCTGCGTCTCACCCCACGCGCATCGTGCAGCAGCTATTAAAAGCGGCGAGGGCGGAACCTCGAGGGCGCCTCGGGACAACCTGCTGGCCTGGGATTCGAACCCGTGACCTTCGGGTCCCGGGCCCTCGCCCCTAAAAGGTAGGCTACGGGGACTCCTGACGGGTCCTGACAGATATAAATGGGACCCTTCAGGGTGAATTTAATGTGCAGCAGCACGCACTCAAATTGACGATGACCTTTGACCGGCGGCGCATAAACCCAGCAAAAAAAAAAAAAAAAGCGAGAAAATGAAACATTCGCTAAAGCCAACAAGGCGGGCATTGTGCTCCGCTGGTAGGGCTTGGACCGATACGCTCTGGATCGTTCTCCCTCCTCCTCCATGTATCTGCTGATTACACATCAAAGGGCAGGGAAGAGACAGGGCCAGGGGGTAAAAAAAAAAGAGGGGGGAAAAGGAAGGAAAAAAAAAAAAAAAAATACAGCATTAAAGAAACACACAGGCAGGGGTGTTATTAATCATCCCCCTATTGATTTGGTCATCAGCAGACGTGAGCGTGAGCAGGCCTAACATCGACTCCACGTTTCCTCCCTCGTTTGATCCTGTTTCTGTTCCTCGGCCAGGACCGACCGCTGCTCCGGCGCGAACAGGATCAAAAGAAACTGCTTCAGCGCTCGTTCAGCACCAGCGCTAACAACGCATCCGCCGCGAAACGAGGCGAAGCAAGGAGGTGCATGAACATCATCTCCCCCTGTGAGCTCTCTTCACACGACCCCCCCCCACCACACACACACACACACACACACACACACACACACACACACCCCGCTGTTGTGAATCTGGAAAAAGTCAATATGGTTTATTCTTGTTTTTTTAACAGGTGGAGCTGCCTTGACCCGTTCTTCACACTTCTGGATCACAGAATAACTTTTTTTTTCTTTTTTTTTTTTTTTTAAATCGCCGACTAATGAAGTCGGACGGATGTTTATTGACCTCCAACCCATGTGATGTGCTTTCGTTCCTTAAAAGGTTTTACAAAGAGGTTATCAGCAAAACTGATGAATCCCTTAATGCAGCTTTGCTGCCCGTCTGCCTCTTAAAACTTTTAAGTGAAGAAGGAAAAGAACTGAGCAAAATGACAGAATACTGAAAATCTGAAAAATATAAATATATAAAAATTAATACTTCATGCAAGGAGCTGATGAGGACACTGAAGTGAAAGTGAAAGCGACTGGAACAAACGGCACACAGTGAACCGCGGCGAAGTTCTTTCTCTACACAGTGCTGCAGGAGGCGGCTGTAAGCAGCTCCCGGGGAGCGGTGTTAGGGACGCGTAGTACCTCGGGGTAACCTGCTGGCCCGGGACTCAAACCCACGACCACCAGCGTCCCGCGTTTCCTTGATTTCTTTGGTTCCGAGACTTTAAGCAGCGCGGTTCTGATGGTTAACACGGAGCCTCCATCGTCACTCGGTCCACTGTTCCTGTTCAGTCTCTCCGTCTTTGAAGCCGACGCTTGATTGGCCGCTTGAATGTTAGCAGATGGAGTTTATAATCGGATGTTGAAACTCCACCCACTTTTCATCCTCCCGCAAAAGCGGCAAACGGGAGAACTGGTTGTTTTCACCACTCGTCAATACACATCGTTAGAACTGCACTGAAAGAAGGAAACTTCCGCTCTTCAGCAGGTCCGCGATTCTTCACCGAAGGACACTTTCATCCAGTCGTCCACAGTCTGGGACCTCTGCTCTGTTCCCGACTGGGACCTGGTCATCTTCTGTCTGGATGTAACTGCTGGTTAACTGCAGATTTATTTGCGTTTTTACAGTTACAGAATTCCACAATTTGTTTATTTTATAGATTTTATCTGGAAAAATACATTTAATTATTCATTGAATTTGAATTCATTGCATTAATTATTCATCGGATTTGACAGAATGTTGAAATATTTACATAAAATATTTTAAGACTAGGTTTTGGAAGTGTGGAATTTTCGAGCATTTTTTTTTTGTTTTTTTTTTAACCATTTTACATGATTCTTTTCATTTCAATAAGGTTACAATCTTACTTTTAAAAAAGTTTCTTTCGAGAATTATTCACTGAAAGGCTTTTACCGCCCCCCCGAAAAATAATTCGTTCATTTTTTCATTTTATTTATTTATTTTTAGTTCTACATTTTTGTTCAAACCAAATCTTTGCTCCAAAGATCTCGCTCTGGTCTCGGCCTCAAATATCACCGCTGGGGAGGGAAGATCAGGTCCACTGGTTCAAAAGCAGAAACATCTCAGAAGATACTTTGTGAAAGCGACTATTTGTCATTGAGTTTAACCACTTCCTTTTACACACGCCGTGCAGCAGGGGGCAGCTACTGAAACGCCCGGGGAGCAGTGATGGGGACGGTACCTTGCTCAAGGGCACCTCAGGGCTACCTACTGGTCTGGGATCCGAACCCACCACCTTCTGCTTCCACGAGTCCACAGCTGCTCCTTAAACACCTTCAGCTCTCCGACGCTGCCCACACGGAGCAGCGTTCTAAACTACACAAGATTTCAAGTTAAATAAAATAAAAACGAAAGCCTTTTTTGATGAACTAACTGCAAAGTACAAAAGCGATCCAGTCATGAACGCTATCAAGCAGGCATCCGGCCGTTTTCAGTGATTTTCTAAATCGACTTCTCTGAAATATTTCAGAATTTGAACTTTCCGGAGCTGCTGATGAAGACAAGCTGGAGCTCGTTCTCCCAAATGGGCCGCAGCCATTAGGCTCAAGCGCAAGAAGCTGAAGCGGCACTTTTTCAGTGTAACTCTTTGAGAACACGTCAACATTTTGACAACTTCATAATCCAACACGGGCCACTTTGTGTTCTTTTCGCCTTTGTTTTCGGAACAAACAAAAAAGTTTGCTCGGTTCCCACGGCGGCCTTCACAAACGGCTGGGGAGCCGTTCTGCCTCTCGGTTTCTCACGCGCCGATCCGCTCTTTCCTAAAAATGTTCGGAAACTGCGAGCGAAACGGGAGGCTATTCGGTCAAATATCGGAATTTGTCTACTTTTAATTCTCCGTTTTAAACATGGCAGGCGACCTAGGAGACCGAAGGTGCCGAGAGCGACTGAATCGGACGCTGAAACGTTTGGAGAAAGTGCAGTTTGGGTTTTCTTTTCCTTCGTTATCGTTTTACCATTTCGGTAAAACCCGCAAACAGAGGTGACGGAATGAAAGGCGTTTGGAAATGTGATCATTCTGCACGGCGTCGGAAAGAGACGGAGCACTAGCTGCAGCTACGGGGTGAAAGGAATGAAAGCTGTCGTGCATCTCTAGCGCGACTCCGTACCTGCTGCCTCGTGCATCAGGCTTGTGGGCACTTTGGTGGATTTTAAAGCGAAGCTGGCAGAAAGAGGGGAGAAAAAAAAAAAAAAGAAAAGAAAACAGCATACAAAAGGAGTCTTGGAGGCAGGGTAAGTAAATGGAGGCCCGGGTTGAAAGTTAGAAGATTGATTGTTCGGGTTCGCCCGTTACCTTGGCCGGCAGTGCTTTGTGCGGGTGATTGATGCGTCACAGGTGGTGACGGGCCGGTGCGGAGCTTCCTCTGGCCTTTCGAAAAGGAGCGCCTTCCGAGCGCCGCCCCAGATGAAAAAGCAAGCGAGGGGTTCCTGCGGTGATAGAAACAAACAAAGAAAAGAGAAAAAGAATTGATTCCAAATGCCGAACGGTGGAGTCTATCTGCTTCCAAACTAGAGACGGCGCCGGTCCGACAGCTGGGGGAAAACTCCAAGAAATCAAAAAATGAATAAACCTGATCTGATTGTGGAACGAACCTGGCTTGAAACGTAGGAGACGCCATATTAAAAGGCACGTTCGGCTCGATACTGATGATCTGAAAACGTCATCGTTCGGTTCTCGTGACGGCGTCTGGTGAGCGCGAGCACGCGGGAGCGCCCGTTTCCCGTCGGCTGGACTAGTGTTCAACTAAAGAAGGCGAGAAAACCTGATAATGAGAGCTTTTAATCTTGAGAGGGGGTGGAAAAAAAAGAAAAAAAAAGAAAAAAAAAAAAGAAAGGAAGCCTCGCTTGACTCAAGCGTGAGTGAAGCTAATCAGCAGAGCAGATTTGGCTGCGGAGTGCTTTCGAGTGGCGGCGTGCGAGCGGTTGTCTCAAGCAGATGAAAAATTAATTGAATAATTAGAACCGTTCTGTCGCTTCCTCTTGGCGCCATTTCATTTCCAGGGTTTTTCATCGAGACGCTCTGAATCTTGTGGAGACTGGCGGATGTTTGGCAGCTTTAGCGGAAGGACGTGCAGATTTGAGCATTTCGAAGCGATATTTACATCCATTTCACTCGTTCGTTTACGTCGCAAGTGTTTAGCGGACAGTTCCGCTTCTTTTATTGCCATTTTCGACTTACGGAAATGTGCAAGTTTCACCTTTTCAACACGCAGTGCCAGGTTCACCGATTTATTTCTTCATGTTTTTGCATCAGTATCAGCAGATAATATACGTGACTGACTGCATCCCTAATTTTAGAGAGATGTTACAACCCGGGGAGCAGTGAAGGGGATGGTACCTTGCTCAACTGCACCTCAGAGCAACCTACGGGATTCGAACCCACAACCTTCTCGTCCTGGAGCCTGGTCCCGAACCACCGGAGCACCGCTGCCCCGTTTCTCTCGCTTACTTCAGTGACCAGCTCACTTTTCTGTGATCGCAAAAAACCAGCAAGTCCCGAGAATCTCGTCATTACGGTTCCATTTTCAGAGAGGTTCCATTTTCTCTTTCACTCTTGCTGGACAGTAGCCGAGAACTACAGCAGGAGGACGGGATCAGAAACAGAAACATCTGCACGTCCCTTTTCCTGCACTAGGGCTCTCGATTGGCTCTCAGCCTCCCACAAGCTCAACTGGGCACCAGGTCGAAATGGAAACACTGAGCTCCTGCACTCAAACTGAGCTCATTACGTATTTAAAAAAAAAACTTATAAATAACAATTCAGCTCTATGTTCCTTACTGGACGAATAGAATTTGCTTGTAGAAGCCAGAATCTCATTACTTCCAGTAAGTAGTTGTTTAACACCCTCTACCCTGCTGTTTAAGGCAGATCCAACTAAAACATGGAGCTTGTGGGGCTCCATGACACGTCCCTTGCTTTTCACACTGCTGTTTTATAGCGAATCATTAAAAAAGTACTCTAATTCACCGTCTTGCTTACCGGCCTCCTTCCCGGGTAAGAAAATAAGCCGTCGCCCTCTCCGTTTAATCAAAACTGGGTTATTGCTTCATAAATCGCTTCGTTGGGAGGGCCACGTGAGCATGTTTAATTCGTAGCCGTGGTTTTCAGCGAGTTAAATACGGAGTTCAGGTTCTGGGCGGTGGTCATCGAACCTTTTCATACCAACATCTGGACGTGGTTTATGGGACAAAGCCGAGTAATCGCTCGGAAATTGAGGCTGTCGTCGTAAACCCCCCCCCCCATAACTTCACATTTATATAACCGCTCTTCATCCTGGCCGAAGAGGGTACAGAACGAACTCTTCCCTCCACTTCTCCACCAACACCAGCTCAGGACGGTTTCCTCTTTGAAAAAGGCTCGTTGGTGCATTCCTCCCCCGTTTGCCAGAACTTCCTTTCTAATTGAGATGAACTGAATCCTGATGGGCGGTTTCAGAGATCATTCTTCCGTGCGTCGTGCAAGCTGGATTTCGGACACGTTTAAAACCTTCTTATGGACTTACGTCATGGACACGTCTTTTCACATTACATGTGATTCAGATCGATGGGCGATGTATCCCTGTAACAGTGATTAAGTGCATCACAACTCAAGTTTTGCGGGTGTCGAGCAGTGACGGTCACGGTACCGTCCCGTCCCAAGGTTACCTCAGGGCAGCCTGCTGATCTGGGATTCAAACCCATGAGCTTCTGATCCTGCTAGTCCCTAACCCCTAGTCTACCGTCTTCTTTCGGCTGCTCCCATTTAGGGGTCGCCACAGTGAATCATCCGTCTCCATTTCTTCCGGTCTTCTGCATCTTCTTTCACACCAACCACCTGCATGTCCTCTCTCACCATAAACCTCCTCTTTGGTCTTCCTCTTCTCCTCTTTCCTGGCAGCTCCATCTTCAGCATCCTCCTCCCAAATACTCCTAATCTCTCCTCTGGATGCGTCCAAACCAACGCAACCTTGCTTCTCTCACTTTGTCTCCAAGACGTCCAACCTGAGCCGTCCCTCTAATATACTCATTTCTAATCCTGTCCATCCTCGCCATACCCGACGAACATCTCAGCATCTTTAACTCTGACACCTCCAGCTCCGCCTCCTGTCTTTTCATCAGCACCACTGTCTCCAACCCATGTAGCAAAGCTGGTCTCTAAACCTTCCTGTAATCCTTCCCTCTACCTCTTGCCGGCATCCGTCTGTCACAGATCACTCGTACCACTCTCCTCCACCCATCTAACCTGCCTGAACTCTCTTCTTCTTCCACCCCTTTTATAAAGAGTTGAAGAGACTCTTCTAGAAAATGTCCACAACCTTAAATAACCTCTGGAAGAACAACATAATTATTCATGTCCACAGGGTTTATTCCAAATCATATCTCTCTATATACCGAGCTCTATCAAGCTGGTTTGATGAGCACGCAAATCTAAAAAAGAAAGAAAAACATCAGGACCAAAACCTTCTACAAAGCCAGGAATATCTACCCACACGTTCCTGCTTTATAGAGGACATCTGTTCTCATGAACTTCTCGCTTACATTTCCAAAGCTGGTTCGTTAAACTACTGCTAATTTAACGGACGGCCCAATCAGAAGTAAGTTATACACCAGCTGAAGCTGCACGGTGATGGCGACAAAGACATAATGGGATTTATAAAGAGGGAGATTTAGTTCCTGAGCATGATTTTGTAAGAAATGCTGAAGGAAATCGTCCCAAAGTTTTGTGTATTCCAGGTCACACCAACCACAAACACTCATTTGTCTCCTATTCAGATTCAGACTCAAAGCATCAACATACACAGATATAAATGTTAGTAGCTTATCGCCAAACGCATCCATCAGCGGTTGAAGTTAAGTCTGATAGGCATGCCTTTTGTTTTGTCGCCAAGCTACTGATAAACAGCAAAAGCTATTTATGCTGGAAAGGGAGGCAGATATGATCAACAGCACAGGAATGAGGGTGCAGACAGAAACAACACAGACTGAATGCAAAAAAGGAACGATTTCAAACACGTACACTCGCACACCATCTAAGGTTGTAAGCCAGCTATGCTATACGGGTTGGAGACAGTGGTATGACGGAGGTTGGAGGTGTCAGAGATAAAAGATGCTGAGAATTGTGTTGGGAGTGACGAGGATGGACAGGATTAGAGACGAGTATATTAAAAGGGACAGCTCAGGTTGGACAGTTTGGAGACGAAGTCAGAGAGATGTGTGGACGTGTGCAGAGGAGAGGCGAGGATTGTGGAGAGAAGGATGTTGAGGATGGAGCTGCCAGGAAAGAGGAGATAAAGGACAAAGAGGAGGTTCATGGGTGTGGTGTGAGAGGACATACAGGTGGACGGAGTGAAAGAGGAAGAAGCAGAGGACAGGGAGAAATGGAGACGGATGATCTGCTGGACTCCTAAACGGGAGCAGCCAAAAAGAAGAAGAAGTTACCTACTTATACAGAATTCATTCAAATGTGTGCCCTCCAGATGTGGCGGACAATTAAGTTGACTTAGACGTGTGGCTTAAGTGAGTCCCTGTTACGTAGTCGGTTTCGGTGCGAGAACCGTAAAGATGTAGTTTGGTATAAAATCAGAGGTAATGCTTTTTTAATGCTCTCAAAGCCATTCTTCACTGGAGAGCCCAGAGTCCAGCAAGACTTCGTTTAGAGCTGAACACCACGTCTAGACTAGACAGGATCTGAGTGAGTGGAGCATTTGGGCAATTAGCTGACAGTGAAAAAAGTGAAAGTGACTACTCGGCACAGCGCGCAGTGAAACGCGACATTACGCCTCTGCATTTAACCCATACACTCACGCACGGACTTAAAAGTGCCCGGGGAGCAGTGATGGGGACGGTACCTTGCTCAAGGGTACCTCAGGGCAACCTACTGATCTGGGACTCGAACCCATGACCTTCTGATCCTAAACCCTAACCACTAGGCCGCCGCTGCCCCTGAAGAAGCAGACAAGCGCACCCGATAGAAGAGCCGTCTGGATACTTTTGGACAAAAAGGTTAAGCAGGAAACAGGAAACAGGGATCCTGGAATGTAAATATGCGACACGCAATTACAGCGCCAAAAACCGCCGTCAGCGCTGCTGCTCTGCTCTGTTGTTTTTTCGGTTTAATTGGTTTATATTCCCGTTTCTTTTTTTCCCCCCCGTGTTGGAAGGCAACGTTTTTCATGTCATTTGCTGTCCTCTGCCCTCGTCACCGCGGGGTGGCTAAGTGGCTCCTGCATTTTTTTTATTTTCGGGCGATTTTTGTTTCACTATAAAGCAAATTAACTGCTGACTGGAAGGACAAGTGAAAAAGTGACGTGAAAAACGGGACGAGGAGGTGCTCCGTCTGCGTAAAAGTTCACGAAGTGTATGATCTGCAAAAGTGTAATCTTCTCAATCACCTGGCCTACAGTTTCCATAGAGATGGGGGAAAAATTAACATCTATTATGAAACAAGACCTGGGTCTAAGTTTAAAGCAAGCTGGTGAAGCAAGAAATCCTGCGTAGGGAGACGGTCCCTCTGGTCCGGCTGGTCCGACTGAGAGGGACCGACCCGTTCGGAGTGGAGACCCGGCGCCCATTCCATCAGCGCTTCAGTTAGAGATGCTAAATTGTCCCCCTAGGTGTGAGTGTGTCTGCCCTGTCCTGTCCTAGGTTCCCTTTTACTCTAGCCGGTCCCAATCTGTCACAGATCACTCCAGCCACTCTTCTCCACCCATTCCAACCTGCCTGAAGGCCCTTCTCAAATCGATACCAAAGCGACTCGACGATACCGAGATCAGGAGACTGTGTTAGCCACTCCAGAACCTTCATTTTTTCTGCAGTTGCCACGGAAGTGTGGACCTTGGCCTTGTGATTTGGATCAATGTCATGTTTGGAAATCCAACCGTGGTCCACGTGGAGCTTCAGGGCTGATGAATACAGAGAGTCCTTCATTACCCTCGGAAAACACGCGGCGTTCACTGTGCCGTGAGTTCTGACTGAAGTCCCGGTGCCACGTTAGCTCGCTCCACCTGAGAGCATCCCAAGATCCACCTCCATGTCTCACAAACAGCACAAAGTTCAGTTCTGGTCTCATCACTGCAAAGGACTTGGTCCCACAAGTTTCGAGGCTGGTCTCGGTGCTGTTGGGCAACGGGCCGTTTTGTGGCGTCTCTAGCATCCTGCTCCCCGTTTCCATTCAAGTCCAAGCTGCTCGGGTTTCTATTTTTCACTTCTGCGGCTGAAATCTTTGTTGGTGTATTGCTCATTATGGCCTGGTATCAAAAGGACCCCTAATTTTCTACTTGTTCAAAGTCTGAACACCACTTATTGGTTTTCTCTCTTTATCTCAGATTTATGCCATTCAGCACTTTTCCTCAAGTCGTCCTTTGACGGTTCATGTGCCTCATGGCTCAGAATCCAGTTAAGTCAGTGCAGAAAAGGATGCTGGCGACTCTTAAGAGCCAAGAAGCTCATTGATTATTTATTCCCAGACAATAATTACTTGTACTTAACTGCTGTTTAAACCTGTGTGTGTCCACTTGTGTGTAAGCGACGGGCCGAACATTTAGTCGTGTTTTCCAAAAATGGACAATATTGCACCGGTTCAGCCGGCGGTGTGGACAGTGTTGAGCACATTGCATCAAGCGCAGGCAAGCATAAAGCACATGACGGCTACGGCTGTCCCGCAAACGGATCGTATTTTATACTGATGAAAGTGAAAGTGACTACCCTTGTCGTTGTGAAACGCAGCACGACGAAATTACACCTCTGCGTTTCACCCACACACACACGTGCAGCAGGGGGCAGCGATTGAAAGCGCCCGGGGAGCAGTGACAGGGACGGTACCTCAGGGCAACCTACTGGCGAGGGAATCGGACCCACAATCTTCCGATCCGGGGCAACACCCTCACCACCGATAGCCTCTGTATGGGTATGACGCAGGGATGGCACTAAAGACTGTACGAATCTTCTGAAAGAATGAAATGATAGAATGATAGTGTTGAGTTTTTTTTGGTTTATCGGTGAATAAAACCACACTAATGTGACACATGGACCTCGAGAAGTTAAGCAAGAAGAGCATGCAGAATATGGGTTCTTTATTCCCTGGATAACAAACAGAACCTGAGCACTCTCACCTACTCTTCACCCCTCAGAGTGATCTCTGCCTCCTTCACATACGTGTCGTTTGTCCATGTCCCGCAGTTTCTACAGAAATAGACACAAACGCACGGTGGTCACATTGGACTAGAGAAAATCCATCAAACCGGCCATGACGCTTTTACGACAGGTCACATGGTCCTCTGAACTGCACAAGCGGAAGCAAAAAAATAAATAAATAAATAACATATTTAAAAATCACAAAAATAAAAACCTCTGGGGGTTGAATGTCACTGCCAAAAACAGTGAGGCTAATAGGTCCTGCGAGCTCTTATTGGGTGTCTCACTGCAGCCATTTCTGCTCCAGCCTTACCGCAAAGCTCAATCTTCGTTAAGGTGGACGGACCCGTCCGGGCCGGAGGACACAGTATGGTTTACTGTGAGCTGTAAAATCAACAGAGCATCACCAGGCGATCCTTTTACACCTTTAAAAGGATTTACAAAGCACAAAAAAAGTGGGCAGCGGTGGCCTGGTGGTTAGGGATTTGGCTCCAGGATCGGAAAATCATGGGCTCGAAATCCCAGACAAGGTTGCCCTGAGCCACCCTTGAGCAAGGTACCGTCCCCGCCACTGCTCCCCGGGTGCTTTAAACAGCTGCCCCCTGCTGCACGGTGTGTGTGGGTGAAAAGCAGAGGTTGAATTTGGTTGTGGATCACTGTGTGCTGCGTTTCACGATGACAAGAAGAGTCTCACTTCAAAACAACGACGCACCAAAAGTAATTCGACTCCGGTTGGTCACCTCGCCGAAAGCCCCGATCCGTCAGAAGCTCGTATTGTAGGCTGAGAGTAGGGTGGTGTATTTTTTCCTCAAACTGTTGAAGCTCTTTCACTTCGAGTGTTTGTTAGCAACATCAGCCCTTTAGCTCCAGTTCTAAAACAAAGCTAAGCCCGTCGAGGGCGGCCGACTACGTGGGCACGCCGGGAAACAAGCTGGTGCTTATTTGTGCTTCTCAGGCTGTGTGTTCGGCGTGCAGCGCCTAAAGGGTTAACAAATGATCCCATCATGGGCCTTTTTTCATTCATATCAACCTGCTCAACAAGCGCTCAAAGTTTTACGCACACGTGTAGCAACATGTGCAGATCCTGCTTGCTTTTTTGTCTTTTTTTTTTTGTAGAAAGAAAGCTTTACGACGTTTGTAGCCGTTTATACTGACCGAGTCAAACCGGCCAGCTTTGTGCAAAAAACTCTCAAAAACAAATCTCTGGTTGAGTGAAAGAGAGCGACCTTATTCCATTACATGACATGAAATGTGCTGTAATGATGCTATTCCAAGTGACGGTGGACTTTTTTCCGTTACTTACTTAATGAACAATCAGCCTCTTAAAAAGAAAGTCGAAGTTTATAAAAAATAAATAAAGAAAGAAAATAAAGAATTGAGCAGCAGCAAACTGCCAGCAGCGAAATAGTTGTTTACACAAAATGGTGGAATTGTAAGACCGACTCTCGGCAAAAAATCCGTCCTTTAATTCAGAACCTAAAGGTCTACTGGCCACCACAATTTACGACTCGCTGTTGTTGCTGTTAAACGACACGTTGGCCGTTTGTAAAAGCCGCCCCGGTGATGCGCTGGTGGATTATTTCTGCCTGCATTAGGCCGTTCTGTAAAGATTAAAGGCAGGTTGGGGGTTTGAAGTCCTTTAATAGGACTATAATGACGAATGGTGGCAAACAAAGCCTGAGTAATGCGGGTGGGGGGGGCACATTCTGGCCGATCTGAGCGGCAGAGCAGAGCCCTGATGGATGGGCACAAGAATACAAATGTGAAAACCCCCAAGTGGATTATTTTCGTCCCGTCTACCTCCCTCCCTCCCTCCCTCTCTCACACATAGAAATACCCACTGGCATGAATAAAAAAACAAGACTAAAGGCCTTTTGGAACAAACATGACGAATGTACTGAAGAGCCAGCCGAATCCCACGTTAAGGAAAGATGTTCACTCACTCATTTTCATAGCCGCTTGTCCTAATTAGGGACAAACGCACACCCCTAGGAGGCAAATTAGCGTCTCCTATCCACCTGACCTGCAGGTCTTTGGACGCTGGGAGGAAACCGGAGCTCCTGGAGGAAAGACACGCAGATGCAGGAAGAAGATGCAAAGAAAGGACCGGGACCGTCCCGCCTGGGAATCGAACCCAGGACCTTCTCGCTGTGAGGCCTGGGGAAGAGGTCACTGCCGTTATTCCACAGACAGACAGCGCAGATTTGGGCACAAACACACACCCTAGGGCTGCACCAGTTTATCAACTGATCATTTCTGCTGAAATCTTCATCCTGTGAGTCATCGGAAATCCCACCAATCGAAGCAGGGCTCCAGACGAAAAAAATGACGTAAAACTGTTTCTATGTTTAGGACGTTTAGGAGCCAACGGTCTTCTGCATTCCACATAAAAACAGAAGAATGAAAGGCAGAAATATGGACTACACAAGTTGAGATGCATCGTCTCAACACATGACCATGGGTAGGCTCCGGATGTATATTTTCGGCGATGACTGCACTCAGAAAGTGTTAAACATTTCGTTTCATTTTTCTTCCATTTTAGATCACTCTCTCCAACAAGTCTCCAGACGTCATGCAAAGATTGCAAAGCAATGATTTAACCAAAGCTGCCCATTAACCACAAAACTTGAGGTGCAATTCAAATGTGAAAAACTGGCAACCCTGCTCTGCTCTGGCAACCGACACTTGCTCCAAAAATGTAATCCAGTCGCACTAGTGGCCGTTTTGGTTGCCATCTGGAGCCCTGATTACACTAAGAACTTATGAAATTCACTAATGTAGTTTAACTCAATTTGAGTCCATTCTAGATGTGAGAAGTACACATAAAATAAAAACCAAAATATCCCATCAGCAGTATATGGTTTCATGCCAAGAAAGAGCTCTACAGATGTTTGCTCTGCAGGTGTTGATGTAGAAGTACAGAGAAGATCAGAAGTAGTTACATTGTGCCCTTGTGGACTTGGAGAAAGCATATGACACGGTGCCTTAAGAGGAGTTGTGGTTTAGTATGAGGAAGTCTGGTGTTGCAGAGAAGTATGTGAGAGCAGTTCAGGATATGTATAAGGGCAGTGTGGCAGTGGTGAGGTCCGCAGTAGGAGTGACGGCTGCATTTAAGGGAGAGCTTGGATTACATCAAGGATCAGCCCTGAGCCCATTCTTGTTTTTCATGGTAATGGACAGGTTGACGGACGAGGTTAGACAGGAGTCCCCGTGGACGATGATGTTTGTGGATATTGTGATCTGTAGCGAGAGTAGGGAGCAGCTTGAGGAGAACGTGGAGAAAGTGGAGTTCCATCTTCAGATATTTCCATAAAGATACTCTTTAACTGGTCACTTT
This sequence comes from Hepsetus odoe, assembly GCA_017165825.1. Lineage (NCBI taxonomy): Eukaryota > Metazoa > Chordata > Actinopteri > Characiformes > Hepsetidae > Hepsetus > Hepsetus odoe. The sequence continues at coordinate 2,642,064 of CM029373.1, read as the reverse complement.
AAAAAGGGAACTTCTTAAACACTGATTCGCTCGGCCCTTTTTTCAATCTGTTCTCTCACAAACACATGCCATCTATGGCCTTAACACAACACCGCCACTTGAGGAGACCCAAATGAGCGATTGGTTAGCATTTAATGAACCGAGCTAGTAACGTCAGCTACTGTTAGAACACAGCAGGCTGGTCAAAGTGAAAGTGCCTATTTGTCATTGCGAAGAAACCACAGCACAGTGAACCACAATGTAATGATTCTCCGTATTTAACCAACAAACACTGCAACAGGGGGCAGCCATATATTCAGCACTCAGGGAGCAGTGATGGGGAAGGTACCTTGCTCAAGAGTAACCTACAGGTCTGGGACTCAAACCCACGAATATCGTCAAGCTGGAGCAAGATGTTAATCTCCTTAAACCCCCCAAATTTAATGTTGAAAGACTGTCTGACAGTCAAATCACACACACACACACACACACACACACACACACACACACACCTCTACAGGAAAAAGGCTCGTCAGGCTTTATAAGTTTGTTACAGAATGAAGAGAAACTACCCTGAAAACAGACAGGCGTAAAGGAAACCCTGGAAATGCATAACCATGCAACAGACACATGGAGAGGCACTCTTATCACTCTTCATAAGCAGGAGTGTATGCGCACACACACACACACACACACACACACACACACACACACACACTCTCCATCCTGAGTGGCAGGTCAGCTACTGAGAGGCCAGTAACTCTGAGATTTAACAGACGGACGTGACCACTAAACACCAGACGAGCTCCTACAAGGGCTGCCCTATTAAACTCACACATTTTTCTACAGCGTCAGGTCACTGGGTCATACGATATTTGTATATAAATATATTTAGTCTGATTATCAGAAATATAACTACACACCGAACCTACAGAAACATCAAAATGGCATCAAATGAAAGCGTTTTTAAATTGAACTGAAACTGTAAAAGGTTTTCTTCTTCACCAACGTGCTGATATACAACATCAGTCTCGCCATCTATTATTATTACTGTTATTTCTCTCTTATTGATCAGTTTTTCTATCATTTTCAAGAGCTTTAAATCCTAAAAATGTATATAAACAAAAACAAACACACACACACAGGCTTGGCAAATGACTCTGAGTGTTGGCTGGAAGAGGAGAATTCATCCCCTAAAGGATATTTATAGATGGACAGAATCTCCAGAGAGAGTACACACACATACCAACGCGCGCACACACACACACACACACACACACACACACACACACACACACACACACGCGGAACAAACGAACTAAAAGCACACATCCACATTGTAACAAGCATGAATCTATTAATAACACGGTCCACGGTTTTTCTCCGTGACTGCTCTCCTGCAGCGATTGATTCCCTGCAATCAGTGTTTACTAGAACATCACGAACGCTAATGATAATGGACTGCAATCTTCATCAGAAGCTCCATCAGGATAACCTACTTTCCTCCTCAGAGGAAAGGGTCACGCTGAGGTGCTGCACCACAACTTCAGCCCTACAGGTCAGTCAGAAGCTGAGCTAAATGTTCCTTCTTCTCCAAGTGACCATTCATCCACAAATCAGATTTAGCCGTTTCCCCCGTTCCCTGAACGCCGTCAGCCAGTCAGAGCACGGCTGGTGTCTGAGGGCCGAGCTAAACGTCTAACGTAGTTAACGAGCCGTTTCAGTTTACAACGGCCGGTTAGTAAATCACAACCTCAGCCATCACACTAAACTGTGAACAGGAGTTACACCATCGATTATAAGGAGTGATGGACAGAAGGACCTGAAGGTCTGTATGGATGGGCTGGACGGTTGGATGCATGGACTGGAGGGATTATAAGGACTGATGATGGGTGAATGGATGACCTGGAAGGACGAATTATAAGGACTGATAATGGACTGGAAGGGATGCATGTGATGGATAGATTCATGGATGTGAAGGATTATAAGGATTAATGATGAATTTGATAGGACTGGGTGGACGCGAGAGACTATGAGGACTGATGGATGGATGGATGGATGGATGAGGTTTGATGGTGGACTTGAATGAATGGATGCAATTGATAAAATTGATGGATTTGAAAGATTAATTATGAACTGGAAGGGCAGGATGGACAGGAGAGATAAGAACAGATGGATGGATGGATGGATGCCAGGGCCAACCGTAAACAGATCTGCTTTGGTGGTTTCTGACTCTGCTATTTTACACAAAACTGAATTTCATACAGTGATTTTCTTACTCTTTATACTCCCTCCATCTGAACTAAACCCAATTGTGTGTCTTTTATTGGCTCCAGTACGCTCTGAAAAAAAGCATTCAGGAAATCTGCCCGGGTTACATTTTCGATGCAAATATTTCTTTGGACCGTTTATTAAAACACACCCAATTCCACAATTTTCTAAAAAAACTACACAAAAGGTTTCCGGAGGTTCTCTGATTATTATGACGGTCAGGGATGCAAGCGTAAGTCTATTAGAGACTCCTTATCAGCCCGGCATCCTGCTCTCCTCACGTGTAGATACAATTAACCTCGTAACTCCAGCCAAACTGAAGGAACGAGCTGCTTCCTTAAATTTATTCGGAAAACAGCATATTTTCTTCAAAACACTCTGAAGACATGCCAAAATCTGATCCACCCATCTTCTCTGCTACTGCTCAGGATCCGCAAAGGGCAGAGATGCAAATCTGGAATTAACATAAAGTAAGTGAAGCAGCAGACCAGCGGGGACACAAAATATTGCGCTAAATGGAATACTTTCCATCGATGTTCCCGTAACAGGGAGTTAACTGCTCTGGCTCCAACTGACGGGACCAGGGAACGCAAACACCTTTAACTCCAGAACTTTCTAGAAGCTTGGGCCTTTCAATGAGACGTTCAAGCATTACCCCCTCTAACTGGGATGGTGGTCTTGTGGTATGATACTCGCCCACCTCGAGCACCACGACTGTGCTCCAGAGCAAAACCATCCACCTGAAGCTGCTCCATGTGAGTGGCCCTTAATTAATTAATTAATACATCCTTGGAGAGGTTTATTTACCATTAAACGCTCCCTCTCACTCATTTTCATAATCGCTTGTCCTAATTAGGGTCGTGAGGGGTGCTGGAGCCTGTCCCAGCTCTCACAGAGCTCCCGGAGGAAACATGCAAAGTCCACGCAGAAAGGACACGGAGCATCCCGCCTGGGAACCGAACCCAGGACCTTCTCGCTGTGAGCAGACCATAAAACAGCTGCTTGCTGATCACTTGGCCACGTTTAGCTTCATGTCCGTCCACGCGTCTCACTCAGCGTAAAGAGCAGGTTTTAACGAAATGATGGTTTGAACTTTTACTTCTCCAGCTATTGTTAAAAGCACAGGTTTATTCAAATTCTAAACTGTATAATATCTACAGCGCTGTGCAAAAGTTTTAGGCAGGTGTGCAAAAATGCTGTAAACAAAGAACGCTTTCAGAAATATCAATAATGATTGTTTATTTTTATCAGTTTACAAAATGCAAAGTGAGCGAACAAAAGAGAAATCTAAATCAAATCAATATTTGGTGGGACCACCCTTTGCCTTCAAACCAGCATCAGTTCTTCTAGGTACACTTGAACAAAGTCGGGGATTCTGTAGGATTATAGTCGGTGTCTGATCAACCAGTTTTACCAAACAGGTACTGATGATCATCAAGGTCACACGGAGGAGAAACAGTGTCATGTTTGGGACGACCGACCAGCAGAGTTCCTTCAAAAACCGTGTGCGAGTGTACCTAGAAGAACTGATGCTGTTTTGAAGGCAAAGGGTGGTCACAGCAAATATTGATGTGTTTGATGTGCAAATATTGATCACAACACAGGATAAACGCGTGTCCCCTCGAGGTGAAGGCTTTTGTCTGGAGTTCCAGAAAAGTTCTAGGAAGCACACATTCCCCCGACATTAGTGCATCAAACGAAACATGTCTGGCACCTGAAGGTCGCATGATGGTTAAAATTCGAGGGGTTTTTTTGTTTTCGTTCAAATTTTCCTTTACTTTGATGCATTAAAAGGTCACTGAACCCCAAACCAATCTCTGCCCCCCCCACCCACCCTGTGCAGAAGGTCCTGAAACACTAGCTGCTCCTCCCAGGTCCCAGGACCTTTTGATAGATCTGTCATAAAGGCGCAAAAAGCTAAGCAGCCGGGTTAACTGGGGCAGCGTTGGCCTAGCGGTTAGGGATTAGGCTCCAGGGTCAGAAGGTCAAGGGTTCAAATCCCAGACCGGAAGGTTGCCCTGAGGCACCCTTGAGCAAGGTACAGTCCCCGTCACCTCTCCCCAGGCGCTTTCAACAGCTGCCCACTGCTGCACGTGTATGTGTGGGTAAAATGCAGAGGTGTAATTTTATACAATGACAAGCATAGTCACTTTCACTTTCAGCCAATTCAGGGGAGAAGGCGGAATTAAAACTAAAACTTGAATTATTAAGAACGTTTAAAAAAGCATGTAGAACCACACAAGGCATAACCAATAAAACATTTAAAAAGGATCTTTTTTTTTTTTGATTCGCAGAAATGCTTTTTGGTTTGTTCTTTGCACACATTCTCACTGGAATTCAACAGAAATGTCTCGAAATCACTGCAGCTTGATGATGAGAGTGTGTGTGAGTGTGTGTGTGTTGGGGGGGGGGGGTCAGGTTCAGGCCTGATGGTTTGGGAAATGCTGTTTTACTCTTTCTTGAAGATTGGTATATAAATAAATAATCGGCAAGACATCCGCTTTCACTCCTAACTAGGCAATTTGAAGACAGGATATGCACATGAGAGCAGAGTGAGAGTTAATCCCAGCAGTCCACTGTGTGTGTGTGTGTGTGTGTGTGTGTGTGTGCGGGATTCCCAAAGGTCTGCAGTGTTCATGCAATCACATCTACTGCCTTACTGCTTGCTGAGGACCTGATACGGGAGGGAAAATGTGTGTGTGTGTGTGTGTGTGTGTGTGTGTGTGTGTGCGTTAAAGAGAAAGGAAAAAGACGGCACAGTGGGACTGTGTGCTCTTCGAGTAACTCTGCGATCCAAAACAGCAAACGGTGATAAACTGAGGTGCGCAGAGAAGAAATCGGATTAGATTCTGTTTTTCATGTCTTCCCGACCCAATAAAAACACAATGGCACAAATGAGCAAACACTCAGAGAGCCTCTCAACATTATGCTAATGAGCAGTCCATTAGAAACACAAGTGCCAGGAGAGAAAGAGGGAAAAAAAAAAAAAAAAAAAAAAAAAAAAAAAAAAGCTAAAAGGCTGCAGGAACACCTGTGTCAGTTTGTTCTAGAGCGAGTGTGGGTGAATTGCGGGAACATCATTTAGGAGAGTGTGTACCACTTGCCGCCTGTAATTATGCTTTTTGGGTGTTTCTCTGTGCACAATTGACTGGCCTACTTTAACGCCGTCTGTGTGTGTGTGTGTGTGTGTGTGTGTGTGTGTGTGTGTGTGTGTGTGTGTGTGTGTGTGTGTGTGTGTGTGCAAAAAAAAAGAAATAATGCATGATGTTTACAAAGTAATCCTGATCTCAATATTGACCAAAATAAACAAAAATAAGTACATTTGATTAAAAGAAATAAATAAAAATCAAGCAGCGCTACTCATTTAGCGCTTTATCCTTGAATTCCAAGAACAGCCTCTCTGGAGTAACGAGGGTTTTGCTCAGGACCCCAGTGGTGATCCGTGGACCAAAAACAAGCGGTTTTGGAAGCAAACTCAAACGAAAAGATTCTTTCAAATCAAGTCGACTTGAAATTCACGTGAAGGCAGCTTGATCGGAGCTGCGTAGCAAAATCCAGTGGGCGGAGTTATGAAAGAGGCGATTTTCAGACAGCAAGTCCAGATGAAGTGAGTACATTGGTGATTTTTAACCCGGACACCTCAAGCTCCGCCTCCTGTCTTGTCATCGGCGCCACCGTCTGCAACCTATATAACATAGCTGGTCTCCTTACCGTCCTGTAAAGCTTCCCTTTCGCTCTCGCTGGTATCTGTCCGTCACAAATCCCTCGTCTCCACCCGAGAGAACCTAAACCCGATTCTATCCTCCATCTAAAACCTCACCATATGGTCTGAAGATGTGCGAAAATTACCGCAGGCTGAGCTTTAAGGCTTAAATCAGCCAAATTCGGTGCACTGGTTAACAATCAAGAGTCCAAGCAGTGAAATATGCCAAGTTTCCATCTTACACTCGATGTGAGACACCGGTGTGCTGTTTTGTACAAAAGCTGCAAATGTGTCCACCTTGAAGGCTGAATTTTATCCGTGTGAGAGCGATGATTTAATGAGAATTCTGAGCGTCTAAGCTTCTTTATTGCCGTTTAGCTACATTATTCTGTGCAAACCCAAAAAGGCGCAGGCCAGTCGTGTCCTCACAGACTGTATTTGATGCAAGAACTGTGCATTTGTGCAACGGTCTCTGTAAAACGGACGGACGCTGGCGCCGTTTCTGTTCGATCACATGTTGAAGTTTGGTGGCTCAGGGTAACCGGTACAGCCGGCCTTTTCATCTGAATAAAGAAGTGGGTTAGCATGATGACGAAAGAGTTTTCATCTTCACACTAGCAATGCTGAGAACCAAGAAAATAAAACGCACCTATTAAGATGCAGAATCTTTCACTGCACTGATCAAAACAGAAACGATCATTTTCCCGTTATACAAAATGTTCACGTTCGTTCGAAAATAATGTACTTCCGTCACCGTTTTACACTCAGTCCTGATCAACAGACTAATTCTGCTCACGAATACTGAATCACGATATTCTGAGAGCACCACTCTGATCGAACTTCCTCTCAGCGATGATACAGCTCGTCATTCTGCCCAGCTCTACAAAGAGAATCTGACCAACTGTCAACCACTGTGGGCAACCCACCTCCCCCACACACTCGGTCAATCTCCACATCTTCAGCGAGCAGTTCTGCAGATTCAGTCACGAATAAACCATCAACTGCCTTTGAGAACCGCCCATCCGTCCTTCGCCGAGGACAACGGATGAAAAGATGTGAACAAACGAGGCGAGAAAAAGGAAAGAACGACATGGATCCTCAGAAACAAGGAGGAACTTCTCCAGAGCGACTTCCAGTTCCTGATTACAGGGACCATCTCCATGGAGCAACATGGAGGGGTTGAGGGTTTTGCTCAAGAACCCACTGCTCCCTAGGCGTGTATCCTACCACTAGACCACCACCGTGGAGGAGCTCCACTGGTGGAGAGGAACCGATTGACACATTTCCGTGTTTCATAAAGGAGTGTGAAGAAGTAAAAGCTGGACAATGATACCTGTTCTTTCAGCGCCATGACGATCTGAGGTCAGGGTGGGTATCAACGATGGGACGGGCTAAAGATGAACGGATTTATTTATTTGCCCCGCTTCCTGGTGCGCACTGATGAAGCGTTGTTCTGTTCTGCTGCAGAAGGCGAATAAATAAACAAACGGAAAGCTGGCAAAGAACATGCCTTGGTCGGCTCACGGATTCAATCCCTCCACTTGATTGATTCAATCAGGTCAATTAATTAAAGAAAAACACCGTTATGAGGAGCATTAGAGGAGGATGGCGTGGTGTAAAGCCTGGGGCCAAACCTAGCGCTGGTTAAGATGAAGAGCGACGACGAACAGGTTTGTGCTTCTGGACCTTCAGGGAGACAAAAGGCCTGACCGGCACCTCAAGCTTCTAAACCGTGTGTGCGAGTGTCCCGTGAAAGAGAGTCAATACTCCTGAGAGCCCACAGTCAGCCTGGGGAGAATATTACACACAACTGCAGATGGAATACCATTTCTGTGTGTAGGTGTGTGTGGACAATTCAGATAAGTAGGATAAAATCTGCCCAAAGCCCGTACGACTGGAGGTGGGCACTGAGGCGCTGGGCAGATGAAATATTCATGATGAAAAGAGGCTTCATTGTGTAAGCGTGAGTGTTCAGAGGGGTCAGAACGCAGGCAGCGAAGCCATTTGGACAGTGCGTGGTCTCCCTGCAGAGGCAAATTTTAATTTTGGGTTCAACGCTGGAGATAATTGGACGTTTTCTTTTTGGAGAGCCTGTCTTGCGGAGGTCTGTGGTGTATATTATGCTATCTAATGCTCCATAGTGAGCTATTGACACGTTGTATCTGTAAAAACGGAATAAATCGTGTAACATGGACAGTTACTGCCTGTCAGTTCCTGCTGGGACGTGAACGGTTGTCAATCACGGTTAATATCCGGTTACGTCGCCCTGCTGACCAGCCCTAGTTTGGTAGTGTGTGTGCGCGTTTGCTTAATTTTGCCATGGAAAAAGTTCCTCCCCTAGACTGACCCCTGAATCCCAGGACGGGTCTATTAGAGCATGCATGCGTCTGAGCGTATCTCCGCCATTACTGAGCTTTCATAAGCTCCAGTGGCCTCCGAAAGCCATCAGCACGTTACGTTCCTCCTGGGTCAAGTGCTGCTCTGTGACATCCTCCAGTTCTTCACAAATAAACTCCAGCTCGAAAGCTGCATTAAAACGGTCCTTGAAAAGAGTCAAACTAATTCAAGCAAGAAGAGTCCTACGGTTTAAAAGATCGTCTTCCCGTCGACCTCGCTCGGTGGAAGTGCGTATATCTGCCCTGTTTTAAATTGTGATGCGTCAGCCTCTTTAGCGGAGTGCATTATCACTGCCCGTCGTCCCAGGCGCTTAAGGCACCATTTTTACAAACCCTCGCGAGGGACACTTCCACGGAGCTCCGAATTTCCACGGCTATTTTAATTCCCTACTTTAAACTTCCAGGTCGACTAAATGTCTCAGGAACGCTGCATCTTCTTTCTCCTCGAGGTTAACTTGGACTAATTGTCCAGGGAGCCTTGTTAGATACATGGCATCACGGACACGATGTATAAACAATAATCTGGTGCCTCTGCTGAAACGCCAGAACTGGCTGGATCTTCCGGCAGAATAATGATCCGAACCACGCGTCCAAAAACACACAAACGGCTCAGTGAAAGGTTTGTGACCTGCCCGTCCCAGGCCATTAAAAACCTGTAGGGGAGCCCAAACAGGAGACCCAGAGCCCTTCAGGACCTGGAGAGATGAAGAGTGTTGCGTGGTCAGAATAGATGCATTTTTGTGCAGCGATTATGGAAATATCCTGATGATGAAAAACAATACAACACTGGACTGGGCTAAAAGGAGCCACGTCAGTCAAAGTGACGGTCCGGTGCCTGATGCTTATTACAGGACGGCGAGATTACGCTGAGGTATGACGAGGCACACGGGCGAACGCTCAGGCTAATATTTCCGTGTGATACAGTTAAAGATGGACTGTGATCAAAACTGGCTGCGCATCAGTCCAACCGCACAGATGGAGCCAATTCGTGAGGAGGCTCGAACAGCATTCATGAGCAATACAGGAGATCTGGTCAGCGAGCAAAACAAACAGATCGGTGATTTGGAAGGGCAAGCTCTTGCTGTGTGAGGCCGACGCTGAAAGCTTTGATTTTGATGCACCAGATGTTCCCCGGCACCACTCATTCTGCCCCCGTGCACAGCGTGACGTTGTGTTCTTCCTTCCCTGATGCACGCGAGTCGGCTCAAAAAGAGCCTGAACGAGTTGTGTCAGGCAAATGTTCCTCACTCTGAAATAAAAAAAATTAAAAATATAAGTATAAAATAAGTGAAGCCTTGAGTATCAGTCGATACTCTGATTCTTTGACTAAGACAATTAAGATAATGTGAACGCCGAGTCCTTTGCCAACGGCTCGTATTGTTTTGGGCACCATATTTTGAACCATTTGGACCAAAATCATAAAGCTGGTTCAGAAACTGAAAAGTCAATTCCCCGCTGGAATTGTTGGTTTTTCCATCAGGAACCGTGAAGACAGTCGAGGTCACGTCCACGCGGTCGGCTCCAAATTGGTGGAAATGGACGCTGGTTCACGAGGTGGCACCAAGGTTCGAGAAGCCTCAACGCAACTGGTTCAAGAACCGATTCCTACATTTCTCTTTGCGTGCTGCCATCTTCCCTGAGCTCTAATCTCAAACGCTTTACTTCTAAAGTGACAAATAAGCCTTTAGACACGTCAGGAAGATTTCCGTAGAAAGACATCCTTTTGATTTCCGGAGGACGACCACCACCATGTCCCCACGTCCTGTAAAATCAGTCTTCTAAAAGCAATGCTGGATGCAGAAACGGGTGAAACTCCAGCTGCAACATCATGAGCTGATTTACACTGAGCCACGCCGTGTGCCTTCGTCTGATTGGACAGCTGCCCGAAAGGAAAAGGGACGAACGTAAAAGCAAACTGGAAACCGGGGCCGGATTGAGACAGTGCTCCATTTCTTCAAGCATCACTCGTCCATTTCTCCTCCGAATTTCTGACGTAACCTCAGGAGACCCCGGAAGCGAATTTCTCAGATTTGCATGAGGCAAGAAGAGCAGCGCTGATGCGCATCAGAAAGGAATCCACCAAATCGAGATTAATTGAATCTGGTAGGTGCGAGGTCTTCTCGACTTGAGAAGCATGAAATGAGAATAGAGTAGAACACCTAGAGAATAGCACAAACTAAATGAACATAAACGACAGAGAACACACTCGTACTACCCGCAGCGTCAAGACAACAATAAAATCGAAGCCTAATTTTATCAGCAGAAATGAGAGGTTTAAACTAAAGCAATATTTTTAAATACCAAAATAAATGGAATTTAAAAAAAAAAAAAAAAAAACTGACAGAATGCCTTATGTTTCAATAATTAATTCATTACCTCCACATTTTCTTACGGAAGCGAAAACTATAAATCCCAGTTGTCAATAACATTGAGGCTCCCGTTTAGGGGTCGCCACAGTGGATCAACCGTCTCCATTTCTTCCGGTCTTCTGCATCTTCCTCCTTCAAACCGACCACCTGCGTGTCCTCTCTCACCACGTCCCTCTAATATACTCGTTTCTAATCCTGTCCATCCTCGTCACCCAACGAACATCTCAGCATCTTTAACTCCGACGCCTCCAGCGCCGCCTCCTGTCTTTTCATCAGTGCCACCGTCTCCAACCCGTACAACATAGCTGGTCTCACTACTGTCCTGTAAACCTTCCCTTTTACTCTCGCTGGAACCCGTCCATCACAGATCACGCCAGCCGCTCTTCTCCACCCATTCCAACCTGCCTGCACTCTCTCCTTCACCTCTCTTCCGCACTCGCCTGCAGTTTAATTCTTTCAAATGTATCGAAAGTGATTCATTGTTCAACGTCATACCATTAAAAAAAATCTAAATACTTGGAGTTGTTACATTGGCTATATTGCATTAGTTTAATATTTTTAATTCCTTGATCAAGAACATGCTTTGTAAACAGCGATATAATATCATCCTCATGTCATGCCACCCAAAAAGTTTTTAGATCAACCTGCTTCATAAATTCCTGCCAGAGGGACTTTACCCTCTCCCTGCTGCCTCAGCGTCTGCTTCCTAACCTTTCAGCTTTCAGTATCTGCTGGGATAACCCTCAGCTTAGCCTTGCGTTGCCCCTCAGATGCTGTAGTCTTACAGAGATCCATCTGCCCCGACTTCACCGGGCTGAGGCAAGCTGAAGAGGTAATAAAAGATAATCATTTTGTTACGTGAGCGCTGGCTGATGTCACTAATACGCCTCTTAAGAGTGTTTCTCACAAATTCCTCGTACTCTGCCATCCCTGAACATCATTACCACCAATTAGGCTTGTATGGTTCAGCGCCTTTTGTCATTCAAATAACTCGCTTAATACATCAGCACACCTTCGGCAGAGGGGCTACGATGACCTGCTAATGGCCTCCCTACGTCTATGTAATGAGCTCCATTAAAAAAGGGGGCATTAAAAAAAGAAGCAGAGTGGTGAAATGGAACGGCGTTCACATTCCATGAATGTTGGAAATAAATGTACCGAGCAATTAGCGAAGTTTCTGCAGATGTGCCCGTGTCCTCCCGCTTCTCCAGCGTGAGCAAACTCGGCTCCGATGTTGCGCAAGCCGCGCCTGGGACGGTTCGAGTATCGCTGGTGCCGTTTGGTTCCTGTGGCTCCTTTCATCTTCTCTACATCCCAAATACAGGCTGACGGAATCGGCCAAACTTGTCTCCAACGTCAATCAACCCCAAACCTCCCAGTTCCAAGTTCCCAAACACAGCATCCTGTTAAACTTCTAGCAAGATTGATGGCGGGTTGATTACTGGCAAACCAAATGTTTAAAAAGCCCCGTTAGCAGATTTGTAAAATAATGCTTAGTGTAGGATAATTAGCAGGAATGCTTTTCATTAGCTTAAAAAGCACCAAATTAAACGACGGCGAGATTCACACCCTGGTGTGAAGTGACAAAATCTATCTCTGCTAAATTCAGACCTGTCCTCCCATCAGCCACATCCTCGTAAACCACTGCGAGGTACAAGCAGAGTTAAAAGAGCCTGGTTTTAAAATTCTCCCCTTACGCCTGGTCCAAAGGGAAGGAAGATCAGCCTGGTTTTGGAGCAGATTTGCGTTTCCATTAAGAGCAAGTAGATTTCTAAAACGATGCACTGCATTTTCAGAAATACTTCAACTGAAGTTGCTGGTTACATTTAAGTGTAATGTAATGCAACTAAAAGAGTGTTTAAGTTTCATCAAAAAAACACCCCTTGCCTCATTTTCAAAAATCCTTTCTTTTCCAGCCAATGGAAATAACTTGTGTTCAAATTCCCCCCAGTACCTTTAAAGCAAGCAGTTCTGTCTCATTTGCTGAACACTTGTTTCAAACTTGTCGTTACAGTGCAATCCGTACAGAGAGAAAAGATCTGGAGACTGGCGAGGACAAGTTTATTTTCTAAACTTTTTCTTTGTACTAAAATAGCAACTTTGGGGACCAGTTTGAAGAGCACTGTCCTGATAAAGAATTATATTTTATCCAATCTTACTTGACCCAGAACCAGGAACGGGGTGACGTTAGAGAACTGAGTGATCATTTTCTTTATTCATGATCCCTTTAAACCAAGTCTCCAGATCTTCCTCCCCAAAACGTCGCCCGACTTTCACCGAACCCCCTCCATGTTTCACAGAAGTAACAACTCATTCTGTGGCTCGCAAAAATCACTGAAATCTACTCTCATTCGTCCAAAAGGCCGGTGTTTGTGCTTATCGGGCCTTCTCTTACTTTGTGGCGTTAACGACACAAAAAACAACAACAACAACAACAAAAAAAGTTTTCTTGCAGCAACTTGAGTTCTGACATTAGTGACTAGAATTCCAACACAAAGTGAAGGTAAGTCATTATAGACAGACCTGATATTTCTTCTTCAAAACCATTAATCTGAGCCTTTAAGGTGAAATAAATTTAAATGCAGTGAATGCGCTAAAATGTTAAGCATTTCACTTTTGTGCAATACAATTTTAAAAAGCAGCACCATTTACATTTTTACACGTGATGTAAGCCCAAACGACCCTAGGATATGCATTTTATATTTATTTATATATAAATTATACATACCCGACACCCCATGCTCATTAATTTCATGCATTTTGTTTCAAAGTTGTGTAACAGATTAAAAGGAGGGTTTTTTTTTATTATTTAACACTCAGACAAAGCAGAATTAGAGGAATAAAAATGTGATTAATCAATATACAATACCATTGGAGACATCATTATTCTGCAGGCTACTGTGCCAAAGAAAATACAGCCTAGTATATGAAAAAAGAAAGTCATCACTTACTCACATTTGAAGCTCGGCAGAAGTGCGTCTGGGTTTCGCGGATGCGCATCGACTCCGAGCTTCAAAAACAAGCAAACAAACCACCGGTTGCTGTGATTTTCCAAATAAGCACTGATTTTCTTCGACACAGAAGCACTGCTTAGACTTGGAGATCAGCCATTATGGTGTGCAGCATCCACAGGCTTTGGGAGCTCTCATTAGTGACTGAATTACAGCAAGGGAACATCAACACTGCTTAAAGTGCAGGCAGTGTTTTCATGCGAGGACATCTGTCAGCAATGAATAATTGACGGTGAAAAAATCTTGAGATGCGCTAACCTCGTAGCATCTGTGATCCCGGCTACGAAATGCTGCCTCTGTGATCACCTCCACGCCGAACAGATGAATTTGACAAACCGAGACGCTCGTTTAAAATGCCGTTTGATGGGTACGACTGCACGAGGCAGGTCACACGCGCACTCTGTGACTACCCTGTTCACGTTTTCGTAAACTGCTGCCGAGCATTGCGTTTAATAAACCAAATGGAAACAACTTTCCGCGCAAATGGCTTTGACACTAGGAAACCATTAAACGTACACAATTCCCTCTTATTTTTTTCTCTTGAGAACAGGCCGTTTTAGTTTCACCACCGAGGAAATGCTGCTTATTCCGGCGTTAGTCTTGTGCTCTCATGATATAAGAATACCTAATAAAAACTAAAACGTCCCATTTGTTCCTGATTATCGTTCTGGTAGTTTAGCAGAGCATATCGCAATTACAGCTGCAAAAAAGATGAATAATCTGTAATCAGGGGCAGCGGTGGTCTAATGGCTGGCCCCAGGATTGGAAGATTGCGGGTTTGAATCCCAGACGACCAGTAGGTTGCCCTGAGGTACTCTTGTGCAAGGTACCGTCCCCATCACTGCTCCCTGGGCGCGTTCAATAGCAGCCCCCTGCTGCATGTGACTGTATGGGTTACACGCAGAAGTGTAATTTTGTTGCATTTCACTGTGTGCTGTGCTTCACAATGACAAGAATAGTCACTTTCACTTTGTCATACAAATTAAATAAGCAATAGCTAGTACTGCTTAAAATAATTCTAGCAATACATTTGCGCTAAATACATCAATTAAGAATACTCGGCATTATTGGTCACGTAGGAAATGTTGGAAAAGTTGAGTTTGGCACATTGGAAAGGGCAGCTGGATACAATAAATCCAATAAACAAGAGGTTTTCCTGAACCAACTGCATGCAGGTATCCTACAACCATTTGTTTTTCAGTACCAAATAAAGATGCTGATTGCATCTGGATCTCATTGCGACGAGGCAACTGCAGATCAAATCAAAGCTCATTAAACTGTGTATCTGGAAAACCAGGAGATATCTGCAAGGACTACCCATTTTTCCTAAAAAAAAAATTGTGTGTAACATATATATATATATATGAATATGAGAGAGAGAGAGAGCGCACACGCGCAAGGGAAAGAAAAAGCAGTAGAAAAGAGACAACGGGTTAAAATTGTCGCCTATGCCAAAACTCTTCCACTTTCCCCACTTACTCTAAATCGTCAATCAGCTTTCTTTTTTAATTGAATTTGCTTCTTTAATTTTGCACTGGGGCAATAAGGCTTAGAGTCACCAATTAGCATAATGCAAACTGCATGGCTAAATCATCACACACACTCGCCTGGAGCCACACCGAGATGCACACAGTCTTGCTTTTGGGATTTCTGAGACTCTATGAGAGGGGGCAAATGTATTCTTTGCTTACTTGAAAAGTGCCTTCAGATGGTCCTTCTAAACTCTAGAAGTCTGGATCAAACATTATCCGTGTTTTTTTTTTTTAGCCCATTCTCTGATTCACTGACACCAGAACAGACCTTGAGCACCCAGAGCACCAGTGGTAAAAGATCCAATGAGTCTTTAGGAACTCAGGCTCAGTAGATTGCCTGCCATTAACAGGGGTTTCTTTCCCCTCTTCCTTTTGTTTTACACATTGTGGAGCTGCACACAAGGCATGCGAGTATAAAAGAAGAAAATAAAATCAGGCAACCGAAACCCTTCCACAGGGACAATAACCAACATTACACCGACTCACAACAACCTCAGATCTAGGATCTAAGAGATCTTTATTCGGTTCAACTAGCCTGACAGACTTTTGCTTAAAATCCCTTAAAAGGAGAAGAAGAAAAGAACACAAATACAATCTGGCATAATGCTCCCCAGTGACCAAGTTTATGGAGTATTTTGTTCATTTGCTATAAAGATTATGAAACAACACTCTTCCAGATCTGGCCGTCCGCAAAAGCGGAATAGTAGGCGATGAAAACGGCTGTGTCAGTCAGCTAATCAGGAACCAGCATCACTTTTAATGTCCGTGGTTTCATTTGAGGAGGTGGAAGAACCTTGCAGAACCCTAGATTAGCCTCCACCAATCACATATGTGTGGTGTGAATAAAAGCCATCCCTCAGTAAAAGGAACAAAGTAGTCTAAATGAATCTTATTGCATGAAGCAAAATCCTTGGATCTGATGGAAATGGATGCAAGACGGAGTCGGCCATGGCCACAGAGAGCCCAGGATCTCCAGGCTGGAGGTAAAGGTTTACGAGGACTGTGAGCAGAAAAATCCCTCCAATACAGCGATGTCTTCAGAGGAAAGGTCTGTGGCGATGCCGTTTGTTCTTGCTTCAGCACGTGGCGTGAAACGTTCCGCAGATTACAGCGGATTCAGCAAATTTGATGATTTCCACAGTTTAGCTTTGAACCACCTTAGACTGGAAAAGGTGTCAGCAAGCTCTGTGAATGAAAGAACACCCCTCCAGCAAATTCTGAAGGGGAAACTGAAGGTTTGCAGCAACTGAAGACGACCTCTTGTATGAAAATCTCTGTGTTCAGGACCACGTGGACTACTTGATTATGAAGAAAGTAAACCCGCAGTTCAGGGTGGCCGAGAAAAATCTGAGGTGGGGTGCAGAAAAGGGCCAGAAGAACTTGCATTTGGGAGGCCAAATGGCCAATCATCTGACGTTGTTTGCGCAATAATGTGAGCGTCACACCTACAACCATCTCAGCCCTCTGTGAAGGTTTCTATGTGAAGGGGGCTTCTTAAGATGAAACAAAATGCTAGAAATTAGGGTATTCATATCAATTCTACCAGCGAGTGCAGCAAAACTTTGTCAAGGGCCAACCAAGAAGGTCTGCCATGTTCTAGTGTTTTCCAGTGCTTTCCTATAAACATTGAGAACTAGATATTCTAAAATATCTGGATTCAATGAAGAAAGCACTCAATTCTTTAGATTCCTCTCAAGCCACAGCCAGGGCTGCTCTCTCCCACTCAAATGATCCTGCTCATTATAGTCCTATAATGGTCCACGTTTGATTGGAGGATGCTGGGTTTAGTGGCTGGCGGTTTGGATGGTAGGCCTTTCAATACACAATCTTAGGCAGTAGCGCTAAGCACACCACCCCTCCCATAAAAAAAAGACATTTTGAGGGCATCAGGAGGCAAGAAAAGTTGTGGAAGTAAAAGGTGGTCAGACATGTTTAATCCCCTCACAGCTTGAAGGACAGAAGCCGAACACCTTATTCCTCGCTTATGCGTGCAAGTTAATGTTTTCTTTTACTTTCAACTGAAAATAAAAGGAAAAAGCACTGATTTACCACAAGCTCTGCAAGAGGTGCAGAAGAAGGGGGAAAAATAAGTGATGTTTGTCCTTTGTAGTTTGTCAAGCCTGCAAACCTTTTCTCAGAAGAAAGAGGTTCTGAGGTGACACAATGAAAATCTTTAGCAGAGATTGGCTTTGAATGTGGGCGGTGGCGGAAAACAAAATATCAGGAAGCGTGGCACCTACAGCTGCTGGCTAAAAGATGAGCTGTGGAAATGCCTTTACATTTAAAGGACAGAACAGGCATAAAGGCGGCGAACCCTGTGACTAAGAAGCTTAAGAAAGAATTCCTTAGCCCATCACACAGATGACTAAGTTTAATCAATATTGAAAATCTCTGCCAATATTTAGCAAATCTCCCTCTTGATTGTAGGCCTTCAATGACCATAAAACTCAACAAGAATATCTTCAGTTAATAACAAAAGTATATAAATCTTAACAGGATATTAGGATTCTCAATCACTTCCACTGATGAGCGAATGAAATGAGAATAAATGAGAGAAAATAGAGGTAAACAACTGCACATAATTGAGTGGATGCAATCCTGTACTTCAATATTAATATTATTTGTGATGGAGTTCGTGGCCCAATGAAAAAGGACAGAAGCACCACTTTACCTTAATGACAATGGTTACTCACTCTGACCCAAAATGAAGAAAAATAACAAAATGAAGGAAACGGTTCAAAGGCAACTAAAAACAGCAGCCCTAGAAGCTGAAATCTGGGGATTTTTGCTGTTGATCTCAATTTCTCACTTGCTTCTATTTTACAAACTCTAACTTTAAGCGCCTTTTAGCTAAAAATTTCAATGCCCTGTGGTAAAACCTCCCTCTGTTTGCTCAGCCGTCCCAGATATGGCTGACATGAAACAGGACAGACGGGCTGAGCGTTGGCGGAGCTCCAACAGGTCACTGATAAACCACAGCAGATTTGGGTCTGTGTGTAACTTTCAGTGTGCAGGGAGAGAGAGAGAACACAGAGACCAGAGAAAACAAAGTGCAAGGAAGAAAAGAGAAAGCAGGGCCTAGAGAGAGAGAGAGAGAGAGAGAGAGAGAGAGAGAGAGAGAGAGAGAGAGAGAGAGAGAGAGAGAGAGAGAGAGAGAGAGAGAGAGTGTGTAAAAGGCAAAAAATTTAATCCTAAAGAGAAAGAAAGATAAGACAGAAAGAAAGAAGTAGAGAAGAAGCGAAGTGTCAGAAGGAGAAAAGAGGCAGGGGGGAGAGAGAAGTAGAGAAGGGGAGAAGAAGGAGAGAGAGAGAGAGAGAGTGAGAAGTAGAGAAGGGGAAGAGGCAGAAGGAGAGAAGACAGAAAGGAGCAGAGAGTGTAAAAGGCAAAAAAAAAATGTAATCCTAAAGAGAAAGAAGCGAAGAGGCAGAAGGAGAAAAGAAGTAGGAAAGAGGCAGGGGGGAGAGAGAGGTAGAGAAGGGGAGAAGAAGGAGAGAGAGCAGAAGAAGGAAAGAGGCAGAAGGAGAGAGAGAAGAGGCAGAGAGACAGACAGACAGAGGGATAGAGAGATGGGGGGGGGGGTTCTTCCAGACTCTTATCTCCATGGTGCAGATGTGAGGCTGAATCTGCTGCAGACGCTCTGTTCTTGTGTTGGTGTCTCTCCGAGTCGTTAATGAAGGACAATCGTTCCACTGAGATCAGATCCTCAGATCCTCAGATCCTCAGATCCTCAGACGCTGCTGATCAGCCAGTCACTTCACTTCCTGCTAATCAGTCCTGCTTTCTTTCTTCAAACATCAGGCTGAGGATAAAGAAGACTCCGATCCCTCAAACAATACGAACAGAAGTTCGAAGTAGACAGTAAAGTATGGCGTGATACCCGTCTGTTCCTGATTAAAAACGGGACGTCCCGCTCGGTACACTGAAAACAGCAAAAGCACAACGCCGTTCATCTCACAACAAAACCCCAAAAAAAAACAGAGCCGAGGAACGCATCTCAACCACGCAAATCAGTTTAGATCTTCGCCATGATCAAAAAATTAGGTTTCATTTCTGATTCAGTTTTATTTTCATAAAAAGCAGAATGTATAATTAAAAAAAAAATGCTAATTATTATTAAAAACTCTAATTCTAAGCACATTTAAAGAATAAAAATTTCACTTCTGTTCACGATTTTGCATGAAAGGCTGCACCTGGTGGTTTTCAAGTGTTCAGAGAAACTCTAAAACTTTAAAAGTCAACTGAGAGAGACCTGAGAGAGGACTGGGAGAAAAAAAGAAATAAAAATAAAACACACAGTCAGTTTGCTGCATCAAAGCTGATATTTCTGAAAAGAGACATTTGGCTGAACATGACAAACTGCTGCATAATCAGAAACACCTTCTGCCACACACACAAACACACACACACACACACACACACAATAAGCTGCAATATCGTCACGGTCCAGTTTCTTCTCGGGACAGACGAATGTTATCAAAGTTAATCCAGTCTAAACCTGTGATTCATACGTTTAATTAATCACCCGTCTCCGTTTCTTCCTGTCCTCTGCATCTTCCTCTCATGACATCAGCCTGCATGTCCTCTCTCGCTAAAAATAGGAGAAAATGAGAGAGGGAGAGGTAAAGAAAAAGTAGAGAAGAAGATTGAGAGGCAGAACAATTGATGGATGGAAGTTCCATCAAGCAGCGTGCTCACTGCACTTGAACCCTTCGATCTGAACGGGTCAGAGAATGAAGAAACTGAAGTTGTGGTAAACTGAGAACACTTCGTTGTCGGCAGGTCGCGTTCGTCGTATCTCCTAACATCTGCACTTCAGGAAGGTCCAACCATGACTTTCTGATTATGGGGCCTTGTCCCAAACCACCAGTCCACCATTGTCCTGGAGCAAGGCAAGATACTTCTACACCCAAAGACTAAAGATGCTTCATCTATTTGGGTTTACAAAGCCGACCAGGCCGACTATAAAAAATAAAACACTAAAACATGCTGCTAAACTGCCACCAGCTCTATGTGGCTCGGGCCCGGTTTGGTTCCTGATCCTTAATGAGGGATCACAGAACATAAACCCCCTGAACAGGAAGCCCAGTGGAGTCAGCAGGTCCTTCCTGCCTCATTCCAACATCAAGCTGTCCATCTGAGCATCTCTCCAGCACCGATACGTCTGCAGTCCCAAGCCGGGCTGATGGTCTAGTGGTCAGATACTCACCTACAGACAAAGTGGTGGCAGGTTCGATCCCTTCTTCCAGCACCACCATCGGGTTTCTGAGCAAAACCCAAGTTGCTCCAACAAGGGGCAGTCCTTGTGATCAGGAAGTGAAAGTTGCTCTGAATAAGAACATCAGCTAAATGCCATAAATGTAAATCGTCCTTGTTTTCTGGGGCAGAAATCTAATCTTATCATTTTCTCACGGTGTTTAGTATCAGTTTTTATTTTTTAATACTTCAAATCTGTTTCGAGGTCACATCCACACACCTGTTTTATCGACAAGTCCTGACTAGGGTCACGGGGTGGCTGGATCTCAGCGAAAGATCCTGCACGGGTTGCCAGTTCCTCATAGGGCAGACTCAGAGACACGCACTCACACCAAGTTAGCACCTTTACTCCACCTGACACGCATGTCTTTGGACTGTGGGAGAAAAAAACGAAAGCACCAGGAAGTCCAAGCAGACACGGGGGGAGAACACACCCAGAAGAGTCTTGTGATGAAGCTACAAAGTAAACGGTTTAACCCAGAAATACGTGCATCCTACGATGGTCCCTGAGATGTTTGGGGAAGAGATGGACGGATTTGTTATGAATCTCATTACGTTTTGAACGTTCATTGATTTTTCAACTCCGCGATCCTTTCGGCAAGACCGGCAGGGAGGTTTTTTATTTTGGCCTAAATATTGCCTTGAAACACAGCCGTTGGTCAGAATCGCACAGCTGAACTTGTATCTTCACGCATTCTCATTCTTTTTAACATGATGGACGTTACTGCGTGTAATCACATGAAGGCCGCATGCAACCACAATGAAATGCATTTCCGCGCTCCCATTAATCCGCGCTCCGGCTGGATGCGGGTTTCATGTGGGAAAATTGGCGGTACATTTCAGAGCCTGAAGAATCGACACCCATCCGCAGATCGCTTCTCTCCATCCGGAACTCGCCCTCCCCTCATGCCGTTTACGCATGATCTGTTCATTATTTTCACACTTTACATTTTCCGTCGTCCTTCTGGATTTTACATTTCTCCGTATTACACCTGACACCAGCGGTGGCCTAGTGGTTGGGGAGTTGCCCACAGGATCGGAAGATGGTGGGTTCAAACCCCTCACCAGTAGGTTGCCCTGAGGGACCCTTGAGCAAGGTACCGTCACTGCTCCCGGGGCACGGTGTTTGCATGGGTTAAATGCAGAGGTCAATTTCGTTGTGGTTCACTGTGTGCTGTGCCGTGCAAAGACAAGAATAGTCACTTTCGCTTTCACCTCACCTGTATGTGTCGTGAATCTCCTGTGCAGTATCATGGTGAGCTTTCATCCTTTGTGCCGGAAACCACCCACAAAACACAATATTCACAGAACCGAGCTTTTCAAATGGGATTATAATAAAGAAAACAAAATCAGCTATTGCGGATTATACTGCACTATTGTGAGACCACCTGGCAACCCTGGACATAAAATGAATGCGGCTGTAGTTACTGTATGAGTCACAACAAATGTTAGCCACGCAGTAAGCATGGCTGCATGAGTAACGTCGTCCTGAGGCTTCATGAAGCTCCATCCGTTTTCATATCTAGCTCTGCCTGATGGTGCCAGGCTTGTGCCCAATCCACAATGAACTGTATTTTCTGTAATCCTGTTAATCCCCAACGCCACATGTGGGAAATGAGACACTACACGTTGCACTAAAAGATGAGGAAAAGAGCCATCGCTTGTCCACCTTCAGGAAAAAGTACCAATGTAGAAAATATTCGGTCAATTTTGTCCTAAAACTAAAATTTTATCTGCCATTTGTGGGTTATGAGCTATGTAGGGACACAAAATTAAATAAAAAAAAAATAAAAAAAAGTTTAAGTTTTTGAAAATATAAAGGGAGTAAACTTTGTCCAGGGTGTTTCTCTTTTTTGTGATTGGCTCCTGCAACCATGTAACACTTCGGATAATGCAACCTCTGCATTTAACCCATCGCAGCCCTATCCAGCGCCCGGGGAGCAGTGCTGGGGAAGGTACCTTGCTCAAGGCTACCTCAGGGCATCCTACTGGTCTGGTATTCGAAACCATGACCTTCCAATCCTGGGGACTGGTCCCAAACTACTAGGCCTCTGTTGCCCTGGCATGGAAGGATGGATGGAGGAACACCAAGGTGTGTGGTTTTTATACAAAAAAACCCTCAAAATGGAGAAATTTAATTGGGAACGAAGCTGGTTTGTGCGTCATAATTCATGAACCCCCCCCCTTTGACACAGGATTTACACAACAGTTTGTTGTTAGCCGGAGCAATTTCACCTTTTTCTTGTACCAAGCTACAAGTAGACACTGCTGTAAGTGAAAACGACAACACTGTTCGCAGATTTGCTGTCTTAAACAAACAGAACTGATAATCTGCTGCGGGTGGTTTTACCTGAAACTGTGGGTTTGGATCGAGTTTCTTGGGTCTATATGCAAATGCTTTTGTTTACAGCGCAAGGGGACGAACAAAGGTGTTTGAAAGATGCAGCATTTATCAAATCAGGCATTTATTCATTTTATCAACCAAAACTGATCTAAAATGATTTACAGGATCTAAAATAATCAGGATTTTTATAGTGGAAACAGGAATAAAGTTAATTTAAACTATCAAAACCAAAATACTCATGAATATCAATGAAACAGGATCTAAAATAAGAGAGCTGATCCAAAAGTATCTAATATAGTTGAGCGTGTCGATCTAAAGTAATCGCGTAACGATCTGATAGGATCGAGAGTATCGATCAAAAAAGATCAAAAGTAACTGAAGTGGAGTGAAAGTGACTATTCTTGTCATTGAAGTTACACCTCTGCATTTTACCCATAAACACAGGGCAGCAAGGGGCAGCTACTGAAAGCACACAGGGAGCAGTGGCAGGGACGGAACCTTGCTCAAGGCAACCTACTGGTAAGGGATTCGACTCCACAATCTTCTGATCCTGGGGCCTAGTCCCCAACCACTAGGCCACCGCTGCCTAAGATTAAAAGTCATCAAGAGTATTGACCAAAGAATGATAAAAAAGTAATTTAGTATTGATCAAAAAAGAATCTAAAGTAATGAAGAGTATCACTCGAAATGATCTAAAGTGAGTGTAAGTTAAAAAGGATCAAAAGTAACCAAGAGTATTGATCAAAAAGGATCAAAAGCAATCACAAATATCAATCAAGGAGGATCAAAAGAAACCAAGAGTATCAAACACAAATATCAATCGAAAAGTATCAAAAGCAATCACAAATATCAATCAAGAAGGATCAAAAGAAACCAAGAGTATCAATCAAAAAGGATCAAAAGTAATCGAGTGTAGAGATCTAAATGGATCTAAATTAAGTGTCCATCAAAAAAGGATCAAAGTTAATCAAGAGTATTTTTTAAGGATCAAAAGTAATCAAGACTATTGATTGAAAATAGTCAGGCTTGTGCCAAAATCAGAAATCATCAAGTCTAAAAGGATCTAAAAATCTTGAATGAGTTGCTGGAGTTCACGATCTCTAAAGTCATAAATACTGAAGGAAAGTGAATGTGAAAGTGATCACTCGAAGGTTAATGAGAAGTGGAGCCGCTGAATCGTGTTTAACTCCTGTTCACAGCTTTCCTCCTCTAACCTCAAAACCACACACATATCTGGTGAAGCAGCACATCACAGTCACCGGTTTTCTTCCCATGAAACCGTGTTTGTGTTGAATTTTCGCCCAGCAGACCGGGTTTAGTGCAGAAACGGGCCGTTAGGGAGCAAAAATAACGGTCGCGTTAGCATGCGGCTAGCACAGCCGAGCCCCAAACCTCCCCAAACAACAGATACAACCAACTCTACAGTCCAACAAACAGAAATACAAGCGTTATTCGTGTCGTGAAACCCTTGTGGGGTATCTTTAAAGTATGTTTGTGTCAAATGTTTGTTTTTTAACGTTTTTAGCGCCACGGCCATCGGCCGCGTTCCAAACTGCGAACTAGTGCACTAGATAAGGCGGAAAAGAGCCGGTCAGCCGCGTTAGAAGTGCATACTTCAGTGTAGGGTGTCATCATTGAAAGTGTGTCGTTTGGGACGCGCCCCACCTTTTTAAAAGATTTTATTTTTATTCACGTTTTCTACCTACTAACCAAAACACCGTTTAGAAAGTACTAAATAAATTAAAATAGTAAGCTAATCACCAAAACTTACACACAAACCAACCTGGAGAAGTGAGCCGTCCAGCGGGGGAGATGGCGTTTAGTTCTCAGAAAACGAGCAGCAGGTTGGTTGCCAGATTGGGGGGGAAAGGGTGTTTTTGTAATTGGGATGCCAGATTGGACAGATTAAGATATTAAAGTTTTAAAACCTGCAGGGTTCTCAACAAAAACTCCCTGAGCATAACTAATGAACACTGAATCCAAATTATTTAAGGAAATGCTCAGTAAATCGTTTTTAATGCGTTTTTTAATTGAATATTTAGTGTATTTGAGCATCTGATGTAGATCTGCACAGATTTATAATTATTATATTATATTATATTATTTTGGCAAGGATTTTAGAATAATTTTCTTCAAATTATTATGTTGTTGTTTTTGTTGTTATTTTACTACTAAAACTACTAATAACAACAATAATTACGGCAGCCGTGGCCTAATGTTGCGGGACCAGGCCCCAGGACAGGTCGTTGGGTCGAATCCCAGAGCAGTAGGTTACCCTGAGGTGCCATTGAATAAGGTACCGTCTCCATCACTGCTCCCTGGACATGGCTGCACTGTGTGTGGGCCTTAAATGCAGAGGCAAATGCATTTTGTTGTGCTTCAGAATGACAGATTGTCACCTTCACTTCACTTTCACTTTTAATATTAGTTTTAATAATAATGATTATAATAATAAATGCGTTTGCCAAGGCACAGTCATTTTTTTTCTTCAACTTAATGTGATTTAAAATAATGAATCCAATCCAGAAACACCCGCAGCTGCACTGGCCGTAATGAGAAAAGAGGCAAGATGGCCACTTATTTTCTGGTGGCTTTTACACGTTTATGTATTAAGTACTCACTACGGCCGCCTCCAGCATAAAAGCAGTCGGAGCCACGCATGCACTTTAAGGACAGCAGTGTTCAAGGCCTGTTTGAGGAAAACGCTACGTGGTGATTGGAAGATGTGGGTCTGTATAAATGCACTCTCTCCATCCCCTCGTCTATAGATCAGAAAAAGCTGCGTCTGAAAGGCTTTTAATCGGTCAGTCCGTCGAAACGACGGGCCACTTCACCAAAGGTCACGTAAACGAAAAGAAATTGACCTTCTACCCCTATCATCTCTACTTTACTTTCACTTTTGCGCTGATGTGATCTCACATTTGTAGACCCACATCATACATTTGGTGTATTCTGTTTATTATTCTTCTTCTTACGACATAAGGGAGGTTTTTACCAAAAATGATAGAATTTGACCATTTTCAGGCTCTCGGGATTGAACAGTTGGAACCGTTCCACCCATACACACACGTGCAGCAGGGGGCAGCTATTGAAAGTGCCTGGGGAGCAGTGATGGGAACAATACCTTGCTCAAGAGTATCTCAGGGCAACCTACTGGTGTGGGATTCAAACCCAAAATCTTTTGATCCCCGGGCCTCGTCCCTAATCACTAGGCTACCGCTGCCCCTTAAGAGCTCTGTTGTGATTGGCTGGCCTGCATGAAGAAAACCTTCATCTAACACTTTAACAGAAATGAGTAAATGGGTTTCTAGACCCTTTCAGCTTTTTCAGACTCGTCTTTAACTGGATTCGGTCCATTGAGTGAGTGAGCGGTGATCAATTCACACCTGAGGAAGCAGATTCTTCTGAAGTGGAGAGAGTAAGGCATGCAGAGAGGGTTTCTAGAGTGGTTCTTGGACGGTTGGAGCTGAGGAAGGTCTGAGAGGTAAACTTGTAGGGAGCAAGAAAATCGGCACATAAGACGTGAGGTTGTCAAGAGCCTTGCACACGAGCGGAAGAACCCCAGTGAAGGTACTGGGGAACATGGATCACGTGGTGGTGTGAGTGAAACTGAGCTGTGGACTATAAGATGGCTGTGAAGGGAAGAAGAACGGAGTCCAAGCACCTAGAGACCGTGAGAGTTTCAGCAGCAGCAAGTTTTTCTTGTGGTGATGTTTCACAGCAGGAAGAAAGAGGTTTTATCTCCAGAGCTGACACATGAAGAGAAGTTCAGGATGACACTCAGTTGGCTGAGGGTCAGATTTGGATGAGATTGATCTCTTCATGTTTACCATGAGAGTTACGCTTCATCTAGAGTTTCAGAAAATGCTTCATCTAGAGTTAAAAAAAATACACTTGTACAACAGTTCTATTGTAATAATAATAATATTAATAATAAAAGTAATGATATTGGGCTCACAACGAAAAGGTCCTGGGTTTGATTCCCAGACGGGACGGCCCGAGTCCTTTCTGTGTGGAGCGCTCTCCCTGTGTCTGTGTGTGTTTCCTCCAGGAGCGCTGGTGACCCTAATTAGGACAAGCAGCTCAGAAAATGAGTGAGTGAGTAATAATATGAGAAAGTTCTGGGTTCAAGTAGCAGCTGGGGGATCCTTCCTGTGTGGAGTGTCTATGTTCTCGTATGTTCATGCATGGTGTGTGTATGATTCTGTTTCTGTGTTTTCCTGCAGCAGCTCTTGTTTGTCCTCCAGCTTTCCAAAGACATGGACATCAGACAGACTGGAAAGAGTGAATCTACCCCTACGGGAGAGCGTGTGTGTGAGTGTGTTTGTCTGGGTGTGATGGACTGAAACCCAATGATCACTGGGATTGGCTCCAGCACCCCCGTGACACTGGCTACTATAAGCAGCTCAGATTATGGACGGATGGATGAATAGATGGATGGGTGGCTGGATGGCTGGAGTGTTATGTGACCTCTCCACAGGGCATATTTGCTTATAAAAAGGTTTAAATCTAAATCCACGTTTACTCAAATAAAAAGGAGGAGTATAAATAAAAAAACAGCTTCTTATGAGCTCAGAAAAAGTCTTCCTGACTCAGTTCTCCAAAAATCCTTGGTAGAACTTTATAGCAGGCTTAGTAGATTAATTCACATCGCACATTATCAATGATCATCCAGTCTGCTTCACATAGATAAAACAAGCATAGCGGGAGAAATATAGAGTAAAAGTGCGATAAATAAGTTAACAGAGCCGATTTTATTTCGAGCACGAAGTCGATCCGACACAGTCGACGCTCAGGTTCGTCAGTATATAACTCAGACAGGTTCTACACTTCTTTTTCTTGAATCTTTGATCTGTTTTTTAATTCTCGCCATCAAAAAATAAAGTGCAAATGTCACATTAACGCAACAGCTCATCATTATTGTACAGCGATTTCATTTTCCTCTTGTAAAAAGCAAGCATTGAAACAAAAACACCTTATGAAATGGCAACCGTTTCCCAGATGCTGGTTTTCAATCTGAAGAGCTCCTGAAACGTGATTATATGAAGAGAGAATCTCATATATTTGTCATATATGGGGCAGCGGTGGCCTAGTGGTTAGGGCGTTAGCCGCATGATCACAGGATTGGGGGTTCAAACCCCTTCCCAATAGGTTGCTCTGAGGTTGCCTTGAGCAAGGTTCCGTCCCTGTCACTGCTCCCTGGGTTCTTTCAATAGCTGCCCACTGCTGCATGGGTTAAATGCAGAGGTCCAATTTCGTTGTGGTTCACTGTCTGCTGTGCTGTGACCTCGCAATGACAAGGGTTGTCACTTTCATCACTTTCATATATGAAACGGGCATCTCAGGATTATATCACAGTCGCACCATCATGTTCCTCTGGAGGATGAAACCAGGTGGGTGGTTTTGATTTAGGGCAGCTGGGTTTGTTTTAATTAATTTTTTAGGAAGAGCATCTCAGTCTGAGCTCTGTATGCTGCATGCGTTTAATACACTGCCTGTTCAGAATAAAAAGTTGCACTCTAATAATAATTCCCTGTGGCATTGTTTCATTTTTCGCCAAAATCTTGCAGAGATGATGGGAGAGTCAGACCGCTGAGCGAATTCTTCTCCAGCACATCCCAAAGATTCTCAGTGGGGTGAAGGTCTGGACTCTGTGATGTCCAATCCATGTGTGAAGATGATGTCTCTGCTCCCTGAACCACTGTTTCACAACCTGAGATGATGAATCCTGGCATTGTCATCTTGCAATATGCCCGTGCCATCAGAGAAGAAGAACTTCAAGGTGTCACTTTCACTTTCTTAAGGCTACACAGCTGTTTAGTCCCAATCTCAATCCCTCAATCCCCTTGAGTTCCCTTCACACTGTGCGTGTGGAAATGCTCTTACTTTCACGGTTGACCTAAGCTGTGAGTTCTGCTGTTGCTTTTTTACGATTTGATTCCACCAGCGATCGCCAATCACGGTCATTCAAGATTTTTTTCCACGAAGATGATGGTTCCCCACTATCGTTCCAGTTTTTAATAACGCATTGGACAGCTTTTAACCTGATTTTAGTAGTTTCAGCTTCTTCTGCTTGTTTTCTTTGCTTGATGCCAATAATTTGACCCTTCTGAACATCTTTTCCACGACCACAGGATGTGTCTTCCGACATGGTTGTTTAAGTAATGAGAAGCTACTCCCTGCATCAGTTAGGGTTCAATAACTTGCAGCTGAATGCAAGCCATTTTTCCTAACATCCATCAAGGTAATTGACCTGTTTAAGTCTGGCCCATCTTTGCAGTACTTACAGCAAATTTTTACATTGACCTTTCCGAAGACGACTCCATTAGCTTAAGACTCCATTAGCTCCTTTGCTTTGCTTTGCTTCCAGGAAGAACTTTTTGCAGCGGTGGTCCCTGGCCTTAGGGACAAGGCCCCAGGATTGGAAGGTCATGGATTCAAATCCCAGACCAGCAGGTTGCCTTGATGTACCCTTGAGTAAGGTACCATCCCCATCACTGCTCCACGAGGTTAGTGGGCAGTAAGCAGGCATCTAAACTTAAAGATGGTCAGAAAGTTGCATGATGATTCAGAGAAGAGGATTCAGAGAAGATGATGAGACCTCCAACACCACCACTGGGTTCCTGAGCAAAACCCTCAACCCCACGTTGCTGCAGGGGGATTGTCCCTGCAAGAAGCAGTGGGACGTCACTCTGGGTAAAAGCCATAAATGCCAAAAATGTAAGAAACAACAGACTCACTCGGTCATCTCTGAGAAGAACTACGTTGTAACCTTGCTCACTTGCCGTAGCCTGCAACAGATTTTTTTGCAGGGTTGCCAGATCTCACACGTTTTTGAACACTTTTGTAAGCGTTTGCTGTATTGTCTGCTGCAGGAGGCAGACAAGGCGGCAAACACTTACTTTCTTCTTCGCATTTTGGACATATTTCAGCTGAAAAAGACCCCTTAAGGTAATTAAAGGTCACCCAAGGTCAGGGCTTCAGTGAAGTGAATTGTTCAGACACTTTTGCTTTTGTTACTTCTTAGACTTCTCCTGCATATTTTCACCTTTTGCACACCTCTTTTGACCTTACACCTTATGTGAAAGAAAAACATTTCTTATTTTAATAAGTAGGAACAGAAAAACTCGAAAAGGAAATTATTAATTGCTTGCAAAGCTGTTGTTGGCAATAATTGCAGAGTAATTAAGATTTTTGCAGCACTGTATCTTAACTTTGGCCTTCCTGACAAACAGTCTCTGATTTCCAATAGTTACGAGAGCCCTCTTGAAGGAATCGCAGTTTCTTAAAATTGCGGGATTTTAAAGGAGGATAGAAAGAGAAGAATGAAGGACTTGTGAACACCCAGCACAGAACACAGTCAATCTACTTTTCACCCACACACACACAGGTTAGTAGGGCAGCCAAATCCAGAGCCCAGGGAGCAGTGTTGGTGAGGGTACCTTGCAAAGGAGATACCGTGATCAAGAAGGTGGTTCACTGAGGGTGCATAATTTCTGCATAAGTGTGTTGTGCTTTTTCACTCGTTTTTTTAGCGGTTAGGTACTAGGCACCATGATTGGAAGGTTGTGGACCAGTAGGTTGCCTGAGGTACCCTTAAGCAAGGTACTGTCCCCATCACTGCTCCACGGATGCCGGATATGACTGCTCACTGCTGCAGGTGTGTGTTGGTTAAATGCAGAGAAGCATTTTGCTGTGCTTCACTGCGCGCCATGCATTCATATTGAGAAAAGGTCACTTGCACTTTCACTTGCTCAGCCTGGAACTCGAACCCAAGACCTTGAAATCATAGTCTCTAACCGCTAGGCCACTGAAAGTGACTATTTCTCATTGTGAAACACAGTATACAGGGAAACATCTGCTTTTAACCATACACACACCGTGCAGCAAGGGGGCAGCTATTTAAAGCACCCAGGGAGCAGTGATGGGGACGGTACCTTGCTCAAGGGTAACTCAGGGCAACCTACTGGTTTGGGACTTGAACCTACGACCTTTCAATCCTGGGGCCTAGTCCCAAACCACTAGGCCACCTCTGCCTAGTGTTATACTGCTTGGGGGCTGGCCAGTTTTAATGAAATCAATAGAAATGGTACAGAGCACCACTCTTTCAATCTCGTAACTCCTTCTTCTCTTACATTTTTGCTGACCAAGACTAATCCCTGGTCTGGGAAACACAGTTACCTGCAGAGTGTGAATCAAATTTTGATTATTTTCGGCATTATGTTACAGCAGGTGAGATATTGACCTCAACACCATGTACCCTGTTTGTATTGAGTCTTTACGGCCATATTTCCCATCGTCCTGGATGCTGTTTGACGGCTGTAATATATAATCCACCCTCTGAGCTTTAAAGTCTCGCCCCACATTTACAATTCCAACGAAATGTATTCAGACAGCGATGAAAATTTCTTGTTCCTGTAAAGCAGAACTTTAAGCGCCATCATTTGTTAGACATTGTCACATTCTGGGTGCATAATCCATGCATAATCATGGTACTGGGGCATTATACAGTTCCTACTCAGGGTTTTCTTGCGTGGGTCAGTAACTACAGGCAGGTCCCGCTGATGTCACCAGACGGCTCCTGTTTCCAGTAAACAGAAGAATGTGAATCTTACACTTTGTAAGATCCAGATTTCTGTAGATGGACCTAAACTGTGCATCTTGTGCTCTTTAGCTGCGTGAGCCTTCTTGGCTGTGTGTTTTGTGTCACTGTCTCGCTGCACATGGCTCCTATAAGCCCGTGGGCATTTTTAATAGACCGAAAAATATGTTTTTTTCTGCATTTCTAATGATATTGTACAGGGCTGGCCATCTCAAGTCTCCATCATGCTGGAAGATGTTTCTTATCATCCTGTCTTTTCATGATGGGTGGGGCGTGTGATGCCAAGGCCTACATGTAATCTGGATTATGTAGTCTCATTACAAAAATCAAGGCCAGGTTAAACAGCTTGCACGAAATGGTAAATGGTCAAATCTGGACCTGTTTCTGGTCATCCGTCTTTCATCTTTATTTAACAGTCCATTTTCCAAGCTCTCTTTATCTTTGTTGTTACTGTGCCTTAAGGACTGATGTATGAGAACCACCTCTGCTCTGATTGGCTGCATCATATATTGTGCTTCATTCAAAAATCAGTCTAGACCTGTTCTTGATCCTGGGAGTGTTTATATTGTTAACATACTGAAATCCACTCTTTTTTATTTTAAAAATGGGTGAGGAAAGCAAAAAATGAAAGGGCTTCCCTTTGCGATTTATATATTTCCTGTGATTCCGCTCTTTTTTTTTTTGCATCTTAAATCATAAAACAAATAAATAAATAAAATGAAGTTACAATCCTGCTTTATTAAAACGATCTTTTCCAACATTTATTCAATCTCAAACTGGGTTTTTGTTAACTTTTGTTAAAAGTCTCCGTTCTGATTGGCTGCAGTGTACTGAGCTTAGAAGTTTTAAGAGAATGGGCGGGGCTAAGCTGCAGCACAGCAAATGCAAATGCTTTGGATTTTGCATAAACATGACATAAATGCATAAATAAAGGGCATAAAACTTTTAAACTTTGATTACTAAAGATACTTACACCAGGTTTCAGACAAAACAAATGGAGATGAGAAATTAGGACTGCGTTATCAGATAGATGTCCCGAGAGGAGCTTAATTATGTTTTATTAGTTCATGTTGGTTAATTAATCAATCAGGTGAATCAGACAAAATATCTACATAGACTGGCAACACCTGAAAAAGGTCAAAATGGGTCCAAATATTGCACTTGGCTGCACTTTAATAGCTTTAACTTAATTAACCCTTAACTTTAATTAACCCTTAGCTTTAATTGCAATGTGCAATTTGTGATCAGTGCCAGAGCAAATGTCTCTAAATTTCAACCCGATTTGGTTTTGAAAGCAAAAAGGGAAAGATATCGGTTCATCAGGACGTGATTCATTCTGCATAATCTTCATTCCTGCCTGAATTGTCACCACCTGCATTCGTCGACCGACTGTGGCCCAAAAACTGTCGCTGCAGTGTCCCGAAACACCCCGATGGAGTGTCTTGTCCACCCCCATGCCGTTTCTGGCATCATGAGTCCTTCACTCGCATCATTGTCTCCTGAAGTGCTCCTATGCCTCTCCATGTGTCCAAGTCATCACCATGTCTGAAGGAAATGCTGTAATTTCCGAACCCATCATTTGGGTGCCTGGTAATTACACGCTATTTTTGGCTTTAGCTCTGACACGCATGGCTGCACGTCCGTGACTCACGGCCGGCTTCCGGTGTGTTTTAACCGTGTCATTGGTAGTAGGAGCCAAATACGCAATGTTGTTGTTGTAGAGAGCATGTGACTTCAATAAGCTGCTTTGTCATCTGCACTGGCGATCCCCAAGCCCTAAACTCTTCAGGCTCTAGTCAAGATGAGGATTCTGAAGTGGGGCTAATATAAATGGTGGTGATATTACCAGCTTATGGGGCAGCGGTGGCCTAGTGTTTACTAAGTCAGTCACAGGATTGGAAGATGAGCAAGGTACCGTCCCTGTCACTGCTCCCTGAGCACTGCACAGGGTGTGCTTGTGTATGGGTTAAATGCAGAGATCCAGTTTCTTTGTGCTGTGCTGTGAGTGCTCACAATGACAAGAATAGTCACTTTCACTTCACTTATGGGACTATGCAGGTTTGGGGATGCCAGCGTTCTCAGGACCATTAGGTTACCCTGAGGTACCCTTGAGCAAGGTACTGTCCCCATCACTGCCAGATATGGCTGCCCACTGCTGGAATCCCTCAAATCCCAGATCAGAAGGTTGCCCTGAGGTACCCTTGCGTGAGGTACTGTCCCCGTCACTGTTCTCCAGATGCTGGATATGGCTGCCCCCTGCTGCACGGTGTGTGCTGCGTTTCACAATGACAAGTAGTCATTTCACTTTCACATTTCACTTTCACTTCACCTTTTTTTAGTGTGAAAAACAGCAATGCTATAATTCTGCATTCACGGCGACACCCCTCTTAACAGCCAGTGTGTGAACCTAACAATTCATAAGAGCCTTCCTTCCTAATTGTCCTTCCTAAAAGAGACTTCCCTTCCCCACATTAAGCAATGTTTACACATGGCTGCTGCTGAGACTGAAGTTAGATCTCTCACATCTAAAATGTAATGCTCTGTCCTTAATTGCCCTGTGTCACTCGCTTGCTCCCTGACAAGGTAAAATCCTCCATCCCCACACCATGCACGTTACTTATCCCGTCATCGGGGCTGCGTTCCGAACGGATAATCAGTTTAAGGAGTTTTACATCCATCAGTCCGTGACACATCTTCTTCCTGTTCCCCTCCGCCTTCGCACTCACTCCCTCCAAATCACTCCTTAACCCCCCCCCGTTACTAATTTACTTCATTCACACCTCTTTACCTCCTATTCTCTCTCCCCGCTCCCTCTCGCCCATCTCTCTCCACTTCTTTAAAACCTGTACGTCATGTTCCCACGTTTCCTCTCACTTCAGGCTCTTTTCTCTCATCCTGTTCTTTTTTCCATCCCTCCAGCCTTCTCTCTGCATGAGCTTCAATCTCCCAGTCTTGTCGGTGACTCTAATTGCGTCTGACTAGCTCTATGATTCAGACTTGCTAAAGCATCCTAATCCCACCCTTGTGCTGACCTTGTCTTTAGGCCCTCTCGTATTTATTATAAAAAGTACTTTTTAATTATTAAGGCCTGCCTTCTGCCCTCAGTTTTGTAGTCAGTCAGCCACGACATGTCTGGACTTTCCCCTTCTTTAGTTTAGAGCTCCAGCTACAAGGCTGACATAGCTAATCAACACTCACCTAAAGTCACCTAAAGTCTAAAGTATATTCGCAAAACATCTGTCCACACAGGTAAGTGGTGCAGTGGGTTGTGCACCAGTCTGGGTCTGTGTATGTTCTCCCTGTGGGTTTTCTCCAGGAGCTTCCTCAAGGGGCCTCAAAACATCAGGCGAATTGGAGATGCTGAATTGCCCACTTTCTGTACCTGCCCTGCGATGGGCTGGTGGCCTGTCCAATATGTTTCGCCCTAACCATGCCAGGACAGCCTCCGGCACAACCTAGTGTCCCTAGTTAGAAAGAGTGGCTCAGAAGAGGGATGGCAGGAACTCGTTCAAACCACATCTAGTTCATCTAGTTAAAACGGAGCAGACCAGTGCATGTGGTTTAGGCTGCAGCATGACTTGCTTTGAGTTCAGAAAAACACATACTTTCATTTCACAGTGTAGACGAAACTCAGGTACAGGAATGCTGATCTGGTGTCAGTTCCTGTGGTCACGGCCACCACAGACATGAAGGAATCTGATCCCAGATCAGTGCTGGGTTGGCTTTGTGTAAAATAGCTTATTTGCAGCTTTGTTCATACTATGTGCTTAAACAAACGAACAAGTCTGTGTCGTCTTAATGAAAAGGAGGATGAGGTTTGGTTGAGAGAGGTTTCGGGGTGTATTTAGAGAAAAGTTAAGGTACCGTTCCCTTCACTGCTCCCTGGGGGCTTTAAATAGCTGCCCCCTGCTGAACGGTGTGTGTGGGTTTAAAGCAGAGGTTGCATTTTGTTGTGGTTCACAATGACTGTCACTTTCACTTCTACTCCTTGCATCCTAACCACTCCGCTGTCCCCTCTTTCGTTCTCGCTCATGTTTTCTGTCTTAGAATAATGAGTCCAAAACAACTGTGCCCAGGTCATTTGCGTGGTTCTTCCTGAGCTTCTCTTCACACGACATACGAGTTATCATCCATCACATTCTACCAATTACAACAGGAGATGAAGTGTATCTAGCACTATATATACAGCTTT
Source organism: Hepsetus odoe (assembly GCA_017165825.1). NCBI lineage: Eukaryota > Metazoa > Chordata > Actinopteri > Characiformes > Hepsetidae > Hepsetus > Hepsetus odoe. The sequence goes on along the minus strand of CM029373.1, from coordinate 2,606,412 downwards.
ACCACTCTTGGTTCTAAGTCTCTCAGATCGATATTGGAGAAATCTTCTTTGTCTTTGAGAGACTAATTATATTAGCCATTGACTTATCTCCTCTGTCTGATCTGAAGGCTTCTGTTCAATCTCACTTATATTATTTTATCACAACTGCAGAATCCGGCGCATCTCAGAGGGGTGTGGATTGCCTTTCATAGTCTCGGTTCCTCTCAGCGGACGTGTCCCAGAGTGAAGGCTGCGGTTGAGGTCCACTCTTAAAAGACAAAAATTATTCGGGTTCATTTTTGTTTCTCCGAGAACTCTTTCATGGGTAACCGCCTGGGAGTGCGGCGTTTGAATATTTCACTATTAATATTTTATTGAGTATTTTTGAAGTTTAAAGAACCTCCATGAAGGATAATTGTTCTTGGAAGTGCCTTTAAATGCATCATCATTCTAAGTTTCTTTGGAGAACTAACTGGTTTTTAAGACTAAAGAAACCTTTGAGGCACTTTTTAAAAAAAGATCGCTCTAGGCCACATCTCTTCTTTTTTTTCTTCTTTTTTTAAGATTGCATTAGAGACCAGGTTTTGGAAGAATCTCATCAGTGCCCAATCATGCACATTATGGTTTACGCATAAAAGCGATTTAACGTAATTCAATCTTGCATTTGAAATTGTTTAATTAAAAGTCACATTTATCTAGAGCTTCTCTTTGTGGTTCCTCCCAATCTCCTCACATCCTTCCTGGTGTTTCGTGTTCTCTTAGAAAGGTTCTGCTCACTTTTAATCTCAGGGATTCAATCTCATATGGAATTTCTCCTTTGGGGTCTTGGTTCTTTTCAGTGGTTCCACCATTAGATCTTAAAATTCTTCTTTTTTCAGTCTTGGATTTCTAAAGCCATGAAGAATTGGAGTGCTTGGATCTTGATTGCTACATGATTAAATTTTTTCATGACCTTAATTAACCCTAATCATTAAGACTGAGCACAGATAAGTGCACCAACATCTCTTAGAGGAACCATTGAGGTTCTTAGAAATTTTGTTCTTTGTCTCGGTTTCCCTCTGCGTTTCTTTCTTAGGTCTTGGAGAGTTTGTCCTTCAGAGACTTGTGCTTTGAGGAAGTTTTTCCAGTATAGCAAAGCTCATTAGGGGGCTGGACAAGCTGCTTTGGTCCAGAATAAGTTCTGTCTTCAATGTCTTCGCTACTAAATACTAACATGGTAGAATTATTATCTATATCTCCCATGACTGGTGTTCATGATTGCTTTAGCACTTTTATGAAAAATCAGCCAAACCACCGTATTCACTCACGTGTAAGGTGGGAACGGGGTAATTACATGTTCCGGCTTAATATTCTGACCCCTTTTCAGCGCTTTCCAACCTTGATAAGGGTTCAAATTTGAGCTCCCCCTTCTCACAGCCTCCAACTGACTCATCCCTCTTTTCCTACTCTGAAGTAATGAGCAAAATGGCCAGCGGGTGAGTAAGTCGAATTACTGTCTCAAAATCTTAAGAGCCCAGTTGTTAGGGACTTCGCAGGCATTAGAGAAAAAGTAGGGTATGAGAGAGGAAAGTAAGTTGAGCAGTTAGCCCCCTCCTCCAAGTACAAACAAGATTCTTGGCAATGCGATGCAATTGATGGCTCAAGAAGCCGCAGCGGCAGATGTCACACGCCTCACAGAGCATGTGCAGCCTTTGCCCCTGCAGAACGCTGGGAGAGACAGCCAAGGACTGATAATTGCAGATAGCTATACTGAGCAAAAAGCAAATAAAATACATGAATAAATGGCAACATATCAAAAAAAATGCCACTAAGAGGAGCCCACGGTGCTTTATAGGCTCATGAACCTGAGTATTGCTGGTATTCTGCTAGAGACTGTAGATCATCTGTGGACAGACAGTTTGTTCTTCTTCAGAGGTCAGTGACTGACTATAGAGCTGGATATTTTTGGGTAGTGGACCAAATTCAGTGACCCAGCAGTCACACGGATAGTGTATACAGCCCCAGCGCCACTACTGTGCCTTCTAAACTTGTTCCAGTCCCACACACGCTCGCAAGCAGTGACCCTCTCGCTGCTGAGCTGAGACTGGGCCACCACCCAAATGATATCTGGTCAACTGTGGAGGCCAGCAATGAAGAGGGTGAATAAATAGTGTGAAATACCTATAAAGGTGGGCATATTGGTGACTAGCGACGGGTTCAAGTCCCAGAGTATTACCCTGAGGTACCCTTGAGCAAGGTACTGGCCCATCATAGCTGCCCCCTGCTGCACGGTGCGTTGTGGTTCACTGTGCACTCTGATGACAAAAAGTCACTTTCAGACAATAGAAACACAGGTATGTTCTTTAAAGACTTATTATTCAGCATCGACTATCATTTTTTTAGAATAAAAGAAAAAGTGGTCCCACATCCAAGCCCGTAACGGATCTACAAGAACGTCCATGAATAAAAAGAAAAATGCAGCCACTACAAGGCAGGGGTTCCTAATAAAGTGGACACCGAGGGTATATTGCTTGAAAACAATGAAAACAATGGTAAAGAACAGAAGCGACAATTTTTTCGCATTATCTGTGCAAACAATGGAGCTTAAACCTCTTACATACTAATACATGATGGGTAGAAAAAGCTGCTCTGAGCTTTTGAGAAACATAAAAGAAGTCAGCTGCGAGAAGAAACCCAAATGTGCCATGAAGCTGATGCAATTAAAATGGCCAACAAAAAAAAAAGGTCGCAGTACAACTGCAGCAGGAGTAGAGCTGCTAAATTAAAGAGTGCTTGAAAATGGCACTCCAGAAAAGCATCGGCATGACCGCAGCATTTAAATATATGGCACCTTGTGTGGATTTGCATCCAGGGATGGCTTTCCCTGTGCCAGCGCTTCAGAGCGAGCTCCGGAAGCACGCAGCTTCTCATAAATGATGTTCACAGCAATCTGTGCCGTGCTGGCGCCGGTTCAGGCGCTCAGAGCTACTGTTCCAGCTTCCCAGAGTAGCTGCTCCAAATGTAAACACGGAAATGCATGAGTGTTTAGCTGTTTCGCCAACAGGCTTGCCTTGTATCAATCAACAAATACGTTCCTCAAATATCCAGATACCACGATCGGTCACACAGCTCGACTCCGCTGTGCAAATAGGCCCGGTTTGTGTCACTTCACTTTCAGCACATTAGCCCTTCGTTATTTGGATACGGGCTGGGCGTTGGCCTTAATATGATGTGGAACAGGTGAGGCTTGTGGGACGTTGCTCTTCTGTGAAGGTCTAATTGACACTGCAGGGTTTATTCTTGCAGGTGCAGGTAGATCTTCTTAAAGATCTAAATGTGGGACCAGACCTTTATTTATTAAGAGGATCATTTATAATAGTTGCTGAGTAATAAGCATAAGCCTACAAAGAATACACCGTTATTTTTTTTGGTCTATCCTTTATCTGCCTAAAGAATTAAGTGACTAAGTGACCATTATGTTCTATTATAAATGTGCTTTGAGTCAGTTCACTTGGAAAATTCATGAAAGGCGCATTCTTGTCTTGGGTGAGCAACGGTGTGATAGACGTTAGGAAGAAAAACACAATTTTTCTCAATCTTTCTTTTTAAATCAAAGGAAAAGATCAATGAAATGTGCGTAGTTACCCTAAGCGCTGTGCAAAAGTCTTGAGACCCCCTCATTTCTTATATTTTGCCAGGCATTCACAGAGTTGGTGCAAAATATGTATTTATGCCTATGAAGTCTTATTGGAGCAAATGTTTTAGTGCTCTAGGCTGCAAAGTGTCTAAAGATACAAGGTAAACTAATCACCTGATCATCTGGAATCATCTGCTTCTTCATTGCTTCATGTCGAACTGCTCAGGTACAGAGACTGGACTGAAAATGAGAGACAACAACACTGTCCTTCAGGAAGATCTGGAGAACTGCTCAGGTACAGAGACTGGACTGAAAATGAGAGACAGAAATGTTTTTTTTCATTACTTAATTACACAGAAACATTCAAAATCACTCAAATCTGAAGCGTAAACTCTAAAGGTGTATATGTGAGCTCACAGCTTAATGTCTCACTTTCATTTCTGCTAACTTATACACTCGTTTAATAAGTGTTTCTCAAATAATCTCTGGAAAATTATGTCCTTGTATAACAACTGCAATTTCAGTTGTGTTTAAAGTGGTCCTCCGTGGTGTAGTTGTCCACCCCTGTGGTGTTTTACGCAAATAAATGCTTGTTTTGATCACGTGCTGGGCTTATGCTTTGCGACAGGCGTGTTTGACTGTGACTGGCATACAAATAACACGCTTAAGCGAATCCTCCATGTCCACTGTGACTCTCTTGCTTTTTTTTTCATGCAGATGGAGAGTGGACACCATTGGGGCCTGGATGGGACGTGTCCTAAAAAAGAGCCTCCCTCAGTGGATTATCATGGCTGTGCTGTCGGAGATGATGATATGTGGTACGTGATGAGGCCACGGCTGAACACGCTTTGGACTTCCTGTCCTGAGACCTCAGCCAAAAATGGTCTCTTCCAACCCCCCGCCCCCCTCCCCCCCACTGCATGTTTAACTTAATATTTAGTTCATACAAACAAAAACAAATATTAAAGCTTCCTCAAGAGCTGAGGCTGTCCCGTCTAAAGAGGAGGATTGATATCAGGGGTAAAAGTGCCACAAAGAAAAACAACGGTGGAGCAGATTCCTGCAATCATCGGTTACCTGCATCAGTGTGCTGAAGAACTGTGAATTCCTATTGGACGTCTTAGAACATCCCAAATCTATCAGCATAGGAAAGAAAGCTCCATCCTTCTTTTCTGGGTGTGAAAATGCTGACGCTCAAAAAGGTTTGCGGTACAGGAATGTGCTGAATCGACAGGAAATGAAAAGATAAAACCTAAAGGAATTAGGAAATAAATGCAAAAAAGGTCCTAAAAGGTTCTTGGCTTGGATGATTGGGTCTAAAAGCCCTTTGATTGGTAGGGATCCAAAGGTTCTTTGGTGCAGCACCATAGAACCATCACTGTTACATCCCAACAGAACATTTCGATGGATATATGTTACAGGCAGTAGATTAGAGAACCAAGTGTAAAACAGCTTTATGGACTTTGAAGAACCACCGTGTGGATGTCCACCTAATATAGGGGTTCTGTATCTACTGAAAGTGTTTGCAAGAACCCTTTGAGAATCATTATAATAATAAGTTCAGTGTGGCGACATGAGGAGAAGACGTTTTTAGAGACGCCTACATGAGGTCGACCAAATCCTTAAGTAGATTATATTTTATGTGTGTGTGTGTGTGTGTGTGTGTGTGTGTGTGTGTGTGTGAAACGCTTTGCCCATATTATAACATCAGCACAGATTACTGAAGACAGTTATAGTGACAAGATAAGAGGCAAGAGGAAACTGAGAATGATGGCTTAACTTCATTTCCTGACGGCACATTTGTCTTGTTTTCTGTGCGCGCTCAGTTGGGAACCTATAGAAAACAGTGTGCTTTGGATTTTTTTTATGGACTTTGCTCTAACAGTACAAGAAATACAGCATGCATATCATAGCTGATGTAAAACAAAACCCTGTATCCCAATTTAATTTTGTGTAAAACTGAAAAATAATACTTAAATTTTCTTAAAACATTTGAAAATATTCAAAAATCCAAATTCCAAAAAGTGCTATAACTCTAATAAATCGAATCTCATATTTCGATTTCAAACCCAAATGCCTTCCATCTTTAAATGAAGTGGTTTCACTGTTCCAGGAGTTTACAGGGGACTGTGCATGCCAAGTAAGTGATATTGATCATTTACACCATTGCCAAAGTGATCTTTGGTGTCTGCTTCGGCTTCTGCATTGAAGTGAAAGTGAAAGTGACAACGTGCCTTTGTGAAACACAGCACACGGTGATCCACAACGAACCTCTGCTTTTCACTCACACACACCGTGCAGCAGGGGGCCATATCCAGCACCCGGAGAGCAGTGGTAGGGATGGTACCTTGCTCAAGGGCACCTCAGGGCAACATACTGTTGGGATTTGGACCCACGACCTTCTGATCCTGGCACCTAGTCCCTAAACACTAGGCCACCGCTGCCTTGTCTGCTCCTACAGTTGTGGGTTATGATGTAACATAATGTTTTAGCAATCAAATCTATCTGAGATGATTTAACAATCCTCATAGAGCCAGTGCAAATTAGACAAATGACTTGGCCAATCAGCCACATTTTGGCAAAAGCTACAGCAGAACTATAGAAGCATTTGAGAAACGAGGGATGAGAGTTCGGTTGTAGTGTAGTTGCCATGCAAACTGTACCGTATGGCTTGGGTTGAATAAAATGTGTTGTACGAGAGGATGACGTGTCGTCCACCGTTTGGTGCTTCGTTTCTGGTGCCCAGTGTCGGAGTGGGTGGATCCTCCTGTGAATTTTGGAAATTGTCCTCACGTTTGGTGCCTGAAAGTGTTGCTAATGCAGTAGCATACGGTTTAATTGTTTTCCCACTCAATAAGTCGTTCAGGGACCGTTCATACCTTCTGGTTGGAACGTCGTTGGCATTTTGAAAGAGAATGCTCCATTCAGGATAAAAATGTAGGACGTATGACTTTTACATAACAACTATGGTTCTGTCCCATGTATGGTCCATCCAGGCAGGACGGCATCATTACTGCTGGTCTAAAACATGGGTTTTTAAACAACCCATGGATAAATGTTCGTGCTGTTCTAATGTGTCTATAAAGATTTGACAAAATCATATTACTCTCAGCAGGCTCTCTCCCCAGACCTGTGGTCGCAAGCCATGAACAGATAGCCTTTCTTATTTTCTTAAAAAGCTCAGTAGCAGGATGTGAGGATACATGGGAGAGAAGACATAGCTTCAGGGATCAATCTACACCAAGAAAACAAACAAAACTACCACTAGTTCAAACTAACTAAACCTGGAAATAAGAAGAAGCAAAAACACAAGAGCTCCCCCAGCTCCCTTCAAAAAACCAAGAAAAAACAATCAGAAAAGTTGCTCGTCCTCCGGTTTCTCCAAAGTTTAGACAAGTTTCCTAAAGACAAAGCTCATAAAAATTGAATTAGCCAACACTTATTTATCAGAGGAGCCCTGAACATCTCCCAGATGTTGCTTCTGGCCTTCTTTTATTCTGTAAAGGGCCTTCTTTGATTCTGGACACCCCGCGTGGCCAATATCAGACTTCCTGCACCAAACAAATAAATGAATAGACTCGTACCCACACACACAGAAAAGAGAAGTAGCAGCACAGAGGATAAATAAAGGATTAGGCTTCATAAGCGGAAGATAGTGGGTTTGAATCCCGGTCCAGTAGGTAGCCATGAGTGAAAGTGAGTATTTGTCATTGTGAAACACAGCGAACCACAACGAAATGCTTCCTACATGCAGTGCAGCAGGGGGCTACAAGGTACCGTCCCCGTCACTGCTCCCCGGGCGCTTTCAGTAGCTGCCCCCTGCTACATGGTGTGTGTATGGGTGAAATGCAGAGGCTGCATTTTGTTGTGATTGTGTGATGTGCTGTGTTTCACAAAGACAAAAACCTGGCTAATCCTGGCCTGCATGTCCTCCATTATAGAGGCAAAAAGTAGCAAACAGTATAGCTCACTAAAACTAGAGTTCATAAATTTAAAAACCGGTCGCCCATGGTGTCAATTCCTAAGCCTTTTAGACCCTGTTAGGCCGGATTAGCTTTACATGGGGGTTGGGTAGTGTCACTCTTGGCGCCATCTCAATCCGCCCTGCCATTCATCCTTATGAACTCTGTGCATCCTCATCATGACAGATTTAAAGCCTTGTCCCAAAAACGTCCCGTCAGAATGACTCTGGGTAATATTAATTCCATGATTACAAACTGGCTGTCTGTTCTTTGACTGATGAGTTTTCTTAAAGGAATATTTGAACAATAAAAATGACACGTTCTTTCCACTGACCCAAGATCAGCCAAATCTTGTTTGGAGTGCATATTTGGCTTCTTTAGTTTAGAAACCAGAGCTGCTGGGCTAATCTTGCAAAAATAAACACGGGGCACTTTTCTCAACCCTTTCGAACCACGTCCAGACCTTCATTAAAGTCAGGCAGACTAGTAAGGGTGGCTTAGGGCCCAGTCAGCTGCTTTGCGAGTCCTGTTGTTCGTAAAAGCTGAAGCTTTGTTCACTTTTACAGCTCACAGTAAGTCCTAATGGGTCTTAAACCACGTCTATTAGTTTACGGCACCTTGGTGAAAAATCTGGATGCGGCTTAAACGGGTTGGGAGGCTATTTGGGCTATTTTGGGGGGAAGTTTTAATGTAACATTTGTAGCTCAGTTCCTAAACTACAGATTTAGACTCTTCTACTCTTAGACATTAGACATGTCTACTCTTAGTGATGGAAGTATGGAAGCAGCTGGGTGTGCTGGAACTATATGTGTGAGCTCAGTACCTAGAAGTTATTCATCTTCCTTGGTTGTGGAGAAAATTGCCCTCCCTCTCCCCCATCGCTAGGTTAAGCTAACCAGCATGGGTGTCTAATTGTTACTTTTGTCCTCCCTAAAAGAATGATTATAATAAAGAACATAAATGGACTCAAAACACGGCCAACTGTTGGTGTTTGTTGCCACTGAGATGGTTTATGCTCCAGTGGCGCTCGGAGACACAGAGAAAAAACAAATACCCACAGTTCCTGCACATAACATTCATTTCCTTGATAAAACAACAAATAAATGAAATAAATGTTTTTTTTGGAACGAGACCATTGAAGAGCCACTTTGTTTCCAGTGGATGTGTCTTTAAAAAGCTGTTAAAAGGTTTTTCCTACAACCATTCGTCTTAACTTATAATCACTAGGCTCTTTTATTTTTATTACTGCACGACATTAACTCTAAAGAAGCCCATCCAACCATATTCAGCCTTATTACCATAACAGCCCACATGCATCCAATTACAGGCCTCCCTTCACTGATTCATATCCCAAATAAGATTACGTTCAATCTTTTTAAAGCCCTGTTGGAGATGGATGCTGATATTTAGTTTTCTGGAGCTGCCCGATGTTTGACCTCAGTCCAGTGGTCTTGTATCAGATGATGGGACCGAACTAATAAGAGACAAGAGACAGTTTAGTGCTGCACTTTTTATCCTTTTGTCCATTATAAGGGGCGCTTATCCGAACCAGGAACGCACAGGACGTTAGAGAGAATCCCATTGCTCAGAGGGCAGAGAAACACCCTGGACAGGTCGCTGGTCCAAACACACTCACAGCTAGTGGTAATTAGGGCTCTCGATACACTCTCTGTGCATGTCTTTGGACTGTGGGTGGAAATAAGGGCACCCAGGGGAAACCAGAGTCATGGGGAAAACATGCTGATGGTTCGAATGCAGAGCCATTTTGCCTGTGCACCAATTTGATGGCCACTTTATAATAATATAAATATTAATATATATAAAAACATAGGAAATATTAAATAAGTCCTTATGACAAATGTGCTAGAACAACCAAAAAAAAGGTTTGGTATATTTGGTATTGTATATTACTGTGCGAAACTCTCATTTCTTTGAAGTCGATATTTGGTACGACAGCCGTTATTCTTCAGCGCAGTCTCAACTCTCTTAGGCGAACTTTCGTTTCGTTTCTTTAAATCGTCTGGAATAGTTCTCCAGGCTTCTTGAAGGTTGTCTTCTTTGAACGTCAGCTGCTTTTGTTTCTGTTCTCTGTGGAGATGATCCCACTCTTGGGTACGGGGACTGGCTGAAAATGAGAGCCAATGGGGGAAAATGGGGGAGAGCCAATGGGGGAAAATGGGGGCAGTGGTGGCCTAGCGGTTAGGGCGTTAGCCGCATGATCGGAGGATCAGGGGTTCAAACCCCTTCCCGATAGGTTGCCCTGAGGTACCCTTGAGCAAGGTGCCGTCCCCGTCACTGCTCCCCGGGCGCATTCAATAGCTGCCCACTGCTGCACGGGTTTGAGTGTGCATGGGTTAAATGCAGAGGTCCAATTTCGTTGTGGTTCATGTGTGCTGTGCCGTGACCTCGCAATGACAAGGGTTGTCACTTTCACTTTTTTTTTTTTTTTTTTTAAAAACGTTGTCCTTCAGGAAGCCTGGAGATCTGTTCCTCAACAATACATTAAAAACACAAGTGAAATAAGAAGAAATGAGTGGTGGCTTTTACTTTAATTTTATGAAACCACTTTGGGATATTAGATTCTGCTGATTTCTGCTGCTTGCTAGTATGCGAAGCCTTACAAATCGTATTTAAAGGAGCAAAATTTGGAGCCCAAACATGGCTGAACAGCTATCAGTGAGAGAAGCTGAAAACTGTATAATTAATATTTTTTCACTTAAATATTCGTTTAAAGGAAACAACTTAAATGTTCTCCTGGGAGCCAAAGGTTCTTCAAAGGCCCATAAAGAGCCTTTTTGGATTTAAAGAGTTTACACGAATTGTACAAAGAGCGCTTTTATCACCCAAAGCCTGTTCTGTAACTCTTTCCTCTCTGTTGTTCACGCACTTCTCTTATATCTTCTTCTGTTTCATTCCAATTCTGCTCCCCCCTCCTTCATCTTAGAGTCTTCATCCTCCTCTTTTGCCCCAGTTCTTGCTAAAGAGAGACTAACTTCCCTTCCTTCAAAGCTACAAGAGACCACCAAAATATTATTCTTTCTTTTATCTTCCCACTCTGTATGTTGCAGGCTTCACTGGTAGGAAAGTTTCTGAATTAAAGGGAAAAAGTCGGAGGCGCGAACCAGTGAGTTTGGGTGGAATTATGCCTTTGCTTTCATATCTATAAATAAGTGGCCTAAATTCAATTTCTCTGTAGGTCATGGCTTAGCAATTAAGAGTGCAACTCTGCAACAATCCTGCTGCGTGACCCTCAGCAGATATTTAAAGAAAATATCAGGGCCGAGCATTCACGGAAAATTGTTTGCTGGCTTCGTGAGGAGGGTGCATCAATAATTAAACAGGACGCTTCATGCAATTACTAAAGCCAAACTCTCCCCGGCTCCCTCCCTTCAACCCCAGCTTAAGTTCAGAGCTTTCTGGCTCGTCTCACTGTTTACAGAAGTAAAAGTGCACATAAAGGCCACGGTCGCGTTGTTTATTGTCACTTTAGTTTTCGCAGCACCTTTTATTTTTTGCTTTTCTTTTAAAAGTGTCCTCTGAGTCCAAATAAAAAGGTCAGTGAAGCATTTGTATCTCACATCAAGAGACATGGAGTGTGGACCTCCCTGGCTAAGTGGAATGCAAAAACGCAGCGACTGTCCTTTTTCCAGCTTCACTGCCGGCGTTGTGATCTGGTGTGAGTGTGAACAGTAACTAAAATGCCTTTTAGACACTCCGAGACTGATTAAAAAGGAGGCGGCCTGGTGTTTAGGGACCGGAAGGTGCGTGGGTTTGAATCCCGGACCAGCAGGTTGCCCTGAGGTATCCTTGAGCAAGGTACCATCCCCATCACTGCTCCCGGGTGGTGGATATCACAACGTGTGTGGTTTAAATGCAGAGAGATTGTGAGTCGCTGTATGGGTTGAGCGGACAATAAGTGCCAAACAAAGTGCCAAAAAACAGCTGGACTAGAAGTACAGAAGTATCTGCTGCAGAACCAGGCCTGGTTCTAGATTAGGGCAATTTGCATTCACGAGTGTATAATTTCCCGTAAACAGGATGTCAGAAATGCATAACCTACAAGCTGCAAACAACCTCTTCTTGACAGCAATGTGAGATATAAAGTCTGGCAATATATCAGTTCACCAGGCATGAATGGCCTCTGGCTCAAGTCCAACTTCATGTCTCATCCTATATGAGGGTGTTTGAACAAGGCTTGGCTGCTTATGCTAATGGCTAATGCTAATCACCTGCCTCCCCAATTACATACATAGGAAAAATGTCATTGTGATAATAAAGTTTATCTCCATTTTTATAGGCTTAACCTTAAAAACAAGTTTTGTTTAAAATATTAGACATGATTTGAGAGATGAACAATTGTGAAGAGTTCATTCTATACCACAAACGTATGAATGTGTTGTTTTCATATATAAAAAATATCAAGAATGGCTTCTGAGTATATTAAAATGACAGAAATTGTATTTTAGTCTCCAAAGCCAACCGATGAGAAATGAGAACACATCTATTTCTGGACATTTTCAAAACTTTACTATGGGTCTTGGTACTTGAGCAAGGTACCGTCCCCATCACTGCTCCCCGGGTGCTTTCATAGCTGCCCCCTGCTGCATGGTGTTTGCATGGGTTAAATGCAGAGGTCCAATTTCGTTGTGTGCTGTGCTGTGACCTCGCAATGACAAGAATAGTCACTTTCACTTTCACAATATACCAGCAAAGCATGGTTTTTTGGACTCTACTCTTCTCTTTGTGGGCATTACTGAAGTGTTAAAGCTCAGAAGTGCGAGTTTTTGAGCTCCGGAAAGGAATTGTAAGTGCTGAAAAGTACTTTTGGAGAAACAGAACACAAAGAAAAAGAAGTGGCCTTAATTAGTGACCCTGCTCCTAAATAATTATTGACATGAATGTATGATTATTGGTAAAAAAACAAAAAAACAACTTGAATTGTTATAGAACAAAAGTCATGCTATAGCAACCACCTTTCTGTAAAAACTTTCAACTGATTACTTTTTAAGGCAGTTTCTCTTCCCTGGCCCAGGAGGCACAATAAACTGAGCATGTTAAAGCTTTCCCAGCTTTGACACAGCCGCTTCATCTCAGTATGGGGTTGTTAAGGAGCTGATAAGTTGGGAACAGTGAAAACACTCAAATATTCTGGGCCGTATGCCTCCAGGAGCAGAGTTGAGAAAGTCTGCTTTCAGGAAAACCTTTTATGAAGATGTGTGAATCTGAAGAACCTTCACACGATGTCAAATTTCATTACCAGTTAAATGATTCTCCTAGAGCCATAAATCCAAGCCAAGAATAATCAAGGATGAAGTGTGAAGCAAAAGGTCTTTATATCAAAGAGCGTTCCTTTAAGGTTCCTTAAAAGCAGTCTAAAGGGCGTGTCCCAATACCAGCTGATTTAAAATCCACTTTGGTTAAAATGAAGGTACGAGGAAATGTTGAAAGAAAAGAATTGGTAATGAGCCATGATATGATGTGAGGCTTCTTTATTCCCCTTTTAACATTCTTCTGATTGTTCTATGTGGAAATAAAATGGATATAATGACGGTCCCCAAAGAACTTTTGTTCCTCTATTAAGAGTTGAGTAGTAATCATATTGATCATGATGGAGATGAACTGAACTTATTTGGCCTTATTACAAAACAGCTCATCATGTACCCAATTACGGACCCGCTCCCTGGTTCACGATACCATTACCAGCACTGTTTGAATTAATATTGATTTTTCATTCTGTGAAACTGCCTGATGTCTGGCATGTGTCCAGCGCTCCACCAATGTGGACAAATGTGGAAACGTGAATAATGAAAAGAAGGGTTTAGAACTGCGCTCTCAAAGTGAACGTTTCCTGGAGTGATAGCTTAAATCAGCATTTCCCAGACCTGGTCCTGGAGCCCCTGATGTTCTGCACATTTTATCTTTGCTCCCCGCACACCTCTACTCATCAGCTCATTAACAAGACCTTCTGGCATTTAAAGAACAGAGAAAGCACTCATCGTTCAGGCCCTCAGAGACACCCTGTCTATTTGCAACCTAAAGGGACAGAACAAAGCTCTGGACCAACTTGCAGACTTTTTTGAGAACATCTGCTTTTGGGAACAAGTGAAAAACCTTCTTCATAAAAGACGAGGGTGAAGAAGTTATAAAGAACCTCCACATACTGCAAAGCTCCTGTACTAGAATTGTATGTCCAACTATTGAGTAATTTATATTCTTCTTCTTTTTTGTCTTTCGGATGCTCCCGTTCAGGGCTCGCCACAGTAGATCATTATTTCTTCTGGTCCTCTGCATCTTTCTCTTTCAAGCCAACCACCTGCATGTCCTCTCTCACCACATCCATAAACCTCCTCTTAGTTCTTCTTCTTCTCCTCTTTCCTGGCAGCTCCATCTTCAACATCCTCCTCCCGGTTTAATCCTCGTCTCTCCTCTGGACATGTCCAAACCAGCACAACCTTGCTTCTCTAACTTTGTCTCCAAAACGTCTAATCAATATCGATATAATATCGAGGAATTTATAGTAACAGGTGAAAAGTGAAAGTGACTATATTGTGAAACATGGCACAGTGAACCACAACAAAATGCAACCTCTGCTTTTTATACACACACTGTGCAGCAGGGGGCAGATATTTAAGCACCCTGTGCAGCAGTGATGGGGACAGTACCTTGCTCAAGAGTATCTCAGGACAACCTACTGATCTGGGTTTCGAACCCATGACCTTCTGATCCTGGGGCCTGGTCCCTAACCACCAGGGCACCGCTACCTTCAATCCCTTATAGCTACAAACAGAACTGGTTTCGGTGTTTGTTATGGACCCTAAAAGAAGTTAACCAATCACATTCTTCCTGTTACCATAGCCTCCTTAAATAATATCCCAACACGTTACACTCACAGTTTAAATGATAACTGATCTTTTATTCTCTGGAACTGCCTGATGTCTGCCATCTGCCCAGCATTATAGTGTCAGATGAACCTGCTAATCAATCAGGATGAACGGGGAGTAAAGAGAAACGGTTTGGAAGGATACCATATCGGTGACATGTCATTTCATGCCACATTGAACCTATGTTTATGATTTAAGCCCACTACATTTGTTAATTTATATTCCCAAACATCCTACGATTTGGGCTCGCTTATCCCAACCGATAATACCAATAATTTATTCCATTTTCTGACATTCATCTGGCTGGATGATGTGAACACAGCACAAAAATATGAATATGGAAATTAGGCCTGCCATTGCTGCAAAATTGCACTGTTCGAGCAGATGCGAGGATCCCACATAATCGCCCACTGACGGAAGGGCTTCGAGGCAGGACAGGAGATGGCTTCCGCGACAAAGATTCACTGACAAATTGATTTTAGCTTTGGAGAGGCACTTTTCTGCAGCCTATATTTCCCCTTAGTTTCCTGCAAAGCACCGAAAGATAAAATCGCCCTTGGGCTGTGACGTCACAGCTTTCTCATACATAATCATGAGTGGGGTGGGGGTTATCCATAATTTCCACCACTGCAGCTGTAATGCTCCCAAAATACCTGCTCACCAGTTTGCATTCTGTGAAAAACTCATCGGCACGCATATTTCAGTGGCTTTATTGGTTTTTTTTTCTTCAAATAGTGGAGAAAAGCAATCCAGACTGAGAAAAGACGGATCTGGATCATGAAACTTCTGCAAAAGCTTCGGAGGGTGCAGTCCAGATACGACGTCCCAGCACAGTAAACCAAACGCATTGTGCTTAAAGGGGCAATCCAGCCTAAAACTAGCACTTTCGTGGTGCTTTATTCATAGATTTAGTTTCCACTAAGCTTTTCACTACAATACCCAGCATGCATTGTAGCATTGTTGACCATGTACAAAGAAATCTTGAGCGAGAGGCTAAAAACTACAGTCATGATGTTCCGAGCACTAACGTTAGCTTCTGCGGTCCCCAGCCCGAAAGTTTTGTAGACCTTCAAAATACATCTTCAAAAGGGGGTCTTTCCTAATTTCCTCAATTTCCTAAATTCCTAAAAAGCTGAAAATAACCAGAAGTGAACAGATGATGGTGAATTTGTCCTCTTTGGCCAGAGTGCCCCTTTAAACATCAGTTAAGACTCTTTTGTAAGATGTACACACCAGCCTTTGAAGTATGTGACCAGTGATAGACTTTTACATCATTTCCAACCATTTAAAATGCAATATTTCCGGATTTCTTAGAAAACAGAGGAAAACAAACATGGTGTGTCCAAAGAGGCATGAATAAATACACATGGGCAAAACAGAAATAGGCAAATAAATAAATAATACGAAAACTTGTTCACAGCTCTCAACGTAACATTTCATCGCTAACCATTAATCTGGAAAGGCCAAAACAATTGAACTGCAATCGCACACCTAACAGAACAGTTGCTCTGTGATGAACACAAATCACTCTGGCCTTGGAAGCCAGTTTTTCTTTTTTTTCGTATCGTTTGTATAAGAAGACGTGGTTTAGCAGCCGAACATGTAACAGCATTGGCACGAGGAGGCGCTGCGTTGAAGGCATTGGCACGAGCTGGCATAGAAAGCATGCCGAGCACTTTAACCGACTGCGTATTGTCCGTGTGCTGCCAATGGTATGAGCGGGGGGGTGGGGTGGGGGGGTAGGCGGTTCTTAATACTGCACAGGCCACAAAAAATAAGTACATCGCATACGCACACGCTATCATCCACAGCACACATCCGCATTCACACATGAGTCAGTCGCACACAACACTCGCTCACACACAATAGGTGCAGTTTCTGGCTTACACACACTCACACACACTCACACACACACACACGCAGCAATCATCAAAGTGACAGCGACCAGAGAACGGATAGGAAGTGTCATCAGCCATCAGCCCTTAGTCCCAAAGTATCACCCTGCTGAGTGGTTAAGCAGAGGGTGCGATTATTTAGTTTATGGCAGAAATCCCCAGTTCTTGTATTGAAAAGTGAACAAAAACAGAACGTTTCCAGACATCAGGACGGGCCATTACCACCCTGATACAGTCCCCACGCTCAGTGGTTATCATTAAGAATAGTCCCCTCAGGAACAGTCTGAAGGGGTCCACACAGGCTGTGTCCATGATTAAAGTTTTTTTTTTTTATCTTAAAGCAGTTCAATACATTAGTAAGCAGGCTGTCGGAAAAAAAGACAGAAAAACACATAAAGCTTTGCTCAGTTCTTGGAGGTGCTTCATATTCAAAGAACATGCTTGCATTAGGCAGGTGGAGAAGAGGATGGGCACGCCTAGGGAATCACCCCTCTGGTACCCTCTGCAGCTTTTTGGCTCTTTCCATGAATCCACCCTCTATTCATTCTACACACATGGCCCCTGGCAAGGTGCTCCACAAGGGCATTTTCATCTGATGGTTTTCTTTCTTTATTTTCCTACTAAGAATTAAAGCTTAACAGGCTTCAGGGAGAGGACTCGTGTAAAAGTTAAAAGTGGCTCTGTGTTGTGTTCTGCGTGAGAGCGAAATTCTGTGGGGATAAAATAAGACCATCGTTGGATTGAAATCCTGATAGAAACTCACGCTCATGCTATCCCTGAGGGCAGGTATTCTTAGAAAAGCGGGGAAAAAGGGAAAACACTATTACGCCGTGTTCCCTTTACTTTCTTTTCTCACAGGTGCACAATAACCCCAGTAAAACAGGACATCTCTTTCTTGCAATCCCGTCGAGATGTTCGCTCTTCCCTCTGCTGTGCATCTGTCGGGCGAGTCCAGGTATGTGGAAAACCAGCAAAGGTCCAGGAATCCACAGTCAGAGAATTCGCCCAGATACAATGGCGTGTCACTGTCGTTTGTGCTTTTCGCGCATGCTGTCCTTCATTTGCAGGGGCTGCACAAAAAGCCCCCTATTTACACAGTTACAATGAAGATATTGTGCTTTTTCCAAAAAAAAAAAACGTTATGTGTGTCTCGTACCCGCGTAGATTGCTTGTTGAGGGGGTGGGGGGGTGGGGTCAGTCAAAAGAAAGTACCCTTGGTGTTCTTGCAGAGTATCCTCTTGAAGGCTCGGCGGAAGTCTTTGTTGAAAATGGTGTAGATGACAGGGTTGAGGCAACTGTTGCAGTATCCGATCCAGAAGAAGAATTTAAAGAGGGGCTCGGGCAGGACGCAGGTCTCTGGGCACACAGCCTGCAGGCTGTAGGAGAAGAAGAAAGGAAACCAACAGACGACAAAAACGCCAATGACCACTGCCAGCACAAAGGTAAATCGCTTCTCCCGATTCACCATGGCCTTGCGGCGAGCTGAGTTAGGGGTCCCTTCCTGCTTGGACTTCCGAGACGCCAGCCTGGTTCCCCTCGCCGTGGCAACCATGTCTCTGTATTTCTGGATGGTGGCAGGTGAATGGATACCGATGTTTGGTTCGGCGCTTGGCGTCATGGGCATCTCTGTACCCATCCCTCCCTGCTCCGTGTCGGAGTCCGAGGTCGAGCTGTCCCCGTTGTTGTTGTCAGGTTTCTTGGCTGCCTTCTTCTCTTTCTTCCACCCATTGGGTTTAATGGGTGCCAGGTTCTGCTTCTGGGTGGAGGAGATGGAAGGCGAGAGGGAAGGAGAAGGTTCCAGAGGAGAAGAAGGGGTGGCTGGCGTCAGGGCTGTGATGGGTGACGGAGGGGGCAGAAGATTTGTGGTTGGGTTGTTTGCCTGCTGCTTGCCAGTTTGAGTGGACTCGACTTGAGGCACCGCTAGAGTAGGAGGTCGGGGCATGGTGGGGTTTTTCTGAGGGGTGCAAGGAGTACTTGTGCCATCTCCTCGGCCGTTCTGAAGTGCCCGGGGTTTGTGCTGAGGGGTGGTCGCACTAGCGGGGATCTCCTTCCTCGGCTCCCCTGGGGGGCATCTTGTGCGCTGCTTGGCGATCTGGTAAATCCGCATGTAGACCAGGATCATGATCAGGCAGGGGGCAAAGAAGGAGCCAATGGTGGAGTAAAGGATGTACCAGCGTTCATCGTTCAGCTGGCACTGTGGACACCCTGAAGAGTCTGTCCCTTTGTTCTTATTCATGGACAGGAGTGGCGGGAAGGAGATGACTGCTGAAATCAGCCAAACGATTAAGATGGCGCACTTGATGCGGCGCGGCGTCCTCTGAGCACCATACGTCACTGCCCGGGAGATGGACATGTAGCGGTCCAGGCTGATGGCGCACAGGTGCACAATGGAGGACGTGCAGAACAGGACATCCAGCGCCAGGTAGATCTCGCACCACACTGAGCGGAAGTACCAGTAGCCCATCAGCTCATTGGCCAAAGAGAAGGGGATGATCAGTGTGGCCACCAGGATGTCAGCGGCCGCCAACGAGACCAGGAAGAGGTTCTGCGGGCCCCTCAGTGACCGACTGGTTAGGACAGCAATGATAACCAAGATGTTGCCCACAATGGTGAAGAGGATCATGAGTGTGATGGCTGTGGCGAAGGCTGCTGTTGCTTCCGGAGTGTACGGGGGTAGTTTGATGCTCCGGTTGGCGATTGCTCCAGCTCCGCTTCCGTTACCGCCGGACAGACTGTCCTCCACGGAGCAGCCACTCTCCATGACGACCACACTAATTCTCAGACTAGTGCCCTTGAAAGTTGCCTTGGGAATTGGAAAGGATTTCGTCTGGTCAAGTTTGTGCGCAACTGCGGACTATATTGGATCCCCTAATGGACAACTGTCCAAAGCCTTGGTTACTCTCGTACATCCTGCAAACTCTGGGTTCCTCCCTCTCTCCTCTCCTCCCCTTTCAGTCCATTCTCTTCCTCCACACGCCTAAAAATACTCAGAGATAGGGATCAGTGCTGTTTGGCTGAAACAGCCTGATGCATCCGTCCTCCTTGGAGCTGATTCGATATTCAGACCTGGGTTCTAGGTCCTGTCTACATCAGCAGCTCCATCAGTTTAGACTGAGGAGTGTTCAAATGGGTCAAAGTTAAAACACTGAGGAAAAAGAACAGAACTAAAGATCAAGAATCACTACATATGCATGGTACAGTATAGACATCAGGTCCCACCATCAGCTCCCCTGATGCAAGAAAACTCCCACCAATCAGGTCAAACTCATGCTTTATGCTCAGATCAGATTTGCAGTCCAGATTGTCTCACTTCAGCCTTAAAATGGACAGATCAAACTAATCTGGGCATCCAGGTGTGCACAAAAAAGATTCAGATGCAAAAACAATCCTCCCTGTTCTTTCCCCCAAAGCGGAGAGAAATATACAAGAAAAAAAGTAAAAGTACCCAAAGCAGTCCCGCGTGCGCCGAAATCCCGACCCTCGCGCGTCAGATGCGGCGCGCTTGCGCTGCAACTCCAGCTGCCTTTTCTTGTCTCTTTCTTTTTTGTCGTCCCTTTTCTTTCCTGTCCTCTGCCTCTACTTTTTTATCCGCTCTTCTCTTCATCTCCCTTCACCCTTGTCTTTTCTCTGTGCTACAGTTCTGACTGTGAGAGCCGTTCGGCTTTATTATTATGACCCCCTCCTTCCCCCACGGGGTGTCTCTAAGCCCCGCCTCCCAGTTTTCTGATTGGCTGTTAGTTCTTACTCGCGGCCCCGCCCACTCACTGTCTTATTGATGGAGCTGATGTTAATCTCAGTCTCCTCCTATCTCTCTCTCCCTCTCTCTCTCTCTCCGTCTGACTTTATATCTCTGTATCTCTACTCCCTGTTTCTCTTATCTCTTTCTTTTCTCTCTCTCTCTCTCTCTCTCTCTCTCTCTCTCTCTCTCTCTCTTCCTTTTCATGCTTTTTTTCTCTTGAACATCTATCTGGTCTCTATTTTTTGTTTTTATTTCATCCTCTATCTTTCTCTTATCTTTTTCTTTTGATCTCTCTCTCTCTCTCTCTCTCTCTCTCTCTCTCTCTCTCTCTCTCTCTCTCGTTAATGCCACATCCCACATAGATGAGGTTGATCATCTTCTCGTTTCTTTATTCTTCTATTGATCAAATTATGATGAAATTTTCACACAATGTAGGCACACACACACACACGACAAAAAATGAATGTAAATAGATGATTATGTAAATATTTTAAAGGTTTTTTCACTTGTACTAATATTTGAATGGTAGTAACAGCCAGCACACCACCTCTGTTGGAACAAAACCTTGTGTGTCCATTCTTATCCTTTCATTAATTATATAACTGGAAAAAACCTCCCACAGTTCCCAATAACCTTCAATAGAAGTTTCCTCCTTCTCCTGAAATGTTATTGCTTTGGGCCCAGGCTGTAAAGGAGCAGCTGAGGTCCTGCAGGTTTGTCCTCCACGGTGAACACACCTGGACAAGATGGGGGCTGGACGTGTCCAGCGGTGAGGATGTGGTCACTGCTGTGGTACACAGCTGATTGGGTTTCATCCCATTGATCTGATTCTGACCGAGCACAGGACACCAGCTGTTCAGCATTAAAGCTCCACTCAGCTGCAGAGAGAGCATCCAGCTGATGAACACCACTCACAGCCTCACCGACGACAACAACAACAACAACAACAACAACAATAACAGTGATAATCATCTTCCTCATCATAAAAATAATAAAGCTAAGCTCCATAGCCCCTCACACGTCAGAGAAAGACACGTAGAGAAAGAAAGGATGAAAGAAAGAAAAATAAAAATAGTAAGAAAGATACAAAAAGAGGAGAGAAAACAACAGAAAAAGGATAGAGAAGAGATAAGAGAAAAGAAACTTATCAAAAAAGAGAAAAAATAAAGAAAGAAAAAGGACAATACAGATGTATGGTGGATAGAAACATACCAAGATAAAATAAGTGAACAGGAAGAGAGAGAGAGAGAGAGAGAGAGAGAGAGATGTGAAGTTTCTTGGTTTGGTTAAGGGTGTATGTTCTAGATCTGGAGAGAGCCTGATTCAGCAGAACCACCAGTACACAGGTCGAAATCTGGGAGAGATATTTGTCTGTGATTGAAGATCACAGATGGGATCAGGCTGTAGAGCTGTCAGGATGGACTGGTCTAATGTTCACTTCTCTGACAGTGCTCCACTTTAAGCCCTCCAGCCTTCAAAACTTCTTCCAGAGTTCATACTGAACACAAAAAGCCAAAGTGGCTGCAAAATCATTGCATTATCCAATCAGCAGCCAGGAGAGGAAAGTGGAGATGAGAAGACAATTAAAAAGTTCATGCAGGCAGCAAGCGATACAGACTTCCTAAAATGCGGTGAGTGCTGCCACCTACTGGACAGAGGGGGTCACTTCATGTGTGGTCTTGCACAGCAAAAGTGAAAGCTACTTCCGTGGTAAGTCATAGATGGATGGATGGATGGATGGATGGTTGGGTGGGTGGATGGATGGATGGATGGATGGATGGTAGATAGATAGATAGATAGATAGATAGATAGATAGATAGATAGATAGATAGATAGATAGATAGATGGGTGGATGGGTGGGTCGATAGATGGATGGAGGATAGATGGATAGATGGATAGATGGATGGGTGGTTGGGTGGATGGATTGGATGGATGGATAGATAGATAGACAGACAGACAAACGGATGGATGGACAGATGGATGAACGGATGGATGGACGGATGGATGGTAGATAGATAGATAGATAGATAGATAGATAGATAGATAGATAGATAGATAGATAGATAGACGGATGGATGGATGGATGGATGGATGGGCGGGCGGGCAGATGATGGATGGATGGATTGACAGACAGACAGACGGATAGACGGATGGATGGATGATATATGGATGGATGGATGATATATGCATGGATGGATGGATGGATGGATGGATGGATAGATAGATAGATAGATAGATAGATAGATAGATAGATAGATAGATAGATAGATAGATAGATAGATAGATAGATGGATGGATGGATGGATGGGCGGGCGGGCAGATGATGGATGGATGGATTGACAGACAGACAGAGGGATAGACGGATAGACAGATGGATGGATGGATGGATGGAAAGATAGATAGATAGATAGATGGACAGATAGATAGATATATAGATAGATAGATAGATAGATAGAGAGATGGATAGATAGATAGATAGATAGATAGATAGATGGATAGATAGATAGATAGATGGATAGATAGATAGATAGATAGATAGATAGATAGATATTGAGCTGTATGAAACTATCTGGGCCAAGAAGTTAGAAATAAGCGTCCAGCAAATAAGAACAGGTGGGGGGGGGGGGGGGGTGGAGACAAGCTAATTATAATGTTAATGAATTAATAATGAATAATGACTATTGATAATGTCTCAGACAAAGATCATCAGTACTGTCTTATTAGAGAAGAGTGGACCGATCAAAGGACTTTCAGACACCTCCAGTCCCACGTCTTTGACTGAAGCAAACGTAAAGTAAAAGTAGCATCAAAAGTCTTTGCACCATCTGTCTGCCTGGCTGACTGGAGAAGGCCTCAGCCGTGCGGATGGACAGGAAACGCTTCATAATTCTAAGCAGGTTTTAAAAGACAAACCCAGTTGGCTGACAGATTAAAACTCTCCACAAAGAACAAAATGACACGAGATGAATATAAAAAGTGTCTGAGAACAGCACGAAAGCATCCGCTTGAGCTGCCACTGCCTCAGTCGGCATAATTTTAAACTTTATATTCTCAAATTATTCCCAACAGCAGGGGACGCTGTTTCATCAGATTGAGATGAATGATTAATGAATGCAATTCATGTGCTGAGTTAAACCCATCCAAACACACCAGTAGTGATCACAATACCTTGCTCAAGGGTACCTCAGGGCAACCTACTGGTGAGGGGTTTGAACCCACAATCTTCTGATCCTGTGGCTCCCCAACCACTAGGCCACCGCAAAATTGGTCTCTATTTAATCACCCGATCTGTCCCAATATGGCAATATTTCTACACACTCTCATGGTCACATGTTGGACTTACTCTTCACTGCTGGTATCACTAATGTAACCATGGATGGAGCTCAGACTGGCATCTCAGACCATCTCAGACATTCAGATGTTCTTGAGCTAATCTGGTACCTTACCAGTACCGTCCCTGCCACTGCTCCCTGGGCGTTTTCATTGCTGCACGGTGTTTGTGTGCATGGGTTAAATGCAGAGGTCCAACTTCGTTGTGGTTCACTGTGTGCTGTGCTGTGACCTCGCAATGACAAGAATAGTCACTTTCACTTTTTCATGCTGTTAGTCATGACCTCTTACTCAAGCGTTTGTCAGCGCTTGGGATCACAGGCACTGTCCTTGATTGGTTTGCTTCCTACCTTGCCGATAGACAACAGTATATGTTCTTAAATGGCTTCTGCTCTTCTTTAGCTCTGCTCACTCATGGTGTCCCTCAGGGATCTGTCCTTGGACCCTTACTCTTTTTTGATTTACATTTTACCCCTGGGTCAGGTGATTAGGCAACATGGACTACAGTTTCACTGCTATGCAGATGATACTCAGATTTGTGTGACTGCTGCTGCTGCTATCCCACCTCCCGCTCTAGTCTCTTGTATAAAAGCTCTTAAAGTATGGATGAGGGATAACGTTTTGATGTTGATGATACTGAGATACTGAGTGTTGCCAAGAAAGCTGTTGTGTCTGATCTAGCCAGTGTCTCAATCAACACTGGTGACACTTTAGTGAACTCCTCAGCCTGGGTGTTATATTTGATTGCGCGTTATTTTTCATTGCATCTTAATGCTGTTGTCAAAATCACCTTTTTTCACACACCGTACACCTTCTTCTCTGTCTCAAGGGTGCTGAGATGCTGGTTCATGCTCTCGTTTATTTCAGACTGAATTATTGCAGTTCCTTACAGTATGGCCTCCACTCTAAAACCTTGTTTCCCCAACACTGCGTGATCTATACGGGCTCCCAGTCCCTCACCGGATTGAATACAAGACATTGCTCACATTTACATTTACAGCATTTAGCAGACGCTCTTATCCAGAGTGACTTCCATGTCCTAATTACAGGGACAGTCCCCCTGGAGCAACCCAGGGTTAAGGGTCTTACTCAGGGACCCAGGGGTGGTAGTGCTAGAGGTGGGATTCCAACCTGGGACCTCTTGATCCAGAGGTCCGTAGGCAAGTACCCACCACTAGACCACCGCCACCCAAAGCTCTGCATGGCCTCGCTCCTCGTTATCTGTGGCAACACC
This sequence comes from Hepsetus odoe, assembly GCA_017165825.1. NCBI lineage: Eukaryota > Metazoa > Chordata > Actinopteri > Characiformes > Hepsetidae > Hepsetus > Hepsetus odoe. Next base: position 2,581,776 of record CM029373.1, on the reverse strand, counting down.
ATCTCATCCCCTTCGATCTTCATCAGAGGTCCTCTCTCTGTTGGTGGTTGGTGGGTAGGAGAGCTTTTAGCAGTGTAGCTTCTAAACTTTGGAACACATCGCCAAATTCAGGCTGGGAGGCTCCTTCCACTTCTGTTAAAATCTTTGCTAAAGAGCCACCTTTTCCCTCTGTTTCCCTGGTTAACCCACTTGCTTTGTTTATTTATAAATGAAACTTACTACTATTACCTGCTAAGCTTGATTAAAGCTGAATAACTCTGTTCTTCTACTTTTCACTTCTTCTTCTTTTAAGTTCAATAAAAGATTCTTGCTCTTGGATAACAGGCTGTAATGAAAAGACTACTCAGATCTTCATATTCAACCAAACTGAATCAGTCTTTTAATAGACATTTGGCGAACATTGTAGCTTATAAGCTTATCACACACAGCGTTAAAATATAAAAAAAACAAACAGATTATTTAGATAAAGTGCCTCGATCATCAGATCAGAATAAATATTCACAAACCAAACATATATATATATACATATATATATAAAAAGACCCTTTCTCCCATTTCTTCTTAATGTTCACATGTCAGATACATCATAAAAAAGCAATAGATCTAAACTTCTCGCAGCATCATCGCCATGGGAACAGAGCTCGGCGTTACAGGGAAAGAGTTTTACTCTGGTTCGCTCACAGTTTGAGAGGTCTGTTTTATTTTGATGCCCTTTAAATCCTCCCTGAGTCTGAGATGAACGCCCAACTCATTCAGCTTTTACACTAAAGGTGCAATGCAGGTCAGTGAGGATGCTCTATAGGAGCTTATTGCTTGGGGGCGAACGCATGTAGCCATGTTCTTCTCCGGGGAACCGGTTTACAGTAACTCATCCACTGAGGTCGAGATGCACAAATGACCTAATCTCCACGTATTTCATCATCCACCCTTAAAACCAGGGTCTTCACAGATGCTTTTGGAAATGTAACAGTGAAATATGGACAAAAATGGACTTGAATGTATTGCTGTTGCTAAATCTGTCTTAAATGGTTGTAGAGAGCACCAAAAAGTGTGTAGTAAAGAACAGTATTTACTAAGAGTGCAGGTTTCTTTACTTGAAAATTTTTGGTCTAAGACGACATCGAACGAAGGCCTAACATCTTGCGAGATGGTGTAGCGTAGTTGCTTCAGTTATGGTTCCACAATCGTTCAGGGAAGGTCAAGTGTGGCAGGTCGGTAGGAGTGCACGGATGCACGATTGTAGATTAGATTAGTAGTATTCAACAAAAATCAGGTTTTTTTTTTTTTTTTGGCCTAGAATTCTCAGGCACCTTCCTACAAAATCTGGACTCTTGGAACAATGTTCAGTTTCAAAGCATTCCTCGTGTTTTTTTGATACATTCGTATCAAATAGAATGAAGAATGGAGTCAGCCAAATTGACTTGACACCACAGTAAGACGGTTCTTCCTCTCCTGTAAAGTTACTATTCTGGAGATAGAAGGTTTTGTTCCGAATATGGTTGATACGGTCTATAATCGACTACAGTGAAATAGTTCCTCCAGTCAAAATATCCATGTTTAGAAATATTTCCACAGAAATTACTGACATCAAATCAAATATTAGATTCTACGAATCAAGTCGTGGCGAGGTCAGAGAGTTCCGCCCATGCTTCATTAGTGCCCTGTAAACTGAATAAATAAGGTTACACATACACCACTGTGTTGGCTCATAGTGTAGCTGGAAGAGATGACTGTCGGAGACCCTCATTAATGAATGAAGTCCTCACAAGGAAGACATCAGCAATAGCTGTCCACTGATGTGCTCCTGTGTTGCTAGCAGCTGGTGGTAGATGCTTCTTTTGGAGGTGTCTGAGCTGTCCTTGTCGTTCTTCAGCACAGTCTATCTGGTGCACCGCCACTCAATCCAGAAGCATCTAGGAACACAGGACGTCCGTCTCGAACTGCAGCAGCTGGCCCATGAAGGCCAGGTTCGGGGAGATCACCTGCCGCCGCCGCTTCACGAAGTCGAAGGCCTCGTCGAGCCGCACGCGGCGGGCGTGGATCAGATACGCCAGGCAGATGGTGGCGGACCGAGAGATGCCAGCCTGGCAGTGGACCAGAACGCGCCCGTTACTCTCCTTCACAGAATCTGGAAGAGATCGAGAAGGATGGAGAGCTTAGTATCGTTAGCTCCCTCGCTACATCTGTTCGGGCTATTTTTTACATTTAATACCGACACAAATTGACAATATTTTTACAACATACAGCGCTGTGCAAAAGTTTTAGGCAGGTGTGAAAAAATGCTGTAAACAAAGAACGCTTTCAGAAATATCAATAATGATTGTTTATTTTTATAAATTTTCAAAATGCAAAGTGAGCGAACAAAAGAAAAATCTAAATCAGATCAATATTTGGTGTGACCACCCTTTGCCTTCAAAACAGCATCAGTTCTTCTAGGTTCACTTGCACACAGTCAGGGATTCTGTAGGATTATAGTCGGTGTCTGATCAACCAGTTTTACCAAACAGGTACCGATGATCATCAATGTCACACGGAGGATGAAACACAGTCATGTTTGGAACGACCTACCAGCCGAGTTCCTTCAAAAACTGTGTGCGAGTGTACCTAGAAGAACTGATGCTGTTTTGAAGGCAAAGGGTGGCCACACCAAATATTGATTTGATTTAGATTCTCTTTTGTTCATTCACTGCATTTTGTTGATTGATGAAAATAAATGATCAACACTTCCATTTCTGAAAGCTTTCTTTGTTTACAGCATTTTTTCACACCTGCCTAAAACTTTGCACAGTGCTGCATTTCACCAAATATTTCAATATCAGCCCATGTTTACACATTTTTACAGTTCCTGCCACCAAATATAATCTATTCATTCACAATATCAGCCAACGCTTCTCACATCTTTACAATATATTTCTTAAAACAGCATTTTTTATTCCACCCTATTTATTTGTTTCTGTAAAACGTCTTTTATTTTTTATAATATTGTCCAATATTTATATATTCTAGATATATTCCAAAGTATATTATTGGTTTATTAGTAATTCTATCATTTGACACTTCCAAACACAATTCCAGTCAAAAATCCGAACTAAAAACTTCAACCGCTGGCTGTGTTCTGGGAAGAGGATGTGAGACTTATTTACACTTTAAATTCAGCGTCATCGGAGCCGAGACGCTCACGCGCTGCACATGACTGTACGCTTGATCGTGTTTATTGATAACAATGTGTCACACAGTGTCAGAAACCACAAAAACAAACACATCGAACCCGTCTGAGCCGAGCAGCCACGTTCGGAGGAGGAGGAAACCCCGGCTCTCTGGAGGAGAAGAGAAAGCTCACCGATGAAGCGGATGGCCTCGGGGAAGAGCACCCGTATGTCTGCGGCCAGGCTGTCCTCCACCCTCAGGTTCATGTACTGCAGCTCCTGCTCGAACAGGTTGGGACAGGACGAGGAGACGTTGAGGACGGCCGTGATGCCACAGCGCTTCAGCGTCTCCCTCTGAGACGAGTGGTGGGCGCTGCCCAGGAACAGGAAGGGCAGGATCTCCACGGGGTCCCCCTGTGAAGAAGAGCACACATTCGTCTTAGGACGTTCTGGGTTCACATCGCATACATGTGAGCGATCCTCTGTTCGCTCATTTTTTGGGATATGTGACTAAAAGTGATCAAAGCGTGTGACTGAAAATAAAAGTTCACCTTTAAACCTTAACTCTGTATTTCTTCATGAGTGAAAGAATAAGGCATTTCGAATTCAGATATTAAGTACCTGGTCATAAAGGGGTTTGCTTTTGGAGGAGCTGAGGGTCTCTGGATCACCCAGATCGGAAGAACCCCCAAGCATGAGGGGTGTGTTTAAACACAGCTCGGGATACAATGTGACAAAGTCATCGAAGCCACCTGGAACACACAAACACACACACACACACCATCAATCAGTGAACTAACTCACAGGCAGCCCATTCAATAAACAACATCATGAACATTTTAGAAGCATTTCAAGCAGAAGAACATTCAGAACAAGCTTCTGGAGATCTGGATCTCCACTGCTGAAGGCTGTGTGTCACCCTGGCGTGTGTTCTGGGTGTCGTGGATGCAGATGGAGTGTAAAAAGTGAGAATAGACGCAGAAACACTCATTTACTTTAGGAGGGATCATCAGGTCATTGATTTTTATACACTAATAATGAATTTCTGAATTCTGTTATAATAAAAATTATTATTAGATATATTCCCTCTCTCACTCCATCTCTCTCTACAGCTCTGCTCTTCTCTCACTTCTCTTTCTCTCTCTTTCAGAAGTTTGCTTTTGGTGTGTGTGTGTGTGTGTGTGTGTACCTTGCAGAAAGCACACCTCCGTGCTGCCCCCCCTCAGCTCGTCCTGGAGCGCGCGCAGCAGCAGCCCGGCCGCGCTCTCTCTCCGCAGCGCGCGCACCGACGGGCTCGCCTCGTCCAGCACCACCACGCGCGCGCACTCCCCGGCGCGCAGGAGGCGCAGCAGCGCGCGGTCGGCCACCAGCCGCTCCAGCGGGCGCGCGCCCCCGGCGCCCACCCCGCTGCCGACGCGTGCGCGCTCCCGCCGCAGGAGCACCGAGTTCCAGGTGACGCTGTGCGAGCAGGACACGCGCGCGCCGCAGAACGCCAGGAACGGCCGGCAGTCCAGCAGCAGCGGGAGCGCGCGGGGGGCGCGCAGCATCTGCGCGAGCTCGCTGCTCGTGATCTCCAGCGGCATCGGCGCGATTTTGTTTGTTTATTTGTTTGTTTTGTTTAAACACACACCTCCAGCGAGAGGACTGTCAGCAGAACAGCATCTTTCAGTCCCCGCGGTGCCTTTCTGCTGAAAAAGGTGAAAATGAAAAAAAAAAGTCACAAATAAAGTCGGTCGAGTTCCATAAAAACACGTTCCTGACGGTGTGTGAGCTGTTTTCTGTCTCGTTGAGAGAGTGTGTGTGTGTCTGAGCTGTTTTTGTCTCTTCGTGTTTTTGTCTCGTGGCTTGTCAAGTCTGTTTTGTAGCGCCTGCCCGTAGAGCCCCGCCCACTTTCCACTGGTCACAGGCGGAATATCCATATTTGGACTTAGCGCTCATACCGGTACTACCATATATGGTACGCCCCCCTCTGCTTCCCACAGGCACGCGGTGAGTTGAGGTTTCACTCTTTTTTTCTTTTGTCTTTTTTTCTCACTTAATTCTTCTCTCTCCCTCCTTTTTTCTTCTTCTTCTTCTCTCTCTCTCACTTCATTTCTCTACCAATCTCTCTTCATTTCTCTCTTCCTTTTCACCCCCCCTCCATATCTTTCTTCATCTTTCCCTCTCTCTACTCTCTTTAAGTGAGCAGTTTCCCTTTGGATCAACAGATCAATAAAGTTTCTTTCACACACACACACACACACACACACACACACACACACACCCACACACACACACACACACACACACACACAAGTATGAAAGTGTTTGAATCATAAATGAATCACTGTGTTTGATGCTGTGACGTCTAAAAACATTTACATGGATCATGTGTATGTGTGTGTGTGTGTGTGTGTGTGTGTGGGCATTATGTGATGCAGTATGCAGCAGTTTTCCATGCAGGTGCAGAAACATGGGGGTTTTTCAAAGAAAGGACGTTAGAGAACAAAAACTAAGCCCACCTAATCTGTCAGACCCTCTGTAAGACCCCCACCCTGTCTCTAACACACACACACACACACACGGATGGAATTATGTGTTTTTATGAATGAATGACTGGCGAAGCGACAAACTGACCGTTTGGAGAGGAAATAAGGCTGCGAGCTGTGGATTACAGCAGGAATTAAACAGCCAGCTAATCTTTTACACTAATCTGTAATCTGAGGGTACATTCATTCACCAAACACACACACACACACACACACACACACACACACACACACACACACACACACACACACACACACACACAAACACACACACACACACACACACAAACACACAAACAGTCCAACAAGCATGCAACACCATGCATCTCTCTCACTCTCTCTCTCTCTCTCTAATATTTGCCTATGGTTGAATAATTCATGTCATGTTTAAATTAAACACACTGTGCATACACACCCCTGATCACCGTGACATAACTCCATCTATCCATCCATTTCCTGAGCCGCTTATCCTGACCAGTGTGGGGGGCTGGAGTTTATCCCAGCACTCACTGGGACGAAAGATGGAGAAATACCTCGAACAGGTCGACAGTTCATCACGGGGGCACAGACGCCCTGGGGGCTATTTAGTATCTCTGATCCACATGACAGGCATGTGTTTGGAGAGTGGGAAGAACCAGGAGCACCCGGAGAAAACAGGAAGCAATCAGGATGTCCCGGCTGGGAATTAAACCACTTCATCCATTCAAGTCGTGTAAATAATTGCAGAATGAACTAAATAAAGTGACCCTGATATGGAAACAGCTTCTGCTTCTAATTTTTACATTTTGAACACACAAATAGAAGGAAGTGAAGATGCCATCTGGGAAACCAAGGACAAAAACAGCTCACAGGTTCCGGGATGAAAAGCAAACATTCCTGCCTGGGACCTACAGGTAGGATTGGCCAGGTATGTGCAGTGTTGATGCACAAACATCTCCTACATGGCGGGGTCATCAGAAGGTAACCTCACGTGGGATCTCATCATAAAAGTCAGCGTCTAATGTAGTGAACACAGAACATAAATCCTGTTGTATTTGGTGCAGTGGGCTGATGAAACTAAATGTAAACTCTCTGACTACAGTCTTTAAAAGGTGTGATTAGAGAAAGAAGAGAAATGTTTATTTAGAAAAGTGCTGATCCATCATGATCCAGAAGCTCAGGAGATACAGGGTTATAAATGAAAAAAGATAAAAGGATTCTATTTAATATCAAAAAATCCAAGACTCTGAAGAAACTGGAGAAGGAAAGAGGTTAGATGTTACAACAAGGCTGGAACCTTAAACTCAGGAATTGTATCAATTTTTACATGAAAGTGAAAGTGAGTAGAAAGTGTTAAATCAAAAGAGAGCGCTGTGGCTTTTTGGTTAGGGATTAGGCCCCAGGATCAGAAGGCCATGGGTTCAAATCCCAGACCAGTAGTTTGACCTGAGGAACTCTTCAGCAAGGTACCGTCCCCATCACTGCTTCCCGGGCACATTCAATAGCGGCCCGCTGCTGCACGGTGTGTAGGTAAATGCAGAGGTGTAATTTTGTGTGTTGTGCCGTGTTTCACAATGACAAGAATAGTCACTTTCACTTTACTTCACTTTAAAAACTGTTCACCTGCTAAAAGATACGAGACTGTCTCCAAGGTGATGTGAGCCAAAGGGGGTTTTACTACAACGTTGGAAAAAAGTAAAGCCCAGGTCAATTTTAATCCTCTAAACATCACAAGGTCCACTACGTTCACTTCCTCAGGGGCGTATCTACCATTTCGTAACTGACCATAGAAAACAGAACGCTAAAAAAAAAAAACCTCCATCCTCGACATCCTTCTCCCAGTATATATCCTCGTCTCTTCTCTGGACGTGTCCAAACCAACAGTCTCGCTTCTCTAACTTTGTCACCAAACCGTCCAACCTGAGCTGTTCCTCTAATATACTCATCTCTAATCCTGTCCATCCTCGTCCCAGAGCAGATCTCAGCGGCTTTAACCCTGACGCCTGTCATTTTGTCCGTCTCCAACCTATAACATAGCTGGTCTCACTACCATCCTGTAAACCTTCCCTTTTACTCTCGCTGGAACCCATCTGTCACAGATCTTTTTCAACAACCAGTCTAATGCACTTGGCAGGGCAGCATTCAGAAAAAATGGTATACAGTGTAATCATCCTGCTGTTTTTAAGCTCCCCATGGTAGTGGAGCTATGAGGAAGGCCACTTTATTAGAAACATGTACTTTATGCCTCCACTTACTGGACACTTTATTGGAAACACCAATCATTTGCCTTCACCCACTGTCTATGTGTGCATAAAGTAGATGTTTCTAGTAAAGTGGCCAGTGAGTGAAGCCAAAAGGTAGGTGTTTCTAATAAAGTGACCCACGAGTGGGAGCATAAAAGAGGTGTTTCTAATAAAGTGGCCAGTGAGTGAAGCCAAAAGGTAGGTGTTTCTAATAAAGTGACCCATGAGTGGGAGCATAAAGGAGGTGTTTCCAATAAAGTGGCCAGTGAGTGGAAGCATAAAGTAGTGGCTCTTTACGCATGCGATTCTGTAGATCCTACTGTGATAGCGTCAGTTATTTTCCTCCCTCCTCTCCCTTTTTCCTTCGAGGGGATGGAAACTGCCTAATTATGTACTGCTTTAGGTGGGAAAATTCTTGCACTGTCACTTCTGGAGGCTGAGATCACGGCTCATCAGGGTGGCATATTTTTGGCAGCTTATAAAGAAGCAGGTGGGCCTTAGACATGGACTGACTCACAGGTATGAAAATGAAAACAACGCTGTGTCACAGGTGACAGACGGAGCAGTACAGTGTAAAAATATCTTGTGTTATGCAATTAAGAAACCGAGGCGCCACAAACACCGCAGTTCTTCGTAGGATTTTTTTATAAATGTCTATAATTAAACGATTAGGATAAAATGGTCTTGTTCTGCAGAAATTTACACACCCATGATTGTTCATATGGTGATGAAAGGAACCAGACGCCCGAAGAGTTTACTGCCTTTAAAAGCACCTTCACCGAAAGGGAACTAGTTATGAAATGTGAAATTATCATTATGAAATCACAGGATGATGCCTCAGACATTTGTTTTATCATAGCTCTATTATAAGCTTAGGTCATTAAACATATATTTTGAATAAATTCATGATGGAAAGGTAAATGCAGGTTGCTGCACAACAAAACCTTTCAGAGTAACTTTGTTTTCCCATCATCAGCATCACACATAAGCAACAGTGTCAGTGTAAGGAAATTTGATTATGCATTTTCCTTAAATCACTATGGATTTTGCAGAAATGTTGGAAATAGATTGATTTACCAGTCCTTAAATAGAAGCTGTTTCATGTTTCATATGATAATTATGATTGGTCCACATAGAAATCATGTTCATTTATCTTATTTCATGTTTTGCTTTTACCAGTGCAGGAGTGGGATGAAGACACCACTGTTGGTACACACCCACCGTAGTTAATCTGTGTTGTTGTTATGCACCATCTGGGACGTCCGGCCAAGTTGTGTCAACTTTACATGTCTGTTTAAAGGCAAAACAGGTATAGAGATATCCCTGGTTTTACTGACAACATGACCCAATGACACACTGCAAAGCTGTAAAGGGCATTCGCGGACTTGAACTCTGGTGTGTGCAGAGATACTTTACCATCAGGCCCAACATCAGGCCCACTTTGAGTCCGAATCCCACCCAAATCTGAGAAAAATTCAGAACCGACCCAACCTGAGATGTCCCTGCTTTTCGCCTTCATTCCAACACCACCTGTGACCCTAATCAGGACAAGCGGCTCAGAAAATGACTGTGACCGAGCTTTTGTGCAGAAGTGAAGAAGAAAACTTCATACAAGAGAAGATCAGCTCAGATCAGAAGATAACCAGGAAACTACCAGGAAACTATCCCCTAATCAGCTAATCCTTTCTGTGTCCATGTGTCCATGCATGGATTGATGTCTCTTTAGTAAGTGAAAGTGACAACCCTTGCCATTGCAAGGTTACAGCACAACAGACAGTGAACCACAACGAAACTGGACCTCTGCTTTTAACCCATGCACACTCAAACACCGTGCAGCAGTGGGCAGCTATTGAAAGCGCCCGGGAAGCAGTGACGGGGACGGCACCTTGCTCAAGGGTACCGAACCCTTGAGCGTTAGATCATGCGGCTAACGCCCTAACCACTAGGCCACCGCTGCCCAGTAGTAAAGAACTGCATTTAAATATTGGGATCGTGTATAAAGAGAACAAAGTTCCACTATAAGCTTAATGTACAGTATAATACAATCAAGGATACCAAGGATGAATGATCCACCATTTTTTCTTTTTTGGAGAGGATGTGTGCGGGGGTTTCTTATTTAATCATTTACAATAACAAGGCCATTTTACTGACTCATGAAATGTTGTAAGTGATTTGTTGAAGGCCTGGTGGATGTAATCACAGGCCCAGTCTCCTCTAATTCACATCCGCCTTTGCCCAAAACCAAAACTAAAAGTGCTGCTGGAGGAAGAGGAAGAGAATCCTCCCCGGTGCAGTTTTCCCTGCGTGGGGAAACAGCTGAGGTCAGCGAGAAGAAACACACGGACACTCTTCTCCCTGCCTCCTTCCTTCAGCCTGTCATTTCCCTGAAGCTGGTCTGTCTTCCTTCAAAAACTCCAGATCAGCTGCTGTCTGAGGTGAAAATGAGGCGTTCCCATGAGAAAATCCCTCATTCTCAAAGGTTCACTCATGTATCTCATCCTTTTCCCCATTAGTCAGCAAAACGGTGGCCCAACTTGCCAAAAAGGAATACTATTATTTATTTACAAGAAGACGTTCATTGAGTGTTTCTAAATGTTTACATGCACAAACATAGAGCTGCAGGTTGAAAAAATAAACTACTAAGATGTAAACAATGTGTTGTGGGTCTCCAATCCACCTGACGTGCATGTCTTTGGACGCTGGGAGGAAACCAGAGCTCCCAGAGGAAACCCACACAGACATGGGGAGAACATGCAAACTCCACGCAGAGAGGACCAGGACCGCCCCGCCTGGGAATGAAACCTTGGATCTCGCCCACTCTTAAATCATGCAAAACAAAACCCTCTGATCTTATGAGGGGCAGACCAAACTATTTAGCCATAACTCCTTAGAGTGTGTGAGAACCAGCATCTCTCCAGTCAAACACGATGGTGGCAGCATATTTTCTTTTCACCAACCTCTTCCAGAAAACCCAAGATCTCAGACTAGTGGGAAGATTTATGTTGGAACATCTCTAGACAAACATGATGCTACCCTTTCAGCCTGGTTTTTTGCATGAGATGCTGCCAAGAAGAAAATATTATGTCTTAAAATATTATGGGGCAAATTTGTATCATCATTCCCATTACAGCTGAGGCAGTCGGTGCTGCCAGAGATGCTTTAACCAAGTGCTAAATGAAACGTCTAAATACTTATGTCATTATATATTTATATATATGTATAAATGCATCTTCATCGAACCAGAGTGCTTTTCCAGGAAAAAACATATTATTGTATGTAGACGAATGACTGGTAGGAAATGACAGAGTTAAGTTTTGACACCTTTGAGTCGGCTGCGAGTGCTCTGGGGTGAGAACATTTGCAAAATCAGACCGGAAATCAAGGCAAGTTTCAGAAACCCTGAGGAACATTATGCCACTATAGAGCCCCCAGAAAACCTCCTTGAACAGAATAGGCTGACACCGAGCTTCCTCTACCCCCTCACTTCCTGCCTGGCATTTCATCATTGTAGATGTTAGTGATGTTAGACGTTGACCCGTTACCCTTAACCATCAACAAAGAGACAAAACCCAGTACGCACAATAAGCTGTCTGGAACCGGCTTAAACTTTTCATCATTTGTGTGCATACACAGCATACATACAACAACATAAAGTACTTTTGTACGTGCCTATGTAGGGAGAACAAACAGAAGTTTTAAATGCTACGCACAATGCTGGAAGTTGTCCAGCACCAAACCGCAAACAAGAAATGACCCAAATGGAAAACCGGAGGAACTTAAAAGTTCTAGTTTTAGTTCAGCTTCTACCTGTTGGTCCTGGCCAACACTTGAAAGCATCTACATATTGCTTTCTCAGCTGATATGAAACACTTCACACTGCTGTTACTCAGAACCCTGCTTGTTAAGCTAATTTTTTAGAGTCGAGCCTTAATCCCGTTACCAAGTTACCACCTAAAAAATGTCAGACAATCTATGGTTCATTCTTGATGGCTTAATCCTCACTTGGGTACCGTCGAGTCTCTCTTGATAGATGATTATGTACAAAAACCCATTAAAGTGGTGAAATTTAACAGTAAAACTATTAAGATTTTGACAGCTTTCCAATGCACTCACAGCCTGGCCGTGATCGTTAGCACTTTTAAGGCTTCTACTATAAGATTTACTGTCCAACTGTAAACTTTACTGTCAAAATAATAAATACCAGAAGAGGTGACCATCCACTTTACAGTAAAACACGACTTTTGATTGAATGCCGATGGGGAAAAACCACCAAGCATCTAGTACATATTGTTTTGCTCTGCTAATCAGTACTGCTCTGGATCCAGCAAAGTGTTAAACCAACAACAAATATTTAAATATGCTATGCAGCTGTGCGTTAGCGAGACTTGCATTTACGTAATCATGTGTGAACATACGTCGGTCACAAATAAATGTGTGTGTGTGTTTGTGTCAGCGCACAATATGACAGTAGAGGTGTGGGCTGAATTTAGTGGTTAGCATGTCAGGAAGTGTATAGTTTCCTGACTTCCTGTTGAGCTGGCAGTGGAAACTACACCCAGAGGCTGATCAAGGCCCAGAGCGCCTTCACATCACATCAACACAAAAAAGACACAGGAAAACTCAAAATAGACCGAGGAACTTTCCAACATTCGAGCAGGTGACGGCAGGCACAGCCTGACAAGAAAACAAGAAGGCCAGAGACGCTGTGGAAGAGCATCCAGAGTTTATAACGGTAGTTGATTAATTGGCGAACAGTGTAGATGAGGAATTATCGGCTCGTAGAGATACGGATCACGTCACTGTACTTTAATCTGCCTCAGCTGTTTATCTCGGCAGCTGAAACCACTGTAATTCAGGGGTGGCTCATGTGCCTCTTTAAGATTACACTGCAGATGGGTTACCCAACTAAAATGAATCACTCACTCCTCCCTGAATCACCGATCATCACATTAAGTTATTTCCTTGACTTTATTTTTCTGCGGCAGTCTCAGTGTTTCATCTGATCTCAGGAGCGCTGACCGGTTTGCTGCGTGTTAGAACATAGCTGTGAGGATTTGATCCTGTCGGCCAATTTTACATCATTAATTTACTGGAACAGCAAAAAGTTTGTTTAAGTGTGTTGGCAATCTTCTCATAGCCGAGGCCATCTTTACGTAGAGCAACAAATCTTTTTCCCAGATCCTCAGAGAGTTCTTTGCCATGAGGTGCCGTGTTGAACTTCCAGTGACCAGTGTGAGAGAGATAACACCACATTTACCACACCTGCTCCCCATTCATACCTGACACATTGTAACACTAACGAGTCACATGACACCGGGGAGGGAAAATGCCTAATTGGGCGCAATGTGGGCATTTTTCACTTAGGGGTGTACTCACTTTTTTTGCCAGTGGTTTAGACATTAATGACTATGTGTTGAGTTATTTTGAGGGGACAGCAAGGCTGTCATACAGGCTGAACACGAACTACTTTACATTGTATCAAAGTGACATATCTTCAGTGTTGTCCCATCAAAAGATATAATAAAATATTTACAGAAATGTGAGGGGTGTACTCACTTTTGTGAGATACTGTATGTTAGTGTATTACTTAAATATCCTAGAATAAGGCTGAGCCGAGTCTATGAAAGTAGGTGTTGGTGGTTTTAACATCACAATTCAGAAGAAACTCAATGCATGAACCACATTCTTAACTGCCAAGGCTTCGTCAAAGAGGAAGTGGATGAGTGAAAGCAATAAAAATGGTAAAAACAGGTACCGATACATCATAGGTCAGTGCAATCGGGAAAACAACCACACTTAACTGACAGTTAAACATTTGTGCAAGGCCAAACATGAGTGTAAAATCCACACCGGACATCTGATGAGACCGTTTCCTGTTGTGTTTGGGTTCCGCTCAAGTGTTTCGCTTTAAACACCAAGGTGCACATGGGTGCGGAAACGTGAGGCTGCTCACACTTACCGCTGATTCGCTCTTGGCTGGATATTTTTTTGTGGTGGACCAGTTTCAACCCAGCAGTCACTGATTTGTGTAAAAGCACAAGAAAAACCACCGTCTCTGAAACATTCATACCAGTGGCACACACACTCCCACACACACTCAGTGTCACGGTATCAGTGACCATCACCCAAAAAATTCCTGTTTAAAACCGGCCCAGTTATGAGGAACCGATAAAGGACGGATAACTGTAAGCATTTACAAATTGTGCATCAACAGAAAAGCATTTGTTTCTAATTCCACCCTTCAACCATGGACGGTGTCTCTAATAAAGTGGCAAGTATATGAAGTGAAAGTGACTATTTGTCATTTGTGAAACACAACGAGCCCCAACAAAATGCAACCTCTGCTTTTCACCCACACACACCGTGCAGCAGGGGGCATCTGGTTCATGCGCCTGGGGAGCAGTGATGGGGACGCTACCTTGCTCAAGGGTACCTCAGGGCAACATAGTGGTCTGGGATAAAACTTCTAGCAGAATGCTTTTTACACAAGTATCTGTTCTTTTGCAACTTCTGATCCCTCAGTGAGCTCCAATTCTGAATAATGATTGAGTGATTGATTGTTTAATTGGTTAATTGAAAATATTTTAATAGGATTTCTATACAAATTGGGGTCTTTTTCTCTTTTTACTGACTTGACATTTCTTCAGTGCCCAATGTGAGACAGAAATCCACCAACCGGACAGGCCTAATCTGCCGCCCACCTCTGCACTAGAAACCGTCATCCGAGTGAATCAGCTCTAAAACTGGCTCCCTAAATGGGGCATGATTAAACAGGAAGTCGCACAGTCTGACAGATAAGTATGCTGATTTTCAGAAAGGGGAACTTTCATGGGAAAACAAACGATTTAGAGTTTGATCTCCTCGCCCCCCTGAGCTGGCCTCGAAAAACGATGGATAATCCCCGGGATTAACCAGTGGGCAGGGGAATATTAATTCAAGAAAAAACGCTATAAGCCATGAGATTTGCTTACACCATGAGATTTGCTCTCAGTTTCTTTCTTCCATGTGTTTGTCTCGTCCAGGCTTCATCGCGGACGTGGTGTTTTTCTTTGTTTTCCCCTTCTTATGAATGAATTACACTTGTTTACACTACATCTTAGGCGTCTGCACAGTTTCACTCTGTGGTTGAGCTGCATGTGACCCAGTCTGCCGGAAAGACGGCACCAACTGCAAGATCTTTCACTCAGATAAACCCAAAATAACAGTCCATAAAAAGCAATGACCCACTGCTCCACCACATGATTCTCGTCATCCTGTTTTTGCTCTTTTCCCATTCTGACCTTTTTTCATCACATTATCCCATTTAAGATCCACTGCAAGAATGAAAGGAGATGCTTTATTGTTTTTTTGCCCTCTGTCATCTTAGAGTGTCCTGCTGAAAGGTGTCTCTTTCCGTCTGTCGCAACAGATTCACACACTCCCTTCGTTCTCTTTCTCTCTCTTTCTCTGCCATTTCACCATCCTAAAGCTGGGACATGAAACGATACAACAGAAGCAATTAACTGAAGGCAATCTGTCTCACAGTGACACGTCCTAGAAGGTCACAGTTCTGTAACAAAGGCAAGAATAAAGTTATGTCATTCAAGATCAGAGAAAACGCACCGAGCAACGAGGGGATGAAAGCTTTAGCTCGGCTGCTTCATCACAGCTCACTTTTCACTAGTTCTTCATCGGATGTTATCAGTGTGAGAAGTGTAAAGAGGATCCATCCATCCATCCATCCATCCATCCATCCATCCATCCATCCATCCATTCATCCATCCACCAGTTCATCCATGCACCCTTCCACCCAACCATCCATCTATCCATCATCAATCCAACCATCCACTCTTCCATCCATGCACCCTTCCAGGCGCCCGTCCATCCATCTGTCCATCCATTCATCCATCATTGAATTTACTTTACTGAGGTCCACCACTCAACCCTGGTCCCTCATGTTTTGGTCCACCCTAATCCTCCTCTCACTTTTACCTGCAGCCCACTATGATGGCCAGACTGGCTGAGATGCTTAGCACAGTCAGAAGAGCCAGCACAATGATGAGTGTGTCTCTGTGAAGTCTTGCTGATCTGAAGTCTGAACTGGGCAGAGAAGGCAGTGTTGGGATCACCCAAGGTGTTGAAGTGGGCAGTGGAACGACTGAGAGAGAAAATACACCACCTGTTAAAATTTCTAGAATTGGATTAAAATGCTTGGGGATCATTCAGACTTTTATCCCCGTTTGTAACAAGTGTAGCCGATCAGACAGACATGTGTTTCTTTCCATCCATTCATCCATCCATCCATTCATCCATCTATTATTCCACTCATTTATGTCTTGGTTGATGAACTAGATTAGGAAGTTTGGGATCTTTGTAACTTAGATTTTTTTGTTATATATATTAAATGATATCAGATGAAATTAAATTTAATAGACAAATTCAATAAAATCCTGTTCCTCACCGGCCAGTATAAAGTGCATGCGGGACAGCTCAGTGCCATGTTTGTCCAGCAGGAGACAGCGGTACACTCCTTGTTCGCTCAGACTCAGTTGATTCAGGACGATTTTAGACTCCTCCGTCACCACCAGCACCTCGAACTCATCATCACCTAAAAACTGTCAGCGCGAATGAAAATAAATTTAATCTCCAACCCACTCACTCAGCATTTCTGCTGAAATCAAGGGGATTAACAGGCCTCTGCTCCTCTGTTACATCTTTACTGCATGCAATACAGCAACAAAGGGCTGCCTGGAAAGAGTCTCAAAGAGTGTCTCAAAAATCATCCAAAGTGCTAATCAGTATTATATGATGTATGATGTATGATGACACTTAAAGATAACACTCAGATTATGTCCAAATTGAACAAATGGTGAAATGCAGTGAATGGTTTTCTTAATGAGTTAATAACTGTCTGCAATTTAAAACACAGTTATTGTTTGCTTATTTCATATTGGACAATAAGGGAAATGTGGCTCATTTGATATGGTATGTTTTATTATAATAAGCGCGTGTGTGTGTGTCTGTGTGAGTGTGTGTGTGTGTGTGTGTGTGTGTGTGTGTATGTACATTATTTGCCCCTTGCTTCCAGGAGTAGTGGTATTCAGCCTTTCCAACTATCAAACTGTGCCAGGACAGAAAACAATCCAACACCACCTGCCCACCCTCCTCCTCCTCCAAGTGGTGCACTGAGAGAGAGAGCGAGAGAGAGAGAGAGAGAGAGAGAAAGAGGGAGAGAGAGGGAAAGAGGGAGAGAGAGAGAGAGAGAGAGAGAAAGAAAGAGGGAGAAAGAGGGAAAGAGGGAGAGAGAGAGAGAGAGAGAGAGAAAGAAAGAGGGAGAAAGAGAGAGAAAGAGGGAGAGAGAGAGGGAGAAAGAGAGATATTTACTTTATAGCCCATGTGAGAGTGTGTGTGCACGCACGCATGCATGTGTGTATGTGTGTGTGTGTGTGAGTGTTACCTCCGCAGTCCAATGTGCTTGTTGTTGAAAAGCATGAAAACAACTTATACTGACAGGATGAGCAGTTCATCACACTCTGGAACAGTAAACCTACAACACACACACACACACACACACACAATAACTATGTTTGCTCTAAATGCATAAATGGAAGCATTACATGGCTGAATGTGCATCACAATTCTCCTTACCACATTTATTTGGACACAGACCTGGGAAGAGAAACAGGGTTTTAAAATGACACACAGCAGAATAGAATAGAATATTGAATATAAATATAGAATAGAATATAAAGATTGTATATATATATATATATATTCCTCTTCTGACCTTCAGAAATAAAGAGTTCTAAATGTTTCTGCAGTATTCTTTTGCCTTTCTCCACAACTTTTATCATGTTCTGCTGGATGGAGTCTGGGCAAACAGAGGTTAAAGAGTTATCAGCATGTGAACCACACATCTGTCTATCTATCTATCTATCTATCTATCTATCTATCTATCTATCTATCTATCTATCTATCTATAAATATATCTTGAATATGTGTAAATGTCCCTGGTTTTGAAAGTTATTCATCAGTCATTCATTTTGGTAAATGTTGTTTACCTGTCCTGTGCTCCTGCCAGTACCTCTGGAACTCACTCTCATACTCCGTTCTTGCTCGGTACAATGTTGTCGGGTCTGAAACAAAGAACATTTCTCTTTTTCAGAAGAAGACCAAGGGATTTTTCAAGGGATATTCAATCAAAATCTCTTTACCATGCCATTGGATTGCTTATGCGAAATTTTCCTGAAACCATTCCATTTCCTAATAAAAGAAAAATCTGTTTCACATTTACACATGAGACTAGGACCGATGGAGGAACATGACACGAATAAGATCAGATTAAATGAATGCATTCATTCAATCGACCCACCAACCACCCCACGGAGCAGCACACTGGTCTCCTCATAGAAGGTGTAGGCTCCCTGGATGATGTTCTTTAGATCAATCTGATCTTGCACTGTGAGTCCTTTAGTGGAAGCCACAAAATCCTCGTGCATGTAGCGGACCGCGCGGTCACACTGCAGGCAGGACATCACGCTGGGCACCATCACGAGCGCAAAAAACAGAGCGTGAAGAAGGGAAGCCATCTGGAAAACAGCAGAGCTCCCACCAGGACTGCTTATGTGCATTATTTATTAGAACAAAGCGTGCGTTTGTGATGTCACAATGCCTTTGATCTCTTTCAAATCTTTGACTGTTCATGGCATTAGGAAACTTTAGGAAAGGATAAAACAAAGCTTAAAACACAACAGAATAAGGGATATAAAAGTCCCTAAGCACTGATGCCAGCAATGAAACCAGCACTACAGTTAGGTACACAATTACTAAACTACAATTAGGAATAAGCCAGTTGCACCTGAGAGAGGTTTCTGTTGATGGACTAGGATGGTTCAGAAATGAACTGGTTGAATTCACTCACTCATTCATTTTCAAAGCCACTTGTCCTAATCAGGGTCACGCCCTGTGTGAGCCTATCCCAGCTGACACAGGGCGAAAGGTAGGGATACCCTGGACAGGTTGCCAGTCCATCGCAGGGCAGACACACAGACTAACACACACACCCACACCTACAGGCAATTTATCATCTCCAATCCGCTTGATGTGCAGGTCCCGAATCAGAAGATTGGAGGTTCAATTCCCTCACCAGTAGGTTGCCCTGAGGTACCCTTGAGCAAGTTACTGTCCCTGTCACTGCTCCCTGGGCACTTTCAATAGCTGTCCCCTGCTGCACGTGTGTGTATGGTTGAAACGCAGAGGTTGAATTTCGTTGTGTTGTGCAGTGCTGCGTTTCACAACAGCACTGGTTTGTTTTCCAGAACTACGTGTATCGTAACTACAGCATGACCATAACCAGGTAATAAATACGTCAAGGCCAGGTGTGAGGTGTGTGTTCTGGACGACGTTTTCCAACTGGAAAACGTACTTTACTTTGTTTCTTACTGGTAAAAATGAGGCTTTATGCCATCCCAAACTGGTTATGTGAACGGGACGATTTGCTTAAGATGGTGACCATCTTTCTGCTGTGAAACGGCATTAGGAAGTAGGAGACACAGCTAGGTGTGGTGTCGAGAGAAGCCTTTTGTGGAGTGGTCCTTGTCTATATTAAAGGTCACGGCGCAGTAAAACGGGGTGTGATTGGTTTCAGCTGCGTTCAGCCAGTCTGACTACAGTGAAAAGAAAACCCACTTGTTGGTTAACCAGGCAGTTAGCCCACTATCGGCCCACACACACCGCAGAAAGAGCACTGCTTTACTTCACCCTTTTTGGCTTCATGGAGCCTGATGACATGGAAAGTCTTTATTTAGACTATTGTTTAAATGGATTACATTACTTTACAGGCCAAGGTTTTTTTTTTTTCAATTCAATTTGGAACAAAAGAAACTATGAAATGCTTAACAATACATTGCAATAGTCTCTTTACCAAAAATTCATTATTTATTTTTTTGTTTCATTCTGTGAATGTGAGTAATTTAACATGACTAACATTGTACTACTGGTTTATTTATATAAGCACAAAGAAATCTGTTTTACTACACTGCTCAAAAAAATTAAAGGGACACTTTTAAAACACATCAGATCTCAACTGGAAAGAAGTCATGCTGGATATCTATGCTGCTATCTTATTCTTCTTCTTCTTTTTCTTTCGGCTGCTCCCGTTTAGGGGTCGCCACAGCAGATTAACCGTCTCTATTTCTTCCGGTCCTCTGCATCTTCCTCCTTCAAACCGACCCCCTGCATGTCCTCTCTCACCACGTCCATAAACCTCCTCTTTGGTTTTCCTCTTCTCTTCTTTCCTGGCAGCTCCATCTCCAACATTCTCCTTCCAATATAATCCTCGTCTCTCCTCTGCACATGTCCAAACCAACGCAGCCTTGCTTTTCTATCTTTGTCTCCAAGACGTCTAACCTAACGTCTAGCCTCTAATATACTCATTTCTAATCCTGTCCATCCTCGTCACACCCAACGAAAATCTCAGCATCGTTAACTCTGACACCTCCAGCTCCGCCTCCTGTCTTTTTGTCAGTGCCACCCGTACAACATAGCTGGACTCACTATTGTCCTGTAATGTCCTGTCTTGTACTGTCCATGACTTTCTGATCCTAGGGCCAACTACCCTAACCACTAGGCCATGGTTAGAGAGTTGGCCCCAGGATCAGAAGGTCATGGGCTTGAATCCAGACCAGTAAGTTGCCCTGAGGTACCCTTGAGCAAGGTACCGCCCCCGTCACTGCTTCCACTGCACTTTAAATAGCTGCCCCCTGAATAGTCATTCTTCCATTGTTGGATTGGAAAGGATTGTTAGTGTTTCATGTAGGCCAGTGGTGACCATTGGTGGCAGAAAAGTAAAATTAAGTACTAAATTAGCGATTTGCAAAACAGTTAACAGAGGTGGCCAACATTATTCTTTCACGCCTGCTGAACATAAATCTAGAATAACGCACTGGATTTAAAGATGGAGCCACATCCCTTCATCCAAAGCCCTTTAACCCTGTCCCTGATTCCAACCATGAGATCCCTCCTGGTTGAGGTCATCTAGAGCTGAAAGAAGCATTTTTCTCTAAAAAACAAGTGTTCAGTATTAGAAGAGTGAAATGATGATGCTTTAGCAAGTAGTCAGCCCCCTCTGTTGGCTAAACAGGAACACTGTGAGATGTGTGTCTGCTCTTTCTTTCATTCATATTAATCATAAGGTCATTTCAGGGGACAGCTCCCCCAGACCACCAAAAATGAAAACCAGCCAAAAAGTCAAAAAGCCCTCATAACTGAAAATAAAAACTTACTAACAACCAGTTATTTTAGGTACAATTTTCATTTTTTCTTCCCCCCACTTCAAACTGCAGAGATGTTTGGTGTGGGAGGTTTTGCTTATTGAAATTTTTACTGGCGCCATGAGGCTTATAAAGCTAATAAATGTTCAACTTGGTGGTAAACAGACAAATAAATAAAGTGGCATAATGAGTATGATTTAATGAGCGTTTTACATGTTACATTTCCTCCTATAAAACGAAAGAGAGGAGAAGTGTTAGCAGCTCGTTATCTGAAAATTATCACACCATGCACTATTATTGCACCCCACCCTCTCAGCAGAGACGTGAATACTCATCTGAACTAACACAAACATATTATTACTGAAAGGCTACGCCTAACGCCATAAACAAGCTCAAATCATAAAGCTGTTCATTCTGAGAGACCCATGAGTCCTGCTGACTCTTAGGCTGGACCCAGGTTCGTGGGCCGGTCCGATCCGTCTGGTCGTGGAGTGGGATACGGGGTGGTTATCTGGAATACATCGACCACAGGACGCATATCCACCTCTCCAAATAGTAACACAGGTTTAGTAAAGTGAACAAAATAATAAAATCAAATGTCAGATCAGTCCATCAACAGTGTAACTTTAGAGAGGAAGAGTATCTTTACACTCACTTGGGGCAAAATGTGACTCTTCACAAAATATATCATTAATATAATATAAAATCATAGCATTATACATATATATATATACAGTACTGTGCAAAGGTTTTAGGCAGGTGTGAAAAAATGCTGTAAACAAAGAATGCTTTCAGAAATATAAATCATGATTGTTTATTTTTATCAATTTACAAAATGCAAAGTGAGCGAACAAAAGAAAAATCTAAATCAGATCAATATTTGGTGTTACTACCTTTTGCCTTCAAACCAGCATCAGTTCTTCTAGGTACACTTGAACAAAGTCAGGGATTCTGCAGGATTATAGTCGGTGTATGATCAACCAGTTTTACCAAACAGGTACTGATGATCATCAATGTCATACGGAGGTTGAAACACAGTCATGTTTGGTACAACCGACCAGCCGAGTTCCTTATAAAACTGTGTGCAAGTGTTCCTAGAAGAACTGATGCTGTTTTGAAGGCAAAGGGTGGTCACACCAAATATTGATTTGATTTAGATTCTCTTTTGTTCATTCGCTGCATTTTGTTGATTGATGAGAATAAATGATGAACACTTCCATTTCTGAAAGCATTCTTTGCCTAAAACTTTTGCACAGTACTGTATATATATATATTATGATTTTATTTAATACATATGTGTGTGTGTGTGTGTATCAAATGATCCACAAAAAACAACAAATATTTCCTGTAATATACAAAACAGCACTTCTCGCATGTAACTAAATTATTTCTCATAAAGTGAAAATGACTATTTGTCACAAGGAACCACAACTAAATGAATCCTAATTTGTAATAACAACAACAACAACAATAACAATAATAATCATAATTCTTATTATTATAATTATAATTATATATATATATATATATATATATATATATATATATATATATATATATATATATATATATATATATATCATTGTTAATAATAAATAAATATTATTGTTGGTAATGGTAGAGTTGGTAATCATTGTTAATATATAATATTATATTATATTATATTATATTCAACAGAATATACTTGACCTCATGGAAAATATCTGCACACAAGTTTATCATATAGAAGTCAATACATAACCCTAGTGAATGGGAAATCAAGTTAATTTCATTCGGTACTGGTTCATCTCTCACTTTAGCAAATATGCTGATGGATGAAGTTCTGCTGCAGTTCTTTAATAAAGCCTGACTTCAAGACTTCTATCTGGGCAGCACATTGTTATAGACCGTGTACTGTATGGCGTCAGGAGCGTTATAACATTACTATCAGAATAAAATCCCATCATCTAATCCCAAAAACTTTCAATGTCAAATTCAGTTCAATTCAATGTTAATTTGTTAACGCTCTGAATGAAAGAACATTAACAAATGAAGGTTCTTTAATTCGGAACATTTTTCAGCCTGTGGTGCTGACTGGACCTCCTTCCTCAGTCAGATAATCTGTTAGTGTGATAAGTGATCATGTTTTTACAGTCACATCTTGGATACAGATTGTGCTGATCCTAATTAATGTGATTCTCAAGGACACCCGTATCAATCATTTACAGACTGCATCAGACCGGCTGTGGGTTACAGATTACATGGTGCGGTGCGGCGATGTTGCTGCAAGAGTGCTCAATAAAGCCCCGTTTACAGAATCAGCAAGAAGTGACGGAGAGAAGGACAGAAAGGGGAAACTACTTTAAATTCAGATGAAGAGGTGGCACCCACCATAAAAACAAAAATCATTTAGTTTAATAAATGCTTTGTTACTAATACCTCACAAAAAGTGTCAAGCTACCTTCATATAATAATTTATAAAAGTGTACCAGCCAATACAATATAATGGGGTCACTTTTTAAAAGCCATCATTCATAAAGAGGTTATTTTCAGCAAAAATGCAATCTATTTGTTGGAGAATATCAGCCAACACTATATCAACCTTCATGATGAATGAACCAGTTGTCTGCATATTGATCTGGCAAAGTTTTACACCGGATGCTCTTCCTGACGTAACCCTCCCCGTTTACCCGGCTTGGGACCGGCACGAATAAATACACTGGCTTGTGCATCCCTAGCGGCTGGGATCATGATGAACGCACCAGTAATTTAAAAATTGTTCTAAATGACTGAGTTGCCATCCTGGAGAACGTTTTTGTGCAGATGTGTGACTCAGTGTGAGAGCTCCCCTTCTCAAACAACTGTAAGAAAACCTCTTGGACTCAAAACCATTCCCGTCCCTGCAGATAAAAGAGGCCTTAACGGAGAAAGAAATAAAACATTCATTTATTTATGCATGGATATAGTTTTATTCTGAGCAACCATTTCTGTTGGATCATTGTTCAGAAATGCACACTCAAGGCCCCGGGATTAAAAGGTCATGGGTTACCGTCCCCGTCAGTGCTCCCCGGGCGTGTTCAATAACTGCCCCCAGCTGCATGTGTACGTGGGTAAAATGCAGAAGTCTAATTTCGTTGCTTGCTGTGTGCTGTGCTGTGTTTCACAAAGATGAGAATAGTCACTTTCGCTTTCATCTACACTCAGTTTAGATGGGAACAGAATTTTATTCCATGTGAAGACCTCTATATCTATAGGACACTGGGGAGTTTAGCGTCTCTAATTATCTCTACATGATCTGAAAACGTCCTGGGACCAGGTAGTGCTGTAGTTTGATGGAAATGCTGACAGGAGGTCACGTGAAGGTGAACTTACTGATTAGAACTGCAATAAGAACCTCAGTGTGGCCCCTTTCTCTGGTGTCAGAAAGTAAATGATCTACTTGATGTAGTTCTAATAGTTTTAATTAATGTAATCAAATAAAAAAATGACAGTTATATCAAGAGATTATTGGCTCCCTGAGTGCAGAAATATCTGTTGGGCTGTGAGTGAGCAATGAGGGGTGAAGAGGGAGGAGTGAGAAGCCCCTGCAGCGAACAGAAATCCTTCCCACTTTGTTTCTTAATGCAAACCTTGGAAAATGTGCAGAAAAAAGTTGCTTATATGGCATTTCAGAGTTAAAACTGGATCATGAACATTGCAGCTGAGATTATGTTCCATAAAAAAGCCTGTTTTTAAGTGTTTTTTGCGATGAGCCTTGGCCCAAGATCCTACGCAGCAGTAAAACTGCTCTGAACAAACAATCTACTACATTAAGAGTCTCTTCCTAAATGTGAAATGAACTGTAGACACATGAGGAAATTTGACAGACAACATTCAAGAGTAAGAGCAAGAGCAAGAGTGTGAATGGTTTCTGGTCCAGACAACTACTCCCTTGTCATCCTTCAAAAAGATTTGTTCTTTTTTAGAAATAATTAAACATTTATACCTTATAATAAACATTATAATTAATCACAAGCTTCCAATCAGGCTTATTAAACTGATCAAATCTAGGTCTAGTTTAAGTTTTTTAAGGCTAAGAACCCTTTTGCCCCAATGCAGAAACTCCCATCTCTCAAATCTAGGAAGGCACAACGGAGGTGTCTCGTGCCATGTTTTTTTTCTTCTTCTTTTTTGTGTTTTCCTGTTTTTCAGCTCAAGAAATGAAAAAAATTAATGCAGCGAATGAAATCCGAAGATATATTTTTTTTATTAGTCTGAATTTAATTCAACGTGAACTTCAGTGCTTATTTGCACAGTTATCTAAGCACCGTCTTTTGGACAGTAAAGCATAAACTGCTTTTCAGTTTGTTTTTCCAGCACAGCAGTAACTATTACAACTGTTATTATCGCGTTTGGGTTCATTTAGATTCAGTTTCAGTGAAATTTGCTCTCAAGCTTAAACGTATTTAAATCTGTTTGTAGTTTTTTTATACAGTTTTATAGCTGTGACCAGAGACCATTTAGAGAAAGACATTTAGTACTGTAAATGTTGAAACCAATCCTTGTATCTCCAAAGTTGCAGAGGG
This sequence comes from Hepsetus odoe, assembly GCA_017165825.1. Classification (NCBI taxonomy): domain Eukaryota; kingdom Metazoa; phylum Chordata; class Actinopteri; order Characiformes; family Hepsetidae; genus Hepsetus; species Hepsetus odoe. The sequence goes on along the minus strand of CM029373.1, from coordinate 2,556,086 downwards.
AAATATATGCTGCCGTTTTACGGATGCTCCCTTTAGATGCATGTCTTATTCACTTATAAAAGTCATATCTGGCACTGTTTTCAGTACGTTGGATGAAAGCAACGAAAGCATTTTTTCATTCAGTTTTCACCGGAAAAATATTCACGTACAGCCCAAATATCTTCAGCCCAGTTGAATCTTGACAAATATCTACCTATCGGCAGATTTATCAGTACCCATATCAGTTAAAAAGGTGATAGAGGCAGTTTGTCTTTCTCCCATGATAAACATCAATGGACTTTGGCTTTGACGAAGCAAAATTATTGAAAACTTCCAATAGGACCACATTTCACTTTAGAATGTGGCCTTGGTTTCATAATTCAGCCGCAGTTACAGCTTCAGTAAAAATGATGGACTCACCACACTAGAAGAATGTTGTAGTGAAAAAAATGCTTTCAGTTATTTTATTTAATGAATAAATAAATAAATAATAAAAGATGGAATGTGGAGGAAAAAACTGCATTAGATTTTAATTAGCATTTCTAAAATGAAGATAAGAGCAGGCCTAAAAATATGAACAATTCTGCAACTAAACAATCGTGATTCTAGACCTTAAGCAGCTCTTGGCTAATTCAAAGGTAGGTTATAAAAGAAAAACTAATGGATACACCACAGAAACATCAGGAAAGAAGGGAAAGAGACTGGGACCTAGAAACTGCACATTAAAAGAAAAGAAAAACAATTTTTTTTCAGGTTCTTCAAAAAGGTTCCTCACGCTCTAACATAAAAGTGCCAGTTTGAAACACTGTTTCCTTTAAACTTGTAAAATCTTGTAAGACAACTGAAGATGAGACTTGGATCAAGAATTGCATGTGGGCAACAAGGTAGAATACAATAATGGATGGATGGTCGGATGGGTGAATGTGTGGATGGGCGGTAGAATTGATTGATAGGTGAATTAACAAATGTAGTTCATCAGCCAAGATATACCCGGTGTCTCAGGTTGAGTGGATACATGGTTGGATGATTGGGTAGTAGGATGGATGGAAGAATGAATAGTTGGATGGATGGATGGATTGTTTATGCTTGTGGTTATTTTTTATTTTTGCATCTGCTGTTGTCGGGTGGCAAAAATCTGAAGATTTGGATGCGTTCAGGGTATTTTGATGGAAGTTTTATGAAAAAAACTATATATCAAGAATATGCTTAATTTTAGTTTAATTTTTGTGACTTTTTATGTTGCTGTAAAATAAATAAAGCCAACAAAATTCTGTTTTTCTAATTTTTTCTCATAATAATTTTTCAGACCATTACTTAAAGAGATGGTATTACCCTAAACTTGATTTGGGACACCCACTATGTACTAATATGATGAAAACAAGAGGTGAAATAAAAGAAATTAGTGTTTATTATTCTGTTCTATGTGTATTAACTGCAGCCTTTCCTCAATCACTCCTTGAACCATGCTCTGTTCTCTTTGCCCTATTCTGCAAACTTGGCAAAAGGGGATAGTCTAAGGTTCCATCCATTGAGAAGTGTCCTTGAATGATAAGGTCTTTGATAATTCCTTCCAGCAATAACTGGCAGAGTTCCCATGATGAAATGTAGGTTAGCTTCTGATGAGGAGCCAGATTTCAGTAGCATTTAATATTTGTATTGCTGCTATGAAATGATTGCCTCAATTGTGGGTTGACATGACAGTCGAAAGTGCAAGGATATCAGAACCTGCATCTGGTTTTGAAGGATGGGTTGTTAAATTAATCTGTTACAACTGGCACTCAGTTTCATTCATGTAAAACTTTTTTGTGAAAATATGGACCAAATTCAAAGAACAGTGCATAGTTTTCTATAGAGCCCTGGTGAATTATTGTCCTGCGGTCATCTTGACCAAAAAAAAGATTATTGTAAATAATTTCCCTGGTAATAATCCCCAGAACTAGTTGTTGACTTCCGGTGACCACGTCTTGACCATTCTCCACTGAACATCAACATCATCCCCTGTGGAGATGGTCCAGAGCACCAGGTTCCTTGGTGTTCATGTCACGGAGAACCTCACATGGATCCTCAACACCAGCTCCATCAACAAGAAAGTCCAGCAACATCGCATCTTCCTCCACCCATCCTCACCATGTTCTACAGAGGATCCATAGAGCGCATCCTCAGCAGCTGCATCACTGCCTGGTATGGGAACTCCAATGTGTCGACAGCTGAGAAGATCATCTGGGTCTCCCTGCCTTCTTTTCAGGACATTTCCACCACTCGCTGCATCCGCAAAGCAAACAGCATTGCGGATGATCCCACACACTCTTCTCACGATCACCACTCAACAGGAAATAAACATAAGACCAGACTGTAAGTCTGAGAGCACCACGTCTGCATAAATCTCGTGGAGAATCCCTCTCCTTACGAAAGGTTGCAGAACTGCACACAGCTGTGGGGACAATAATGCTGAAAATGCAAAGAATCAGTTGCTAAGTTTTCAGACAGAAAATGAATCATCTCTTTTACCAGATATCTATAATTAGCTCGTTAGCTAACTGTTAACGTGACTGTGACTGCATCCAACACTGCATACGTGTACACTGAACAGTGTTTAAAAATAGTACACAACCACTGGACAATCACTCACTCATGTAGTATTTAGATTTGTACGGAAGTGCGTGGTTTAGGACAAGGTTTCCATCTGTACCACAACCATTACTCGTCAATACGACTGCCTGCGAGATGAACCATGCCAGAATAATGCTGTTGAGATACAAAAATACAATCAATGAAATACTCTGGCTTATCTTGTATGAAATGTTCACTGCAAAGGTGTGTGCATTACTGGCTGTCGTTCTTTAAACTCTTCCCCAAAGACAGAGACTCGTCTGACAGAATTAATCCACCCTCTCCTCCCCTGGCCTTTGTTTCTCTGATAGAATTCTGTAGAAGTTCAGTCGTGATCATTTAGTGAAAGTGACTATTCTTGTCATTGTGAGAACACACAGAACAGCACACAGTGAACTGCAACAAAATTGGACTTCTGCATTTAACCCATGCACAAACACACACTGTGCAGCAGCGATGAAAGTGCCTGGGGAGCAGTGACAGGAACGGTACCTTGCTCAAGGGTATCTCTGGGCAACCTACTGATAAGGGGTTTGAACCCACAATCTTTCGATTCTGTGGCCAACTCCCAACCACTAGGCCACCGCTGCCATATTTATTGCATCCAGTAACTGGTAAAAAAATGGAAGAAAGCTTTGCTTTGCCCTCCAAGCGGGCAGCACTTTAAGGACGTTATAGATTAAGGGCGTTACTGACTAAGATCATTTTAATTATGAAAATATGATTTTCATGTACTACAGTAATGCTCATGGAGGCCATGATGGCTTCTCTTCATGACAGATTATCTGGAAAGTTTAAGGATATAAACAGCAAAACTGTTAGTACAGAAAAATTCAGTTCACTTCAAGATGGCAAACTTCCCAGTATTGGTTGGCAGCGCTACCCCAACATCTCAAAAGTTCAAAGTGTATCACATATTCATGTTCTAACCAGTTCAAACACAGAACCACCTTCTATTTATGAGCTTTTTGGATGAGTTCCAAAAACACTGCCAAAATTTGTTCTCGGGATGATGTCCTAGAAAAAACGTGGTTTGACAGGAGATTTCTGCAGGTGAACCTTCCTATGATGAAAAACTTCCAACAATTTAAGGCTCCTTCCTAGAACCCACACAACGACATGGTTCTCCAGTTAACCTTCACTGACAGTTGGGTGAACCAAAAATGTTTCGTTCATTTAATAGATTTAAAACAAATGTTGTGATACTTATCTAAGACAACTGAAAGAAAATGCAATAAATAAAAGATCAGAAAGACTGTGCACCAGTAACGGTGACGGGGTGCAGGGAGGACGCCAATGCTGAGCCAGGGGTTCGAAATGTAACTTTATTAGCTATATTTACAAAACAAAAACCAAGGACTGCAGTTATAACTAAAATCAAGGGAACTGCAGCCTAAACTAAGAACACCAGATTACCAAATACCAAAACCACCACAGAGTGTGTAGGCTGAGCCTAACGAATGAGCCACGCTCTGTTCTGACTCATCAGGGCTTAAATAGTCAGCCCCAATGAAGCACACCTGTGCCTTCATTAGCTCAGGTGTGCTCAGTCAGAACAGAGCGCCCTCTATCGTGCACAAAACACCTCATCCATGACAGCACCCTACCATTTGGGACATTTGAGGTTGGGTGTTAGTATCAGTCTGTAGTTTCAAATATACAAACAAACATCATGGCCAGGTTTTGGTTGATTGGTATACTCGAGGAGGGTCATGGGAAGGGACGTTACTCTGAAAAAAGGGCTGTATTTCGCACCCCTGTTTCCATGTCTCTGAAAACTAATGTGGAGCTGTGTCCTGCTACAAGTTAATCATCAGTAGACTGCATGAGGTTCTGTCCTCCTGATTGGCACTGAGAACATCAGGCCAGATAAGAAACCGATCGTCATCAGTTTCATGTACGATTGGGGTTGGAGCTTTGCCCTGCTTTGTCATTCCTTCCCTTTCATGTATTTGGGATAGACTGGGACAGACGTCCGTCTGCCTGTCGAGTTTTCTATCTCTTCCTTTTCCCTTCTTCTTCTTCACTTCAAACACTCCAGGTCCGGGTTCGGCCTGACCAGCGGCATGATGGGTATCCACAGAAAGAGTTGGGACAGAACCTGCTTACAGTTGCTTCTGACTGTAGCGTATCTGGTAAGTCATGATTAAAATATGGATTTATTTAAGACTTGGTTTGAATTACGATTACAAATAAATATTCACGTATGTTTTCAAGCAAAAATTTTCCGCTTTTTCTCCTCTTGCTGTTTCATTTTTGTGGGAAAATTCCTGGAGGAATGGACAAATCATGATGAAGGAAATGTAGTTACATGAACATCTTCAACTACTTTTTTAAAATATATTTTCCCCCTCTTTCCTTTAAACTCTTTTTCGGATAGTTAAACTCTTTTTCGAAGTTTTCGGATAGTGTTTCGGTAAGGGAGATACATAAGGTTTGGTTCTAGTAAAACATTAGCTACCATGTTCCCACCTCATCCTGTTACTCATGTTCATCTGCCCATCCTTCCAGGTCTTTTCTGATGCTCAGCATAGACCTGGGTTTTGTTCAATGTACGAAGAATGTGGGAAGAACCCCACTGTGGAAGGATCGTTGCTTAACTCCAATGTACCCTGTAAAAGCTACGGACCAGCAAGAGCGGTGGTGGGTCCGCACTATAACCTTCTTAAGCAGGTTTGCCCAATGCTGGACCAGGGTGAGGGCCAAACATTTGCCTGTTGCTCTGTGCAGCAGCTTGTCTCCCTGCAGAATAGCTTGACACTGTCCAAAGCTGTGTTGCTTCGATGCCCATCGTGCGCCTACAATTTTGCTCACATTCATTGCATCACTACCTGCAGCGCCAGCCAGAGCCAGACCATCAACATCACCAGAACCGTACCCGTCAATATATCTGGAACAGAAAAAGAGGCAGTGGTTGGCTACCAAGCCTACGTTTCTACTAGCTTCTCTGATGCTTCTTTCAGGTCCTGCAAGGATGTAAGAATACCTGCTACTGGAGGATACGCTATTGCTACCATGTGTGGTCGATATGGCTCCAAGTTGTGTACCCCGCAGCGTTGGTTAGACTTCCAGGGAGACTCAAGCAATGGCCTGGCTCCACTTGATATCGACTTCAGACTCATATCACCACAGCAGGAGGCAGAGGTTCCAGCAGGAATGGTTGCATATGCAGGGCTAGTTCTAGGTTGTAATGAGACAACACCAACCGGGGGAGAAGAGTGCACCTGTCAGGACTGTGAAGATTCCTGTCCCGCAATACCTGCCCTAGACCCTTTACCTGAACCCTTCATGATTGGCCAGTTGGACGGGGGCCTCTTCATCTGCCTCATTCTCTTCTTTATTCTGTCTCTTCTGTTTGCTGGTTTCAATGTGGTGAAGAGCATCATTCAGACTTGCAAGGATAAAAATTCAAAGAGGGGCATGGACAAAAATGCAAACGAGGTGGATCACAATCTGCCAGTGAATCCCAAAGATATTATCTGCACGGACCGAGCGAGCCTCGCCACCCAGGAGTTTCTGGGTTCACTCTTCCAGAGTTGGGGAACCGTCATGGCAAGACACCCGCTGAAAGTGATATTTGCATGCCTGCTTGTCGTTGTGGGATTTTCGACTGGGCTGATGAACATGGAACTGACCACGGATCCTGTTCAGCTCTGGTCAGCTCCCAATAGCCGTGCCAGGCGTGAAAAGGACTTCCATGATGCCAATTTTGCCCCCTTCTTTCGCACCAATCAGCTGATTCTGACTGCGCCCGGCAGGCCCAGCTATGCCTATGACTCCTTGCTCTTTGGCAGAACTAATTTCAGCGGCCTCATCTCTAAAGGTTATTATTTATATTTCATTTCACTAGCCAGGGAGAGTTTGTATAATGTGTTGGTATTTTCATTGACCACCTTAACATAAGGACCAACTTGACAATTAGCTTGTGCACCTTAAAGCTTGAATTAAGCAGCTAGAAATCAGTTAATGAAACGTATCCAGGCCTCTAAGTTGTTTGTAATTGAATTGTATGAAGTAACTGAACGATATGTAACTGAATTCACTGTGAACTTTTAGATTTTTAAGGATAATATGGTAGATATTGAAGATAAGCAGACTCTTTTGAACAAAATGCCAAACTTTATCCAACCTTACCAAGACTCTACTGGTGCTGAACGGTTTGCTCTATTCGCAGACTTGATCATGCAGCTTTTGGAGCTCCAGCAGAGAATCCAGGCGATTGAATTTTGGTCAGATGAACTGAACAAAACTGTGTCCCTTAAAGACGTGTGCTATGCCCCGCTCAATCCGAGCAACCCCTCTTTGACGGATTGCGCTGTCAACAGTCTACCTCAGTACTTCCAGAACAGTGTCGAGAACCTGAATGCAAAGGCCAACATGACCCAACTTGGGGTTACTAAAGAAGTTGATTGGAGGGATCATTTTATCTACTGCGTGAAGTAGGTCCTGCAAATGATCTAAAACATTCCTGCATGGATATTAAAACCATGTTCTCAATCTCAAACTATTTCTTCTCCTAGCTCTCCATTATCCTTCAAAGACATCACTGCACTCGGCATGAGCTGCATGTCTGACTACGGTGGGCCGGTCTTTCCTTTTTTGGCTGTTGGAGGATATGAGAGTAAGACATACGGGCTCAAACATGGTTATAGTCATGGTATATAGTCAAAAATGGTGACGAATGTGCTTTATATTGTTTCCAGATGAAGAGTACACCACCTCGGAAGCCTTCATCCTCACCTTCTCTCTAAATAACTATCCACGAAATGACCCCAAGTTTAAAGTGGTAGAACAATGGGAATCCATTTTCCTGCAAATAGTTGAGGAGTACCAGAAAGATCCTAAAACCAACTTCACTTTTGCATATATGGCTGAGGTGAGTTCAGTAACAAACCAAATGTAGTTCTTTGTAAATGTGTTTGTGACGAAATGGTACTGCATTCAAAAATGACATGAATGCATTTTTTTAAATCCTAAAAATATATAAATATAAAAAAAAAAATAGATTTAAAAAGCTTTTAATTTGGGCAGTGAATATAGAAAAATAGAAAAATATATACAATAGCAATTTATGTATTTCTCTTTTTTTTTCACCCTCTCCTCTGGAAACTGCAAAATAATTAATAATTAATAATCAAGAAGAAACCCGTGTTCTTAAAAGCAAGAGATTTCAACTTGCTAAAAAAGATATTTGCCTTATTTCTTAGAAAACATATCTTTATTTGAATTTTCTCACAAAATGTAACATTTTAAACAGATGAATAGTGCTAAAATATCTTTATATTTAAGTATTTCTTTTATTTTTAGAGACATTTTAATTACATTTTTTAAATCAAATGACATTTTATGAACATAAAAAATACAAAGCACCTGCATTTACAATTGTGATATATTTAGCAGTTAAAAATACTGTTTAGAACAAATTATAGAACGGCTTTTGATATTAATCCCTGTCACATGCAGCTTCTTTATACCGTTCTCGCTCATTTTTTTGTCTCACAGAGGTCTTTAGAGGATGAAATCAACAGGACAACTTTGGAGGACTTCCCCATATTTCTAATCAGCTATTTAGTCATCTTCATATACATCGCCGTGGCTCTTGGAGAATACTCATCCTTCAGACGCATCCTGGTGAGTCCAGCAAAACGACACTCTTTATGAATTGAATTATTAAATCACAGAAAAGGAACGACAGATTCCCCTTCCGAGTGGAAAATCCCTCAGTCTAGACAAGACAGCCATAGTGAGAGTAGCCAATTGTTTTATGCAGCCTTCAGTTAGTGAAGCACCGAAACCTCTTATCACGACACGCATGGATTACTATTATCAGTTTATATGGGGTTTATCTGTTTGAGTAACAACTGCTCTCATAATCACACCCTGAGTAAACAATGGGATGAGATTTCTGGAGATGCTATAAGAATAATAATGGGTGTTTATGCAATATATATATATATATATATATATATATATATATATATATATATATATATATATATATATATATT